>OY744609.1:45534118-45794618 GCA_963556255.1 Allolobophora icterica | reverse complement strand
TGCCGGTCAAGAGCATGGTTAAAAGAGGAGGGCAACGTTAATCGTCTTTGTTATCACACAGCATCGTTAAACAGTAAATAACCATCGTATTCCGTTTACATCTGTCTGTCTGTATCGTTGTCTGTCTGTGTGTCTGTCTGTTTCTGTGTGTCTGTCTGTGTGTCTGTCTGTGTGTCTGTCTGTCTGTCTGTCTGTCTGTCTGTCTGTCTGTCTGTCTGTCTGTCTGTCTCTCTCTCTCTTTCACTGTAAGACGTACGTCGTCATTTCTTTCCTATACGTTGTTTTATCTCCCTTTTGTTTGAGACTAAAGCCTATTTCGATTTTCATCCTATCTCCTTCAGTTTTTCTCCTGTCCTGTTTAGTTCCGTCTCCCTTGCTGCTAGCTTATCTTCTCTCAATCTCTCAATCTTTCTGTTCGTGCTGCAAACATTCTGTTTTCTACATATCTTGATCCAAATCTCCTTGTCCTTCTCTCTGTACCTCCATCTCGCTGTCCTTTCTGTCTGGTATGTCTCTCATTCTCTCTGCCCCTCTAGTGTCTCTCTCGCTCTGCACCCATCTCTCTCTTTTCTGTCTCTCTCTCTCTCTCTCTCTCTCTCTCTCTCTCTCTCTCTCTCTCTCTCTCTCTCTCTCTCTCTCTCTCAGTTCTTTTCGCCTCCGCTTTTTCTCCCTCCTCACATATTTTATCTCTATAGATCCTTCGCAATGCTGAATCACTGTCACCCATTATATATGTCACTAAACTTTGGTCAAAGCAATGGGAACCTTTCAGGCTGTCCAGTCCCTTCTCTCGTTCTGTCTTTAAAACACACACACACACACACAACACACACACACACACACACCAACACACACACACACACACACACACACACACACACACACACACACACACACACACACACACACACACACAACACACACACACACACACACACACACACACACACACACACACACACACACACACACACACACACACACACACACACACACACACACACACACACACACACACACTTATATATATTAACCTCAAGCAATAAATCTTTGGCATCACCTCCTATTTATTAGACATATCAAACGAACTGCGCTGCTTCGTGAGCGCCGATTGGAATCAACCACTCGCTTGCTTACTTACCCACTCAACCGTTTCTCCCTCTCTTGCGTCGGTGCCTCTTGAGCCAATTATCCGCCGTGAGGATAAGTGCCAGACAGGCCGAGTCCACAGCGTGCAACTGTTCAACCGTGACGGCGCTGGAGAAATGAATCTTGAGATGGAAATTGCGGCTCGTCAATCATACCCAAACACCCTGGAAAGGAATGGGGGGAGGGGGAGGGGAGGGGGAAGAACGAAGTAACGGATGACAGGGTATGTGCGGCGACACAACTTCCTATGAGCTAAGCGCCGCTCAACTGGCCACTTCCGGTCACGTGGGTCGTTTTCTCGTCAGAAATGAATCATTCATAATCACGGTCTGATGGCGAGGTCAGTTTCACCTGATCGGATTAATACGCATCGCAAAGTGGTGTGTGACGCCACATCATGCGATGTAATGCGATTGACATGATTTAATGTTACGAATATGATGTATCGCAATCCGTTATCGTGCGATATAACGCGATTGACATGATTTAATGTTATCGAATATGATGTATCGCAATCCGTTATCGTGCGATATAACGCGATTGACATGATTTAATGTTATCGAATATGATGTATCGCAATCCGTTATCGTGCGATATAACGCGATTGACATGATTTAATGTTATCGAATATGATGTATCGCAATCCGTTATCGTGCGATATAATGCGATTGACATGATTTAATGTTATCGAATATGATGTATCGCAATCCGTTATCGTGCGATATAACGCGACTGACATGAATTAATGTTACTGAATATGATGTGTGGCAACTGGCAATCCCTTATCATGCGATATAATGCGATTGACATGATTTAATGTTATCGAATATGATGTATCGCAATCCGTTATCGTGCGATATAACGCGACTGACATGAATTAATGTTACTGAATATGATGTGTGGCAACTGGCAATCCCTTATCATGCGATATAATGCGATTGACATGATTTAATGTTATCGAATATGATGTATCGCAATCCGTTATCGTGCGATATAACCAGGGACGTATCTAGCGTTGGGCTTGGGGGGCTTAAGCCCCCCAAACGAAGTTGAAGCCCCCCCAAACAAGTCAAGCCTTTGTATGCTTACGGCTAAAATTCGTATGAACACTGTATAAATGTTGCCATGTTCAAGGCTTAAGCCCCCCCCCAAATAAAAATCCTAGTTACGTGCCTGGATATAACGCGACTGACATGAATTAATGTTACCGAATATGATGTGTGGCAACTGGCAATCCCTTATCATGCGATATAATGCGATTGACATGATTTAATGTTATCGAATATAATGTATCGCAATCCGTTATCGTGCGATATAACGCGACTGACATGAATTAATGTTACCGAATATGATGTGTGGCAACTGGCAATCCCTTATCATGCGATATAATGCGATTGACATGATTTAATGTTACGAATATGATGTATCGTAATCCCTTATCATGCGATGTAATGCGATTTACATGATTTAATGTTACCGAATATGATGTATGGCAACTGGCAATCCCTTACCGTGGGATATAATGCGATTCGTATGATTTAATGTTACCGAATTTGATATGTCGCAGTCGCAGACGACTAAATATTTGTTTCTATTGATCCTCTAGACCAGGAAATTCCAGAGTGGACCACAGGGGCTGACCTTATAAATGCCACTAGGCGGCGTGGGCGTCAAATTTTGTGAAGGGCCAACTGTGTGGGTTATGGTTGTGAAACCTCTGAGCATACCCAAATCCTGTTGTGTGGGCTGCAACGAACCGCAATGGATGATTGCAAGGAAACTTACGTTGAACCCATCTGTAAAGACGGATTTCATGCAAAAAACACAAGAAAATCGTAAAATTTAGTAGAAACTTTGTCTGCTGTATTTGGTGTTACTGGTCTAGAGCAGGGGCGCAGACTTAAACAATTGGACGCACACTCTTCTCATAAACAATGGCCGCTTGCCCGCTTTGCTACCATAGATATGAGTAGGAAAATTTAAATAGCTGCCATAGATTGAGTAGTGAGTAGTGACAAGCGTAAACAATTCAATTTAGATAACATCTAATGCTTTAACAAAAAATATCGATTTGCTGCCTATTCCTTATATGGATTTGATTTGGTGAGTGGACTCACGTGCAGCCAATGTGTCACGCTGCGAGCGCCTCTAGTCTAGAGGACTGGTCAATAGAAAATGTACGTAAGAATGCATGTATATATATGTAATTATGTATGTATGTTTGTTTGTATGTATGATCTTCACTTGACATATCTGGACAACCTCTCGGACAAGACGCAGCGCTCGTGAATAAACTGGTGCCCTGCGCTTAGCGCTTTATAAACTTGTAGTTTACGATATACGATTACGATCACACGTCGTCATGATTAACAGAGCATCAGAATAGTATTTGATAAATGCAGAACAGTTGCGAAGGTTTTTCTTCAATGAAACTTTCTACTATAATCCGATTTATATAGAACCAAGGTATAAAAGTTCGGGTAAGATATTTCAAATAACAGAATAGTTCGCAAGGCACGAGGAATAGGCCTATAGCTCCTAAATAGAATTTTAATTTACATTTTTTTCTATTCAACTCTTTTAAGAAAATTCCGAGTTTCAAAAATCGGTTAAGCTATATAAGCTAAACTTATACGTGTATAGTTTATTTTAAGTTTTAAAATAAATACACGACTGCTCTGTTAAATCGTAGGCCAAACAATATACCTGCGAGGAGGTTGAATCCCAATAGCAAAATGAAGTCGCAATCATAAGAGGTCATAATTATACTGACGCAATTAAATACTGTTCACGTGATAATGCTTCGCGCAATGTCTGACCGAAATCTATTCTTTTTCAAACAAAGAAGCAATTCACTTCGTTTGACGTCATACGATTGCATGTCATGTGACGCTGCATGACATGGTGTGATGTGGTATAGGGAAAATAGAACGGACATTGGCGAGAAATCTTTCTTTGGCTCAGGAGACACCTACGTTACAAGTCGTTTTGTTCTTCACTGGCCACTGACCTGTGACCACTGACCATGTATTAGGGGAGAGTGGGGCAAACGTCCCCTTTAAGGAAAATTGTATTTAGCGAGCAAAAAACATAATGACAGCTGAAATATATTCATGATCATCAACAACATCTGTACTGATGCTACAATGTCAATATCACTAAATTTAAAAAGTGAAATATATTCAAATTTAGGCATAAAATTGTCTGTAATTTTTTTTATTCAATATGGGCATCTTGCCCCATACACGGGGCAAAATGCCCATACCCTGGGCATTTTGTCCCACTGATAATATAAACTAGATAATTACCAAATTAGTGTGTTTATCAGATAAAGTCGTGATAAAAAATTAAAAGTAGTAATTAGGTTTCAGTAATAGACACAAGAACAGTCTTAACATCTGAGTTGGCACTACCTAGGCCTATAGTTTATGCCTATGTACGCCCATGGTTTTTTAATACTGAGATACCTGAAACTTAAACACTGTTGTAGCCTTTTCAATAATTGCAACAGTAGATGCAGCTCAATTAAGTGAAACAAAGTAGTTTTTCATACGTTAGCATATAGGCCTAAGACCTTGTTGAATTGTCATCGGCAGTAGTCGCACACATAACCAGTTGACTGTTCACCGTCTGTGCAAGCTTTGTGTGCCCAGACCGAACACTCTTTGCACTGCATCCAATCCTCCAACGATGGATCAACATACAGTTCATCGCAAATTAAGCAGAAACAGTCGTCTTCTTTGTTTTTCTGAATTCCAGATGATTTTTTCACGATCCTTTTCCCTTTCTTTTTGATATTTTATCTTTCTGCACCACTGGTTCTTTAGGTAACTGCAGCTTTCTCATGGCTGGTCTTTTATCTTCTCTGCATGCTACATTTTTTTCTGATCTTTGTTTGGTAGATTTGAATAGACCGACACGTGTTTGCTTTGTTTTTTTTCTTTTTTCAGACCTTTTCTTCACTCAAACGTTGTTTTTCCAAGATTTTTGTTTTGTATAGAGTCGATGTCAGAACTGCAGCTGTTTCCACCTGTCTTGTTCTTTTTCTCTTCTTTTCGCATTTAGGTATTAGTGACAACACCGATATGATATCAGAAACAGAAGTGTTGGAAAAACTTTCACAATCCATATTTAAAGGACCTGTTTCAACATTGTTTAATTGTAACGGAGTTCCGGTAATTTCTGCTGGAACTTTTTGATTTTCAGCAGCTACAACATGTTCAGAAGAGAGCACCGTTTCTGTTGCCACATATTCTGGAACGTCAACCGCTGGTTCGGCAGTAGAAATGATCATAGATGTTGATGACCTTGTCACATTTGAAGCTTGTTCTGGTTCGTCCGTTACTAACGATGATAAAAAACTTCCGGTGGAAATATGTCAGGGTTAAATGTCCACAGTCCAGTAGACAAAAACCCATTTATTGCCTTAGGCATCTGTGCAACTTCAATGTAAGCTTTTCCAAATATTTCTGCAACATCAAAGTCGCTGATTCTCTGGTCAGGATGATTGATCATCCGTTTGTCGCACTCACTGTTATATTTTGTTTTCAATGGACCATAGACAGTTTTGTCGAGAGGCTGCATGTGATGTGTTGAATGAGGGGGCAAACAAATCATGATTACCACATTTTCCTTGGCCAACTCGATTGCTGCAAGAGATTTATGTGTTGCATGGCCATCGACAATTAAAATTACTTTGTCATCTATTGAAGGTTTTGTGTATTGAATGTAGTGCTTCAAATGTGAGATAAACAGATCACTGTTTATCCAACCATTATCGCTTGTTCCCGCAATTGTACCAGGTGGGCTGCCACGTAAAAGAAGCGGATTCATTCGTTTGCGCTTAAACATCATCATCGGCGGTAAATAAGTCCCAGCTGCGTTCACTGTACAGATCACCGTGGTTGTTTTGCCCTTTCCACAGCTTGTGACCTTCCCGACTTGTGTATGACCTTTTCTAGCGATGATATTCCCTGGTTTGTGTACAACGGTAATTCCCGTTTCGTCTGTATTCCAAATTTTACTTGCTGTATAACTTTCTTTCTCTAATTCGCTTTTGTATAGCTTGAAAATTTTTTCAACATTTGGTTTGTTAAATGCCACAGCTCTATTCAAACTGGTTGGTTCTGGTTTTCGTATAGAAATATTAGAATGCCGCTTTAAAAAGCCTGAGAGCCATCCTTTTCCAGCCATCTTTACACCACCATCGGTTTGCTTGAATGGGTGCTTAATTTGCAATCGTTCAGCGAGCTGAAAAGCAAGACTGTGAACGTCAGTTGTTGTTAGTCCAAACATCATCTGCTGTATATACATAATGTGATCTTCCAGCCCTGTCTCAAATTCAACGCTGAGTACAGATCTAAAGCGACGAAGCCGACCGGGGCTGGCAACTGAACCTCTTAGATGCCTAGTAAGAGTTTTTCTTGGAACTTTATAAAGTTGTTCTGCTTTTCTCTTACTAGTTTCGCCTGACTTAACTTTTGTAAGAGCAATCTCCAAAGTTTCAAGACCATAATCTCCTCTCTTTGTTTTTCTCTTATAGTTTCGTACCATTGTCTGTAACGAAATTTTTTCAGTGCAATTAATATTAAAAAATGTTTGCAAACAGCAGGTTAAAAAATATTGAAATTGGGCCAAAATTGTCAGGCACCTTTGGTGCAGACGCGAAGTCAATCAGATGAGGTAAAACGCCCAATCACATGAGGTAAGACGCCCTGCAGCGAGGCAACACGCCCATGGGCAACTTATCCCGAAACACCAGCCTCCATACCATACGCCTAACACGACGAATTCATTGGCAGGTTCAATGTATGTATGTATGTATGTATGCATGTATGTATGTATGTATGTATGTATGTATGTATGTATGTATGTATGTATGTATGTATGTATGTATGTATGTATGTATGTATGTATGTATGTATGTATGTATGTATGTATGTATGTATGTATGTATGTATGTATGTATGTATGTATGTATGTATGTATGTATGTATGTATGTATGTATGTATGCATGCATGCATGTATGTATGTATGTATGTATGTATGTATGTATGTATGTATGTATGTATGTATGTATGCATGAATGTATGTATGTATGTATGTATGTATGTACATGTATGTATGTATGTATGTATGTATGTATGTATGTATGTATGTATGTATGTATGTATGTATGTATGTATGTATATGTACATGTCTTACATGCATTCATATTGATATTGGAAGTTTTGATTAGCAGTTGATTAGCTAATTGATTAGCAACTGCTCTACATACGCATATATATGTAATACGCAAATATGTGAGTGTATATATATGTATGTATAAGGCCTACATAAGGTCTTATATGATTCGTGTAATTTATATAAATAGGATTTGGCAAAACGTCAGAAATGATGTATGGACGGATTAAATGAAGCAGGCAAATCAACATGACTTTTATTTCGAGGTTTTTACTGGAGTCAAAGACCTCAGAGCGAACGATAAGCCAACAAGGAATCTAATGCTCAATCGAAAGCATATCTCTACATCTCACCTCATCCGAGCATCTTAAGTGCCTCAGCCACGGTTGCTGCAGTAGATGCTGCCGTTTTCAAACACCCTAGCGACACCTTGCGTCCTTCTGCTTAAGTGTTTCCGGGTCTGCAGACGTCACTTGGATTGTCATCGATTGACACCGGCAGCGTTACTTTCACTGCCAAAGTAGATTAGCACAATGACGCTGAGACCTTGGAATCGAATTATTGAAGATGAAGGACTTCTCCGTATAAGATATTCATGGAGTTTAGTCTCAGATGTTGGGAATATATTATAAGCACAGTAGGCATACGCTTAATATATACTATGATATATGTACACGATATAAGGAATTTTCAAGGTTTCTCAGCTTACAAATGATGTAGGTCTTCCTATATTTGTAGACCTGGACCTGTAATTTACGTGATATGGCTATTTACGAATTCCCTATAATTTCGCCGTTTGTGGTCAAACTATTGATGTTCTCTGCGCGCATAATAATATGTTGAAGTGTTTTATTAGTGTCGTGAAGAGGCGCCTTTTAAACCTCTAAACATTAATTACACAACATCCCATTGCACATGTGACGTTACATCGACATTATATTACGGTTATTATCATCTCAGAGAACCTTCGAACTATAGTGAGCAACGCCTTAGAAGAGCGAACGCTGTTCCATCGGTCTTAATGCAACCAATTCTTCCAGAGAAGGCAATTGCTCAGTCTCAAAAGCAGTCTCTTTTCAGTGGCGGATTAGGCGACCGCTTCCGCCTCGTTTTAAGCCATTTTCTGTTGATCAGTAAACGTTTTCGTTTGATTCACGGACACCAGACCAGGGCAAAGGTTCACAACAATGCACAAGATATAGGCCTACTCTACTTATCGATGCGATTTGCAGATTTGCAATTATGTGTGAGAATCGCAAAAATGTGTTTACACAGCGGCACTATTCCGCTGTCGATCTTCTACAACGAGGGCAGCGGAAGTTACGCGGTTGATTCTTTATTATCGAAGCTCAGAAGATCCGCCTTTTAGCGGAACAAATCTATAGATCTTGTGGAAATGACATTCAAAAGTAAAATAAAATGTGGCCAGTGCTTCTCTGTCTGTCTACCTGTCTGTCTGTATGTCTGTCTGTCTGTTTTCTTGTCTCCCTACATCCTGTCTATGGCAGTGTTATTTAAGTTAACTAAAACTGAAAGTGACTTTAAGTTAACTGAAAAGTTCTAATTTAGTTAACTGAAACTAAAACTAAAACTGAAAAGTTCTGAAAACTGAAACTAAAACTAAACTGAAAAGTACAAAACTACAACTAAAACTAAACTTGAAAGTTGAAAACTGAATTAATTTTTCTTGTGTGGCGCACAGACCGAGTGGCAGACATGTCTGCAACAGTTAGCGGCGCACATACTGATCGGTGCACATGTCTGTAAGCAATATCGGTTAAGTAAACATCCGTTTGAGTTCTTTCTCTGTCAGATTTCTCGTTAGCGGTATACAAGACTAGGCTTGGAATCTCAAAATGACCTTGTTAGAAGGAAATCATGTAACAATTTGAATTTGCTACTAGGTGTTTCTAGACTAATTTGACCCTGCTGAAAACGAAAAATCGCGGTAAGCAAGCTGGATTTTTAGCGGTTGAATGGTAAAACAAGATGGCGGCCAAAATGGTGGCCCGTATCTTCATATGTCTATGAGTTAAGTTATGTATGCGATGGAAACATGATGTTAGAATCTAAATTAACATTTTCCGACTCAAGGAATGTGATGGAATTAAAGACACATATGTAGCACTGCCGCAAAAGAAAATGACGGACAAAATGGCGGCCAATGTCTTCAAATGGCTATAAAACAAAATGGCGGCCGGTCTGGAGTAGTGTTTTCTTGGTCATGAAATACATGAAATTTTTTATATCTTGTGATTGCAGTTGAACCATTTTATACATTACGTATGCAACATTTATGTTCATGACTTGACTGATATAGACTCCAGCTATTTTAAGCATTGTTGCGGTCAATGCAATTGCACATAGGCCTAGGTGTACATGGCAAGTTCGCACTTCGACAGGAGGAGCGCTTGGTGCAACACTTATCAACTTTGCATGCTTTACAGTAGACAAACTCTATACACGACTGTGGCACAGGATCATTTGTAGACCATACTGGTGCGTGAACACCTCCTTCATCACACTCCATCCTGATGAGGCTGGCGTTGGAGCCATTTTGGTCGCCATCTTGTTTTCCCATGCAACCATTAAAACTCCAGCTTGCTAACCACGATTTTCGTTTTCAGCAGGGTCAAATTAGTCTAGAAACACCTAGTAGCAAATTGTTATGATTTGCTTCTTACAGTCATTTCTAGAGACTTTTTAAAATTCCAAGCCTAGACTATAAGCCTATTTTTCAAATGCAGTCAATCATCAATGATGTGATTTGAGAGCTAATCATAATGAATGAATGTCATTAACAAAAAATGAAATTCAGTTGCTTCTGTGGAATGCGCACAAAACTAAATTAAAACTCGAAAGTTTTGAAAACTGAAACTAAAACTAAAACTGAAAAGATTTGAAAACTATAACTAAAACTAAACTGGAAAGTTTTAGCAAAACTAAAACTATAACTGAAACTGAAAAGTTAACTGAAACTTAAATAACACTGGTCTATGGTTTACGTACATCCTCACTATGTGACTCACCAAGATCTTAACGAACTAATACACATTCAGTCAAAATACATACAAATGCACATAATTTAAATATAAGGCACAAGGCTTCGTCTACACACACACTTACACAAACACGCACACACACACACACACACACACACACACACACACACCTACACACACACACACACACACACACACACATATATATATATATATATATTCAATTGATTAGCCCATATATTACGAATTTATGTGGCGAATTTATCCTGGCTAATCTAAATGAAGTTCTAGAAACGGACAGGATTGTGCTGTTCACTTATGATTTAGGAGCTGTATTCTTGTTGAATGACAAGCTCACTGACCAGTGTTTAATCTAGACGCCTTTGGGGGGGGGGGAAGTTCCTCCCATTACAGAAAAATTACAGAAAAAAATCTTGTGTAAATTAGTTGGTCCCCCCAGAAACCTTGTTTCCCCTCCCAGAAGAGGGGGACTAGATTAAGATTAATTAAACACTGCTCACTGACAAACCCCGATTATATCAATATCTTATTGAACACTCGTCTTGGCAGCCTATTAGGAGCCTGCTCATTTTACTGCTTCTCCCTATGCAGTTGAAGGTTGAGTCGATCTGGAGGGACTTGCAGGTATTGTACCGCGTCTTTCAAGATCACGTGTTCTTCATGCAAGAGTATTACCATTCATCTATCCTCTGCCTACATCTAAATTTTCCAAAAATAAAAGACGAACTTCAAGATCAACTCCTCAGAATATAGCCTATATATATATATTTATATCAGTACCCTTTTTATCTCTCTAATCTCTCTGTCTAATCTAATCTAATCTAATGAATTATGTAGCGCCACTATAAAAATGCATACATCATCAGTTGATTGGTTTGCTTCAAGTAAACCGATAGTCCCAAGTTATAATCTGTTGGAGACGACCGATTGAAATGCGACGGCATCTCTACCGTTTGACCAATCTACCTATTTACACATTTTCCTACCTGTCTACCTACTTCTTCTTATAGTCACCATACTAAAACTGATTTTCGCACATGGTTCTGTGCTAAGCTCGCTCCCTACTTCCCTTCTTATTCCTTTGACTTCCATCTGACAGTGTCCATTTCACCTCTCCGTCCATTTCGTTCAATGCGACCGAAGTTTCCACTGATTCCATTTTCTGCTTCCTTCCTTCACATGTGGCCCGCGAGCGGAGTTTCGACGAGAGTCCTGATCACGCTGGTAGCAGTAATTTGATCAGCAGCCTGTACGCAGGGCATCTAAGCGTGATAGGTGTCGATGGGAGACTTAAAAGGTCCAGCAGCAACAGCAGCGAAAGATGAATGAGTCGCTGGACTCCACTGAGAATGCCATCGCCCGAAATGCTATGTCCAAGACACCATGCAGCATGTTTTATTTAGAATCCAGTCTTTGTCTGTTTCTCTGTCTCCGTCTCGTCTTCCATATTTATCTGTTTCCGTACCTGTCTGTCTGTATGTATCTGTCTGTCTATCTGTCTGTCTGTCTGTATGTCTGCCTGTCTGTCTGTATGTCTGTCTGCCTGCCTGTCTGCCTGTCTGTATCTGTCTGTCTGTCTATATCTGTATCTGTCTGTCTGTCTGTCTGTTTGTCTGTCTGTCTGTCTGTCTGTCTGTCTGTCTGTCTGTCTGTCTGTCTGTCTGTCTGTCTGATTTTCTACTCACGTCGTGCGCCTCACACTGAATTTCAATTTCTCTGTACCTGTGTTTGCGACTCTGTCTATGGGATCACGATTGTGCTCAAGATCACAATGATGCTGATGGTGATGATGATAATGATGACGATGACGATGACGACGATGATGATGATGATGATGGTGATGGTGATGATAACGACGACGAAATTACAACGGCGAAATTCACGGGCAATGATACTGGCTGGACTGTAAAAAACGACGATAACGAAGATAAATCTGGCTGTCATACTTTTGCTAGTAGATCCCCTACCATATAAATTAGTCGTTATAATAATTATTATACACTTTCGATACTTCATATAACAGTAATTTAAATATGCAGCATTCACCTAAAATGAGAACCTGAAATAACAGAGGAATATTGTCTGGAGTAGTATAGTTTACCCCCAAGAAATGGAAAACCTCTGCTAGCAAGCCTTGACATCCATCCGAGGTTAATAATTATTACCAACTTCTATGAGACCAGTGTCTAATGCAAAAGATGGCGCAATAAATTCAAGCTAAGTAAAGTTTAAAGAGGTAAATGCCCTATTCAAAGCTCATGCTCATTGTATAGACCTCACTAACTTCGATCATCAGACGCACTATGCGAATGCTGAAATAATGCTACAACGTATGCCTATTTATATTGTTACATACTTACTCTCTTGTATCATGGTTATATTTAAATGTGTGGGCAGATGTTACGCTTGACCAGATCCTTAGAGGTAGTGGTGCAAGATCGGTTGCTATATAAGCTGGTTTTGAAAAGGAGTGTCGAGCTTGGCTTTTTGTTGTCCGATCCACACGGATCTTCGGGTAGTTAAGAAGGCCCGCCAAGTCTCGTGTTGTAACTAGCATTTCTCTAGGAGAACCGCATAAGGTTTCCTCCTCTTTTCTAAAGCTCGTTGTCTCGCGTCCGTTGAGGCCGACAGCGCTGCTGTTATTTGAGGCGTTTGTTAAGTGCACTCTTCGTTTGGTGAAGAGGATTTCGTTTTGCCGCTTCTACGTTTTGTATCCAACTCTTCAACTGTGGAAGCGGTTGTGTTTCTCTGTCAGTCGTTTGTGCAGCTGTAATGGACGGTCGGTTGTCGAAAAGTAGACTTTTGTACATAGTTTGTTGAGTGTAAATATATCATTTGAAAATCATACTCCTGGTCGAGCCTATTATTAAAATTATAAGAGGACCATCTAACAATATATACACACATAAATGAGCTTATGCACAATACATACATAAACACATATACATACATACATACATGCTCACATACATACATACATACATTCATGCGTACATATATACATCTATATATACATGCACATATACATACATACATGCACACATACATACATACATGCGTACAAACATTGTATTTACACTGATACAAACCATGCATGTCGTTGCATGCCTTGTTTTCATGGTGCAAGTCGTCGCTCTAAATGCAAACGAAGAAGGTCTCTACGGCGCCTCTTAGTAATTATGGGCGTCGGATGCAATTAGTTCATTTGTAGTAAAGACTCCTAAAGACTCCTAAAATAATCAAGTGAACTTTCTTTGGTTCTCTGTCTGTCTTTCTGCCTCTCTGTTTCTGTCTCATTCTGTGTCCCTGTCACTCGGACTGTTTCTAACTTGTATGGCCTTATGAAATATGCATATGCATCAATGTTGTACATGCACACATGCATACATATATGCATACATCCGTGTACTTTGTGCCGCATACATTTCCTAATTGTCTTAAAACGCATTTGTTTAGATTCGTAAGATAGTCATAGGTACAGTTCTTTTGTTAGGTACTTAAAATGCGCTATATTAAGTATCCTGATACATGCATACTTATCACTCACTCAATCAATCAATCAATCAATCATCTTTATTGCACCCAGTAACCAATAACAATCAATAACAATCAGCTATCAACTAAATTCAGATACAAGTCAAATGACAATAAAAGTAAGAAGGACGATAAATACAAGAGCAGTGTCGTTATAGTCACTGATGGCAATGGGCGTCTCCAAAGGGATGAGCGTCCCGCTGGGCAGGGATACCCATTTATGTCAATTGACAATCCAGAGCTAACGTAACTATCCTTAACTAATAACACTTAACTAAAGAACTCCAGGGCCAGACTCCGGTGTGACCCCGGTGTGACATACATACATACAGGCATACAATATTACACAAACATACAAACATGCATTAACGAACATACAGTGTCTTACATAGTACATGCATGCAAGTAAGCAGTGATATGTGTGAATGCAGACCTACAACTATACATATGCATGCAACTATGTATTCATACATTGTATTGTATAGCATACAACAGTATTCCTATGAACCTAAAAGTATGTTCTGATGTCTCATCCTGTGGCGGTCTGTGCGTTGGCGAAAGATTTGAGTCGAATTTAATTGGGTTGTGAATGTTTTTTACGAGGGGTCGGACGGTGTAGGTGGAGAGGTCGAGGTAGGATGTGCGGTAAGGCAACTGCAGTTCCGCAGCTACGGAATTGGCTGATTTCCAGCGGATAGGCGGCTCAATCAACTCTATCGATGAATCAATCACGCGTATCGATCAACTGTCGTTTCTCTGTCTCGGTCTATTAGGCCAAGTGAAAAGAATTGTGCTAGCCGCTTGTTTCGACTGGTGGCTGTTTCTCTCGTGTTGTCTTTATTTGTCTGTCTACTTGTGTGTCTGCCTGCATGCATGTATATATGTGTGTATGTGTCTGCGTATGTATTTACGTATGCGTGAAAGCGTGCATGCTTGTTCACATATGTACGTATTCACGATTGTATATATATGTGTGTACGATTGTGTGTATATGTGTATATCTTCTGTAAAATCTCTTAAACAGACATAGAGAGTAGTCTGTGAAAAAATGGTTACACACACGAATTAGACCTTAATTGCAATAGATATATATATATTACGCATAATTATAAGCTCTAATTGTATTTTATGTACACGCCTAAAAACGTTATCATTATTATCATCACCACCATCGTCATCATTATCGTCATCGTCGTCAGTTCCTGTTTGTGTGCATATACGGCGATTAGTGATATATATATATATATATATATATATATATATACATACGACATAAATATGGTATACATCAATGTATGTTAATATGTATAATTGTATATGTATTTGTACAAACGAACGTGTGTCTGTGTGCATATACGTACGTGCAAGCGTAGGTTCGTATGTATATATCAATGACAACAGAGACGAAGACGGAATAAGACAATAGAGATGAAGACAGTAAAAAGACAATAGAGACGAAGACAGAATAAGACAATAGAGACGAGGGCAGAAGACAATAGAGACGAAGACGGAATAAGACAATAGAGATGTAGACGGAATGAGACATTAGTGACGAAGACAGAATAAGACAATAGGGATGAAAACAATTACAAGACAATAGAGACATAGACAGAATAAGACAATAGAAATGAAGACAATAACAAGTAAATAGAGACCTAGACAAAATCAGACAATAGAGATGAAGACATAATAAAGAAGACATAATAAGACTTGGCTAAGCATGAGAGGAGGACTGAATTTGACAAAAGACCGAGGACATTGGAGATCATTTATTTGCCCCATGCAATCGCCGCCACACGCCTGGGTCAGAAACTGATGACGATGACGATAATGATGACGACGACGACGTCGATGATGATGATGATGATGAAGATGATGATGATAACGTTTGTAGGCGTGTACATAAATTTCAATTAGGGCTTATATGTGTAATATAATGTATCCATTGCAATTAGGGTCTAATTCGTGTGTAAATATTATTTTTACAGACTACTCTCTGTCTGTGAGATTTTACGGAAGAGAGAGAGACAGAGACAGAGAGACAGAAAGATAGAGACAGAGAGACAGGGATAGAGAGAGAAAGACAGGCAGAGAGAGACGGAGACAAGAGAGAGCGAGAAAGAGAAACAGACAGACAGACAGACAAATATCGACCTAATCGATTCCAACTCATTTGATCATTGTGTACTCGTCTCCTTTTATGTAGTCGCAAGGGTTGCGTGTTCTATACGTTACATTGCTACATGGGTTATGCATGTCTGAGACACATTTACTGTCTATTAGTGATGCACAGACACGTATGTCTGCAAAAGGCATTAATAGGCCAAAGTGGCTGAACTGCGAGCAACTCAGCGACCTTGGTGCGCATCAATTTTAGATTGGATTGAAAGTAGAGACATCGATGAAGCGTTTAGTCTGCAGTAGGCCTAAGTTAGGCATTCGTTTAGGTAAGCATTTCAGCGTGTTTCAGCTCGCGCATAGCTTGTTCGCATACATGTGTCCATACACTTGGTTTACATTGTTTTTATGCGTATGTAGGAATGTATTTGAGTTATACATCTATAGGCTACTCGTTTTAGCCGTGTATTGATGCCTGTATCGAGGCGCGCAAGTTTAGGTCTTGTCTTAAGTCAGTCGGAGAACATTAACTGGGTAAACCAAACCGGTACTCGATCTCTTCCACAGCTGTTTTCTTTGGCTAGCATCCGCTGAAACTGAAGTCGGGTTTAGGGATTGGAATGACCAAACAGTCTGCATACGTTTAGTAAGGACGTATCAGTTGCTATAGGCCTAGACTATAGTAAGATGATAAGGTTCATTGCACTCGTCTTCAAAGAGAAATACTGAAAGCAATTATAGGCATTCGTATCCACATTTCGATGCAAGCCATAGGCACCTATTCCGATCTTGTATACATACATCTATTACCCGTTTTTGTAAAGTAGGGTAAGATATGACCTTGTTTGCTGCCCAACTCTTTCATTGTTGTTATCCTTAAGCGTTTTGATCCTTCGGGTATAAATGACATTTCGGCTTAGGCGAAAACAGCCAATTCAGCAGTTCTTTGCGTTTCAGTATCTCCCATTGCCGGTCGCAGATTTCTCCGCTCTGCAACACATTGCGACTTGGTTGTTCCACCGACTCGGATTTCCACGGTCCGGCATAGAAGTTTTGCCGTGGTCGGCCCATCCTCCTGGAACAAGCTGCACAACAACCTGCGACATGAGCTTCTCAGCCTCTCTTTCGCAAACGCTTGAAAAACAATTTGTTCGATCGTGTGGTTTCATTGTGTTAGGTCAGAAGGGCCTCTGATGAATCTCTCTTGAAGTGGCGCTATACAAATTTGCGATTACCTTTGCCATTACCATCAACAACTGGACAACCTGTCATTTCATACTTCGTTTGATGTTCCGAGGTTCGATGATTGAACGCAAATATCAAAACCTGAAAATACAGAATTCTTTAGTAACACTCGTCCACTCCCTAGAGTCTCAGAGGTATATAGCCGCTTATGATCTTTGAGAACTCGGAGACGGATCCAACGCACTATTGATAGACAGTTTATCGACTACAATTAAAGGCACCATACAACCAGCACATTCATCCAGCTATAATAGAAGGCACGCAAACTCTGACTTCGGACTTCTGCTCGTGAGTTGATTTGTGAGCACATAGACCTAAGATTACGTAATGTTCCGGGGCGTGGTAGTCTATTGGTTAATGTGATGGACTGTCAACCGAAAGGTCAGGTATTTAGATACCCATCAGAACAGAAATATGTTTCAGGAATTAGACTGAACATGCGGTGAGTAGCCAACCGTTCACTGTCAAGCGGCGAGGCTCGCCCTCATATGCTGAAGTTAAGGAAAATGCAGTAGCTACACTTCATACCCATGGCTGCCTCTCGCGCTCCAAAAGATGAGGACAACCTGGTCGGTCTATCACTACTTGGACTATAGATTCGCGGAGAAGGACCTCCCAAAGCAAAACCCCCACCCCCACGTACAGCATGGAGGAAGACCCATGGCAGCACAGCGTGGAGTCAAACTGTGGACACGACGACGTTCGCCAGCAGAGAGTTTTCTAATGGTGTAGATCTGTCGTTCTGATGCATTGGACCACCTTCGTGGAACAGATCCCAGTGGAACTTAGAACTTTACCACCACAAATGGCTTAGAAAAATTTTTCAGCTCATCCTAAGACGCACGTTTTTAGATCTGTTATAATAATAGATAGCCATATGTTACAGCGTATGTATGAAGTTCTTAAAAACGCGCCATATAAGTGTGCATGCAGATACATACATACATACATACATACATACATACATACATACATACGTACGTACATACATACATACATACATACATACATACATACATACATACATTATTATTATTATTATTATTATTATTATTAATGAGCTTTTATATAGCGCCCCTTCAAGGTTATCTACTCAGGAGCGCTCCTAGTCCAACCACGGCTAAAGAGAGTAGTTTTTAAGTTTGCAAGAAACAAGGTAGAGTGAGTCATAGGGACCAGGCGAAGTGCAACAGGAAGGCCATTCCAGGTTGCAGGTCCAGCGACCGAAAAAGAACGTCGCTGCATAATGGCTGTCCGCGTGCGGGGGACCAATAGCTCGGCCTGGTCAGCCGAGCGAAGAGCAGATCTCCGCAAGACCCCCGAGGTAGAGCGACACAACTCCCGCAGGTATGGGGGAGCAAGTCCCTCTAGACAACGCCTAACCAGTGCAGAGACCCTATAGGCGATCCGCAGCGGGAAAGGGAGCCAGTGCAGAACATCCCGCATATAAAGAGAAACCTGGCCAAATCTGGGGATGCGACCAATAAGACGTGCGGCTGCACGCAAAACCCGGTCCAAACACCCAAGGCGGGCAGCTGGGAGGCCAGCGTAAAGAGCGCTACAGTAGTCCAGACGGGAAACCACAAACGCATGGACAAGGGTAGAAGCAGCTGCCTGCGTCAGAGTACGGGAGACTACCCTTAACTGACGAAGTTGATAATAAGAGTCCCGACAAAGCAAATTAATATGTCGCATGAATGTGAGCTCTTGATCCAGAATTACACCATACATACATACATACATACATACATACATACATACATACATACATACATACATACTAGTGTGGTCCAAAAAAATGAAGTGTCTCAGAGTTGCACTCCACAACCCGCTTTTTGTTCTATGGCTGCCCACTATTACTTCAACCAAATTTGAGGGAGATTGATGAACATTTAGAGGTGGCTCAAGATCAGGTTGTTTTCACCATTTAAGCAGGAAATCGGTAAACTGCACTGAGGAACAGAAAACATAATTTCAGTTGAATTAAAACATATATTTTGGGGGCACGTGCCCCGGCTGCCCCAGAGCCTACGCCTATGGACATCGTGGAGTACTTTTTTCACATTATTTTCAATAGGCTTAATAGCAGTTCATAAATTTAAAATAGAAATAAGAAAAAACGAATGACACTGAACTTTTTCAAGGGGCCTAAATTTAGAAATTCAGTGTTGGGGGTGTTCCCGTGGTCCAATTTCTGGATATGTTATTCAGCAATGTTTCCTGAGCAGGAAACCATTTAAAAAGTCTCAGTAGCAATATTGTCCAGGCCTAACTGCAAATTATTGGTGGTATTACTGGTATTTCATAGGAAACAGCCAATCCGCCATTTTGAAATTCATTTTGGGGGGTGTTCCTGTGGTCCGATTTTGTCGGATTCTGGATATGTTATTCAGCAATGCTTCCTGAGCAGGAAACCGTTTATAAAGTCTCAGTAGCAATATTGACCAGGTCTTACTGCAAATTATTGTTGGTATTACTGGTATTTCTTAGGAAACAGCCAATCCGCCATTTTGAAATTCATTTTTGGGGGTGTTCCTGTGATCCGATTTTATCGGATTTTGGATATGTTATTCAGCAATGGTTCCTGAGCAGGAAACCGTTTAAAAAGCTTCAGAAGCAATTTGGCTCAGGTCTAACTGTAAATTGGCTAGACTAGTAAATAACAGTCAATGATTTCCACTAGGCCGTTTCGTGGTATTAGGAAGAAAATGCTGGGGGCCTTGAGCCACCTCTAAAAGTGCTCCAATCTGCTTCAGATTTGGACCACATCTTACTTAGGTGAGGTAGAACAGATTAAAACTTGTGGAGACTAGTTCTGCTAAAGGTGAATTTTTACCATTGTCTCGTGGACCACCCTAATACATACATACATACATACATACATACATACATACATACATACATACATACATACATACATACATACATACATACATACATACATACATACATACATACATACATACATACATACATACATACATACATATTTATCCGTCTTTGTAACTCTTTGGCTGACACAGTGGTGGTGCCAGCTATACAATTTCAGCAGGTCGCGTCGGGGCGTTGTAGTTATTCAGCAGCTCGAAGAAATTAATGTTTGAGTTTGACGCATCAAGCAGCATGACCTCAACATTAGCAGCATGACTTAGATATATATAAAACGAAAGAAAATTATTATTGAACGCTTATAGCCCAATTGTTGTAGCATATTCAAATTTGAAACAATTCAGCAATTAAAACGTTACACTTTAGTTACTTTACTAATCTTTAAAGATTTTGAAATACTGATTACCTACTCAGAATAGTAAAATAGGCAGTTCATAAGGCAGGTCAAGAGTAAAATAGGCAGGTCAAATGACCTACCGTGACCCATGGTAGCGCCAGCACTAGTCTGAGTCAATAAGTTGCCTTAGAACTGCGCCTTCCTCCAGTATTGGATGTTAGACATTATATATATATATATATATATATATATATATATATATATATATATATATATATATATATATATATATATATATATATATATATATCGCCTACGCGATCATCTAACACGGCATTCATTTCTTCTGAAACGGTTTCATTGTCCTGTATTTCTCCTATAAATTATTATACAGATCGCCTTACACTGTCGCGTGTGGCTCATGTTCAGCAGACGACTAATTCTGGTCCACGGACGACACAGGAGACGAGGAGTTAACGAGTAGGTGCCCCAACTGACCTGCAAACATTTTCAGTCCAGCCATATCCTGGTAACACGACCAAAATAAAGGTTGAGCAATGGTCGTTGGACTGATGTGATGGCCGTAGAGACCACGAGGTGAGATGTCATCGGCCGATTTATGTCCATGGGTAGCTACGACATAAATTTATATATCACCAGAAATAAAGTAACTCCACACGCCTGGTCTTCGGACACATACTGTTTAATGTTGTACCCACAATAAGAAGGAGAGAACAAGAGAAAATAAAAACTAGGAGAACGGAAAAGCAGAAGGTAATAGAATAAGCCAGAACACAAGGACCAAAAGCAGCGCTTACATCGTAAAGGGCAAAAACAGTAAAATGTTCAAGGTCAAAAACTCAAAAGACGTCGGTTCAACTAAGTTCAAACGTGTAAAAACGATATGAATTAGATCAGAATGGTCCGAGTTAGAATAGCTATACAGCTTTTGCAAAGTACCAAGTCATAAATCGCGTGTGGAAATGTTATTCTTGGTCGTCTGTGTTGTCCAAAGTGTGGAAAGGTTGTTCGTTGTACTCATCGGTTGTCGCTTTGTCCTTCAATTTCCGGCACACATACGCTTAAGGTTGCCCGCTGAGGATCGTAACGCTAACGGCGTCCGATAAACGGGCGCTATAAAAATGACATATCCAAGGCATAAGGCCACAATAACTGGCCTTGTGTTTCTCGCAGATATGAGGTTGCGGCAGAGCCTTCTATTATAGAGAGTTCGGCTTACTGCCATTGAGCCCATGGTAAACGGATTCCTGCATTCTCATTGGTCGGCTGACATGGACGCCATTTTTGTTCCATTGGTGGGATTGAGTTCCTAGCAACCATGTGTGTTTGCCCAATTCACGTACCAGACTTTTCACTTTTGTTTTTATCTGTGCTATCGCCAATATTATAATATGGAGTGTATTGTAGACTAAACAATAATCAAGCCTATCCCGAATAAAGGAAATTTAAGCTGACGCGTATGTAGGCGGACGTAAACTTATTACAGTGGACGATACTTCCAAGCTTTCTCATCATAAACGAAACCGCCATAACAGCTGCTCTGCCTCCTCTCGTTGGTCTCTCGGGCAACAGGACTCTGACTTCACTGAACACAGAGGGGCCGCAGCGCAAGGCCGTAGCTAGGGGGGTGTTTTTGGTGTTTAAACACCCCCCGAAATTAAATAATGTAAAAATGAAATAACGCATTTACTAACTACAAACCCTTTGGTCGGTTGACTCGGTTGCATGTCCGCTTGCTTAAGGACGAGAAAACCAGGGACGTATCTAGCGTTGGGCTTGGGGGGGCTTAAGCCCCCCCAAACGAAGTTGAAGCCCCCCCAAACAAGTCAAGCCGTTGTATGCTTACGGCTAAAATTCGTATGAACACTGTATAAATGTTGCCATGTTCAAGGCTTAAGCCCCCCAAACGAAAAAGGCTAGTTACGTGCCTGGAGAAAACACCCCCCGAAACTGAAAACACCCCCCCCCAACAAAATTCTGGCTACGAGCCTGCCGCAGCGTGACGTCCACTTACCAGATCAAATCCA
The DNA here is from genome assembly GCA_963556255.1 of Allolobophora icterica. NCBI lineage: Eukaryota > Metazoa > Annelida > Clitellata > Crassiclitellata > Lumbricidae > Allolobophora > Allolobophora icterica. Next base: position 45,772,091 of record OY744609.1, on the reverse strand, counting down.
CACAAGGAATAGGCATCGCATCGTTATTTTTGGTAACGACAATACGGTATATTAAACACTATAATTATGTTATCTAAATTGAATGTTTTCTGAGTCACTCTGAGTCATTTTCAATGTATGATTACGAGCGGCGGACAGAGGACGGGTAGGATGGGAGGGGTGTGCGTCCGAATTTTTTTGGGGTGCGTCAAATTTTTTTAAGCCTGCGGGCGCCCCTGACTGGACATCGACCTCTGGACAGCCCCTATGATAAGCTTTAGAAATTTGAAGATTATGATTATGATCTTTGATCTCAAACGTCCCATGGTTTGCTAATTAAGCCTACCATGAATTCCTCTGCGTTTAGACTAGTAGTTTCGTTCAGTAGAACAGTGAGATTATTTTTAAGTTTTTCAGTAGCCCATCCTAAGATTACACCAGAGCTTCCTACAACTTTTCCAGAGTAAGACACCCATTCAGTAACGGCACTTTCATTTAGTTTCTTCCAGTTAATACTTTATTTTAAGGTCAAGCACTGTTCTTACGCTACATAATGCTTGGTTATGAGAGTGGGAATAAGTAAATATTAAATAAGAAGTATAACAGCTACTGATTAATCGCTTTCAGGCAGATCTGGGCATGTCAAAGGCAGCAATACAACTAAGCTTAAACTATTTAGGTTGCCATTCTGCCATCCATTCACAGCACCCACACAGCAACTTCATGGCACCCTGGTTGGGAAAAAATACATTACAGTAATAAAGGAATCAATAGCTTTAATTTCGATTACATGTATTTCTGTTTACTTTCAGAAGCAATTTGAAAAATTATAAATAACTGAAGATAATAGTCACAAACACTTGACCACTCTGACAACACATCATCAAATACTGATGCTATAATGCAAATGCACGTACCTACCACTAGAACATGAAGATTTGTTTAAAATTATGACTAAACCATATATTTTCACTGATCATGTCTTAAGGCACATGAACTCATTTACAATTGCTGTTGAGAAATATTAGCAATGCGAACTGCGAAAATCTCAAAACCATCAGTTACCGACTACTGATAACCTATAAGAGTACAAGTAAAAGATTCCATGCAAATATTATCAATGCAAAAATCTCAAAACCATCAGTTACCGACGAACTGATAAAGTATAAGAGTACATGTACAAGATTCCATTAGTCTGAGTTTATTCATTTGCTGTATGTTTGTATTCTAAAGAAGTAAGATTACATTTCAGCAAATTACACACATGCATAAAATGTTTACATGCATAAAATGTTTTATCTGTTGATCTATTTGAATTTGAGTACAGCCATTCTCATTGCCATACTTTTACTACCAAGTTCACCATTACCCGCTCTCTTTGCATTATCTTTCAGCAATGCTCGCTGATCCTTAGCCCAGATACGCAAGCGCAGTGTGACAAATCGTTCAAGTATCACATGCTTCACATTATGACACAACGGCAGGTGAACATCCAAACAAGCTTGCTGAATTTCAGCTGACAACAATTTACGCACATTTTTCTTGTGATGCAGTAGGTTAAAGTTCACTGCACGGAAAATCTTCTCGGCCTTCTGCATCATTTCGAATACCTGAGGGGTACATGAAACTAAACACCCATCTTTGTAGGCCTTCAACTTTAAAAGCAAAGCATGATTTGCAACAAAACTATTGTCTTCAGACTTAATAGCAGGAATGCATGCTTGACATGTTCTGTTTGACTTCAGAACACGCGAGACTATGTAACCTGCTAAATAGTAAAGTGAGGCAAGGTCTGCATCTGACAGTGAGCTGCTGACATCTGTAAAGCATAACACTTCCGGTAAGTCATCATCAGACTGTGAATTGACAGTTTTGCTGACTGATAGAAAATCAGCAAGGTAGGCACTGTCGTTGATGTCATAGCTGGAGGTTGATTTCATACGGAGAAACTGTGAAGCGGACAGAAGTCGTAGTTTGTTTTTAAATTCTAGTGGAGATGGAACTGCATTGTTTGTACGAACACAAGAGAACAAGTTCTCAATGCAGTCAGATGTCAGGCGAGACGTAAGGATGAATTGGTAACCAGATGCAAGAAGATGCTCAGTAACGTTGATTATAGACTGTGTTGTTAGGATGATACCAGTCTGGACTGGCTTCCATGCTCCTTTATTTCCAATGGACAAAGTCTCAAATAAACGGATAGTGCTTCGCAGAAAGTCCACTGCGTTTCTGTACTGAACTGGATCTATCAGGCTAAGAGCTGTTACTCTGCGTCGAGACGACACCAAGTCAAACCACTTGTTCATTGTTTTTAGGAACCAGGCCGTTGTCAGGAGATCAGTGCTGTGGCTATGCGCTCGTACTAGGTACTCTAGCCCCGCAGCGTTTGAATGACTGAAGAAGCTCATTGCATTTGACACTTTCATTTTCTCAAAGTGACTAGGAGTGAGAGTCTTCGTTGTAAGTCCAGGCGATATCTTCAGCTGCATGCTGCCTTGGAATGTCAGCAGTGCACGTAAGTGGTTGGCTGTCACTGTATTAGAACACAGATTTTGTTCTTTAATGACCCAGTCGGGTAAAGTGATATCTTGTCCATTAACTAATGCAGCCTTCAGATTTTTTATCAGATGTGGAGAATCAGCCAAGAAGTACAGTTCATACTGAGAAGAACATGGATGAGGGATTCGATTAATAGTCTTCATCATCCTTCCACAGCAAATACCGAAAGTACTCCACATTGCTCGGTTACATGCTCCCATGTCACAAGTAACTGTCAGAACTCTCAAACCAATTTCCCAAGCTTTTGTAATAATGTTAACTACAATGGGCTTCAGAGCTGATCCATACACAGAGTTCCCAGTGAAATAGTAGGCCACTGTCTGTTTCCATCGAGTGCTGATACCAGAGAGCATAAACACCATTGCATGTGTCGCTCTGCCACTGTGACCAGGTAAAGTGACTTCTCCAATCAGTCTGCCAGTTCGTGTGTCATATTCAGTAGAAGGAGTTATACTCATTTCATCGAGGGTTAAGGCACAGTCCTTTTCTTTATCGTGCATTTCAGCAACCTTCAGTCGCAACAACTCAAATACTTCCTTCAGCAATCCGCTATCAAAGCGAATTCCTTCCAAGGACTTGCGCAGAGTACGAGTTGCTGGTAACGGATATCCTTGACTGAGTAGGAGTTTGTAACCCGAAGGACCACAACCAAAAAGCACCTGCAAAGATCTCTGCACAGTCTGTGCAGACCACTTGCTCCCTCGATTTGTGCCATTGCCTCTCTGAAGAACCCGTATTTGATCTGGTGAAAATATGTTCTTAAATTTTGCTCTCAAGTTTTGGATATAACTTTGTGATGTTTTTAGTTGTCTCTTCAATCTGCGAACTTCACCAGATAGCTGTTGGATCTTGAGCGCTTGAACCTTTACAAGATTTTCAAGGTCCACTTGTTTTCGTGGTGATGGCTGAGACGTGACCATTTCAAGATCAGCTGCTATGTCCAGATACGAAGAGTCAACTATTTCATTTGCGGTAGTTTACTGTGCAGTGATCCTAGTGTTTATGACTGACAAATACGAGTCTCTACTTTCAGCTGCAGTGTTAACATTGATCGGCTGTGTAGATGATGCTGAAGCAGAATCTGCTGAAAAGAAAAATCATTCACAATTTGAAGAAAATTGTGAGTTTTGTAAGTCTTCAAAAAAGTGCTCAGTATGCATAATTCCAGTCATCAAGATCTTAAACTCAGTGCATTCGGGCATCACCAACCAGTGTTGGGCCTGCATTGTAGCATGCACGATTGGACATGATAGCCTACATTAGTAAGCAGCATCTTTTTATATCAAAGGAGGATCGAACCCGCATGTTCTGCGCTGCAAGGCGAGTGCTCAAACCAATCAGCTAAATCATGGAAGAGGAAAGTTTCAATACTGAGCAGACATTCAGAAGCAGATTTAGGAATCGGACCTGTGTATAATTAACACTAACCAAAACAGTTACATATCCAAAAAGTAAACAAAACCTTAAAAATTTGAAGAATTTCAAGTACCTGAATATAAGCACATAAAATTTTAGTATTTGAACAGTAAGTACTTGTTAAATGGGTCTATTTTATTTAAACCATAAGAAAAAGGACTATATATAAGGTTGAAAACATTCATGTACTAGTGAAATTTGGAAATACGAGTCTCTGCTTTCAGCTGCAAATACGATATGTTGAATTCTTAACACAAATATATTAGTTACAATTGAAAAAATCTCCAGTTTCTGGGGGCAAATGGTACTCTTGCTTTACTCTGTTGGAAGTCTCTCAGATCCTCTGCCCTTCCCCAATCTCGTAACTCTGGCGACGCCACTGGCAGAGTGTCACACTACACTTATAAAAAAAATTATAATGAATTTTGACAGAAGCTTTGCCAATGGATTAAGATTTAGATTCTGGTTTCATCTAAAAGAGACCATAATTTGATGCCTCATGCTTTGCATTAATGGTTTTAATGAAGTCTTATTACATTAGATTAGATTCTGAAAGGAACTTAATAACAACGGTGCACATACCTGAATTTCTGTCTTTAATGAAAACTTTAGTGTAGCTATGTTCTTCAGCAATGCGTTGGGCCTTCACGGAAGTGTTGCTCTCTTCATCATCTACGAAGCGACGCTTCAAAACTCTTCGTTCTGATTGCAGTGCAGGTGGTGGATTGGGAACAGAAAATATCGTCGGCAAGGCAGTTGACTTCAGTTTTCTCCAGCCATCCGCACGTTTGTTTTCAAACTGGTTAGCATCAAAATGTTGTTCACATAGACGACTTGTCGAAGTCGGAACCCACTTATCCCGTCGGCAGTTTACCAACCATCTTTTTCTGCGGTCTTTGTCTGCTGGAAAAGCAAACTGCCGTATGCCTTTCTCAGATCTGTTGTGGCAATTCGGAGCACTACAACCAACCATTGTTTTCACCTGTCTACAAAACAACATAAAGAAATGTGTACGGATTTTGCAGCGGAATGGGTATCGTTTTAGCATCCAAAATTATTCGCCCATTAGAGTATATAATTTCAGCATAACAAATTAATTTCAACGTTAACGTGTGCAGTTCACACACACCTGAATAAAAGTTCGTAAAATAAGCATGAAACATAAATACGTACATCAATGCATGACGTTTTAAAAAAGGTTCTTAGTTATATAACAGTACCCAAGTGAACTGTACCTCACTGTCTGTCAGTGGGAATTTTTATGAATAATTGAAGATAAAATATAATAATAATAATACAACAAAATGAACAGATAAGAAGTTAAAGCTCAGGCACTGTTAATTCCCTTCTTGGGTTGAATAGCATTTCGAATGGTCGTTTGCTGTGATAAAACCATTCTAAATCACAGTTCCTCTTGCGAAGTTGTCGTTTACGACGCATTATTGGTACAACCAATCTGTAAAGGTACGTCTGCATTTAGGTCGACAAGACGATAGCCTATAACTGTAGAACAATAATTCTGGACACTAAAATAATAGGGGGTAATCACGTAGACTGAGTGCCTGTGTATATGAACAATATGGTCGTTACTGACTTTGCTCCAATAGAACCAAGTTAGTTTGTCAGCATGTGTTTACATTATAAACAATAAACGAATATCATCATCATCATCATCATCATCATCATCATCATCATCATCATCATCATCACCACCAGCTACATTCCATAATGCAATTCGCTATGTAAGTGAGTAACAAGCAAGTTGTTTATTACAGTTCGAATGTAGAAAATGCGAAATATGGCATTTATATGCATTCTGTTGCCATTTCAGACACTTTCTACATTATTTAGTTCTGTTTCTTAAGACGTCAGTGAAAGTTCATGTTCGTTACTTACTCATGTAGCGAATTGCATTATGGGAGTAGTGCTCTATTGGAGCGAAGTCAGTGGCGACCATATTATTTATATACACAGGCACTCAATCTGCGCGATTACCATAATAGGTTACCAAATGTTCATGCCTCATTTTATGACATTCCATCCATCCACCCATCCATCCATTAATTCATCCGCCTAACAAATTGCGGTGAACATGTACAATCGGGGTGCCTATGTACTATCTGGGTGGGTGTCTTTGCATCGTGAAGGTCGGTTAGGGTCAGGGTAAGCATCGTGATGGTCGGTTAGGGCTTAGGGTTAGTGTAGCCTACGTATTTGTGCGACTAAAAAAGTTATACCTGCGAGTGGAAGCTGGATTTTAAAATTCACGCATCCCGATTGTACATGATCCCCGAATTGCGTCGAAGCCTTGTAAAGACCAATTAAGAAGACTAAACACTAGACTAACAGACTTGATTTCGGGAGTCGGGTCCATTTTGCATTTTCAAAATTTTTGGAATCAGTTTTCGGGGTTCGTGTACACCCTATGCTTCGATGCTTGTTAAAACTACTAAGTAACATCAATTGCTCATTTTGCGCCTGCATAATTATCATCTCAGAAATGAAGTTAATTTATGAATTTATGAGAAATTTTATTTACCGTAAATAAACCAAACCAAGTCGTCTCGCAGGTTTCTCGCAAGCTTCTAACTTCTGGAACTAAAATGTCGTCCATAAATTTCAACCAATCACAGCGCGAGTTTTTTTAATAACGGAATACCGAACTCTCTATAATAGAAGGCTCTGGGTTGCGGTGTTTATGGTGATGTTCCGGGACTGTGGTATGAAAACCGTTGCTTAGTAAGCTGTTTCAACGCTTCATATTGCTGCTGCTACTTTACGAAAACCTGGCTATAATAAAGGCAACTCCCGTGTGCTTGTGCATGTGTGTGTGTGTTTGTGTGTGTGTTTGTGTGTGTTTGTGTGTTTGTGCGTTTGTGTGTGTGTGTGTGTGCGTGCGTGCGTGCGTGCGTGCGTGCGTGTGTGTGTGTGTGTGTGTGTGTGTGTGTGTGTGTGTGTGTGTGTGTGTGTGTAGGTGTGTGTGTGTGTGTGTGTGTGTGTGTGTGTGTGTGTGTGTGTGTGTGTGTGTGTGTGTGTGTGTGTGTGTGTGTGTGTGTGTGTGTGTGTGTGTGTGTGTGTGTGTGTGTGTGTGTGTGTGTGTGTGTGTGTGTGTGTGTGTGTGTGTGTGTGTGTGTGTGTGTGTGTGTGTGTGTGTGTGTGTGTGTGTGTGTGTGTGTGTGTGTGTGTGTGTGTGTGTGTGTGTGTGTGTGTGTGTGTGTGTGTGTGTGTGTGTGTGTGTGTGTGTGTGTGTGTGTGTGTGTGTGTGTGTGTGTGTGTGTGTGTGTGTGTGTGTGTGTGTGTGAAATTACGATAAATTCAGGTTTGCAAGAATTAGCACGTGATTCAATTTCCGAAAAAAGTTGGGGAATTACAAAATAAACCGTAAAACACTCGAGTAAGATAGATAAAACTGAACTTAATCAGCATAAACTTGGTAATCGTCTGAGGTTGGTTTGAAATCGAAGCAGGACAAAAAGAGAAAACGAACTTCACATCTGGTCCTCTAAGGAGACGACGCTGCTCAAGGCACTCGTTAAAGACACGTGAAGACATCTGCTAGTAATAACAGTGCCGTTGATATTGGATAGTAGCGTGTTCCTAGGTCATAGCGCCCCAGTCTCCTTCGTTTCAAATGTCACCGATATATTATGTATCAGCTTCCGCCTGTAAAGTATAGTACACTGTAGGCTGGCATTTACGTACAATTACTTGGCTTCATGATTAGGCCTAATATACCATGGCCAAAAATACTATGAGATTGCTATGCTTGTTACGTTACTATATATCTGTAGTAGTAGTAGTAGTAGTAGTAGTAGTAGTAGTAGCAGCAGCAGCAGCAGCAGCAGCAGCAGCAGCAGCAGCAGCAGCAGCAGCAGCAGCAGCAGCAGTAGTAGTAGGCCTACTAGTAGTAATTATTAATGTCATGATGCGATAAGCGATAAAGACCCACAAGAAATCTGACAGATTTCCTGTTGTGGCGTATGCTCACATGTAAATGAAAACATTCTCTGATTTTTGCGGCGCCCGTTTCAGTTCACATAAAAAATTATTCGAGTTAATTTTTCGTTTTCCAGTGCCGCATAAAACAATTCGCAGAGAAAAAGCCGCCGCTGGAGATACATATCCAACATACGGTGCCGCTATTCAATGGCGCTATCTCTTGGCTGGCAATTAACCGATTTCGTCCTCTTCTTAGATCCAATTGATTGATTGGTCGATTGAGTGAGTTAATGGCTTGTCCAGCAACTGTAAGATTGATTGATTTCTTGCCAGATTGCGAAGAATTGGCCAGCCTTGTAGATAAAACAATTTACAGAGATTTCGAGAATGGAGTGCCTATTCATCACAGGATTGTTGAATAAATTTCAGAGCGCCGAAGTAGTTAAGAAAAATGTCTATCCATTCCCATTTCGAGATTAATTAAGTGTAAAACTTGTTACATACGGTATACAATATAAATCTATTCTATATGTCTACAAGAAGGTGTTAAGTGTTTTCGGTTTTTAATTTATGCTAGTTAAATTGGATATTAAACATGTTTTAAATTGATTTAAATTCATATTAGGGCCTACTGCTATTTATAACCTTTTTCTAATTTAGGATTTACCAAGCAAACATTATATTTTTGAAGATCAGTGGTGTGGCCCATTGTGTGATTTTCGCATTGTATTTTATTTAAGCAGTCTGGTATACCGCCCGCTTCCTCTACTATCGTCCATTTGTTTTTTATGACAAAAATTGTCACAATAACAGAGATTAAGTTAACTGTAATAATGCAGAGCGTCAATGACAATTTCAATTTCAAACTATGTAATGTGTACTAAACTAATAGTCCAACTACAGTTCTACCAGAAAATAATTAATACAGTTGCTAGTCTACATATTCTATGCAGGGGCAACACCAGTGTTAATAAATAAAAAAACGTCGCGTTGAGTTGTTGACAGTGTTCAGTGTGGAAGATACATGTAGTTGCGTAGTTGCTGATTTTGTTAGCTAAACTTTTCAGTTAATAAATAAACAATATTAGTTAAACTTTAGTTTTGACTAAACTATTTTCTCCAGTTAAACTTCATCCTTAACTAAAAAAATTTAAGTTTAACTTAAAGTTATCAACGTTTTAGTTAACTTTTGCCATCACTGTTGTTGTCACGCTCACAAACAACACCCACTGTGTTTCGAGGATCTCCCCGTCCTCTGTCAACAAGGGGTATAGGTATGGTAACATTGTCTCCTGGGTTTGCAGTAACGTTTATCACTCGGCTACGCTTTACCATGTGCTCCGCCTCATCAACCGTGCTCGCTTACGTTGTGCTTGAATTGTAACACGATTCTGATCAAGTGCTGAACTATTTTCGCACTCAACCTCGTCCATCACATCTTCCAACAAAACAGGATGGTTGTCGACTGTCTGCTGTTCCGATGTGGCTTTCCGTGTACCATGAGTAAATCAGGCCAAAATAGCTTTAGCTCAGTGATAACTAAAGCTGTAAATTCTGATCCGCTATCGCTTTGCAAAATGTGTGGGGCACAAAATGGAAGAAAATATCCATAAGTTGATAAGCTACGTGTACCTTTGAGGCCCGTATGGATGTGAGTGCAACACGTAGTACTTTGTGACATGGTCTTGGTACACCATGATCCATTTAAATGCTCCGTTGGTCATGGACTGCATGTCGATAAGATCAACCTGTCCAATGTGTCCATGGGAAATGACTTTAAAAAATACAATCTAAAAAGTTTAATCCTTTGAAAATAGGGCTTCTGTGCATAATAAACCGATCATGTTTGTCATTTTCCTTCAGGCAATCTGTCAAATTTTCATCATCAGATTTTAGGGATTTTACGTGTTTTTCAGGGATTTTGTAAAGTGCCTTAGTAAATTAGGGATTTTATATATTATTGCCTAAAAATTTCAGGCGTTTCCCTGATTTTATAACTTGCCTATAGCATATAATTTTTAAGCCCTCGGTACTGTTAGGCACAGGCAATGGTTAAATTGCCCATCCAGAGGTGGTGGGTCTCTAAAATTTTGCAAATCCAAAAACCTAAGCGTCTAAGCCCAAAATATAAACACGTCAAACACGACACATCACCGATAATTGCAAGCAAAAACATTAACAATAAGAATGAAACATTATGTAACGTAACATGCTACAGAAGATTAGGCTAATACTTTCAAATTGAAGAGCTCAGTAAGTAAAGCAGTCTGACTAGCCTTATAAACAGTGTGCGAATTGTAGAAAAAAGGACTGGGGGTCAGACTTTGATGAGTTTGATTCATGTGGAGTTGAATATTTTATCCGTGTTTAACCACTGTGCACAGGTATCTTGCTTTGGTTATTGTCGTTCTTCCGCTTTTGTGTTCACTATCACATGTGTATGCTCAGTTTCCATGACAATCAACTCATGTTGCTCTCTCAACAAACTGCTTGGTTTTATTTTATCATCCTTCCTATTATGTTTTACCAAATCCAACAAGCCATGTCCAGCCTAGACTAATATATCTACACGCTTTTTACTTGCTCTGACGTTTCACCAGACTCCGATTCTTCCAAAATCTACGTATCGGAAGTAGGCTACATAGCGCTTGGTCGTTCAACTACTTTCTTCCTGGTGACATTTAGTTAAACCCCGGTCCGTCGAAGCTATCATACTTTGTTTCCTCAAACTCTTCATCGAACTTTTCTCATGTCTATAGATTAATAAGTTTTTCTCTGACAAAATCTCGGCTCTCAGACTTCAGTTTTTAACGTTCACCTATCTGATGGTGTTTCATTCCCTAGATTTCAATCACCGGCTCTAAGCTTACTCCAACCATCAACTATGACTGAGATTCGTCATCTGATTATTTCATCTCTTGACACTAATTGTGCCATGGATCTATTCTTGGACCAAATTATCATATCCATCGTCGATCTATCTCACTGAAGGCTGCTTTTTCGCCAGCTTTACTCACGGCCATAGCTCTCTCCGGGTGATCTATCAAACTATCGTCACATCCCTATTCATAATTTCATCTGCAAGATCCCAACAAGGTAGTTACGAAACACTTAAGTTGTCATCTTTCGTCATAAAGATTGTACCTACCCTTACAGTTTGCCTGCCGAAACCATATTTCTACTGAAACTGCACTGCTGACTTTTCAGATTCACATAATCAGCCCCGTGGACAAAGGAAAGAATTTACTCTCATTTTATATGGAATTGCTGCCGCTTTTGATACTTTTGAAGCGGTTCGATACCCATAAGCTGCTTATAGGTCGACTCAACTTTCCACTCCCTAGGGGCACACACTAAGACATATCTGTCCTTCAGAGTTTAGATACACCCTTGTACGTCTTGCTTGATCAGTGCATGGTTTGGATAACACTTCAAAGCATCTAGAAGAGAATCCCGCAGTAAACTGCCACTGAATTTCTATAAATGACCACCGAAACGTTATATGACTGACAATAGATCATTGGTATTGATTGTAGATCATTGTCATTGACAATAGATTATTGTTACTGATTGTCGTCTTGTGCTGTATTATATTTTATAGTATTGTAGCGTATTGACCTACATTGCATCACAGTGCAAAGTAGACTGAATATAACGATCTCCAATATTTTTCTCTGCAGCATACAACATCCAATGAGTGCGAACTAGACCAATTGGCCTCTTCAATCTTGTAAAATTACACGGCTCATTGTGCGTTCCGAAAGAGCGAATCGAAGGCATGTCAAACGCATCCCGTTCTGATCAGTCTGTCATTTCATAACAGTCTTCATGACAGTTTGTGAGCAGCTAAACGTAATCAATCTAAGTGTTGACGACAACAACAAAATATCACCAGCAGAAACACCTGCTACAGCACGAAGCATCGGTCGCATAATCTGCCCTTTCAATCAGCCACCTTTGCAACTCAAGCGGAAGTGACGTATTTACTCGGCGAAAACGTCTAAACGATAACGGTTAAATCGCACCGAGTGGGTTAAGAATCACAATATGACGACAAGCAAACTAACTGAGTCGACATAAAAGAGCTATTACTTTGGGCTATAAAAACAAATTATCGTTTCATGAAACCATAACAACGTGACGCAAGGAGCATTTGATCGAATTGTAAAACAGGACCTAATTCCGATCCTTATACACAATCATTAATATTGAGGTGAACACTGAGTTAATGTAATGCAACGTTTATGAGATAAGCGATGTGGTTGTGCTTGGGGTACCGTTTATCGTAAACAACTTTATATTAAAACCAAAAAATAAATTAGTCACGAGCCGTTTACACCAAACCCATCCACTCTGGCGCCGAGTTCCTGAACTTATCCGACCCGATAGCATCGTCTAGCATCATAACAAGCGGTTATTGCTAATCACTGGTAAATTGTTAGACCGTACCCAGGTGTTTCTGGCGGCTAAGCTGCTCAGCGACGGGCGATATCTCATTATGAGGCGTTTTTAAACCTGCGCGAAATAAATGCGTCGTCTCTGATCTGACTGGCAATTGACGGTCACTGGACGCCGTTAGATGGCGTCGCATTAAATGTCAACCGGATGTTATAGGTCATCGATGTATCCCGAAACAAGCATGTTGACCGTCCTTCCTCTATACAGCCTCTTCCTTCTTCTCCTCCTCTTTCTCCTTTTCCTTCTTCTCCTCTTTCTCCTTTTCCTTCTCCTCCTCTTTCTCCTTTTCCTTCTCCTCCTCTACCGCCTCTTCCTTCTCCTCCTCTTTCTCCTTTTCCATCTCCTTCTCTTTCTCCTTTTCCTTCTCCTCCTCTTTCTCCTTTTCCTTCTCCTCCTCTTTCTCCTTTTCCTTCTCCTCTACCGCCTCTTCCTTCTCCTCCTCTTTCTCCTTTTCCATCTCCTCCTCTTTCTCATTTTCCATCTCCTCCTCTTTCTCATTTTCCTTCTCCTCCTCTTTCTCCTTTTCCATCTCCTCCTCTTTCTCCTTTTCCATCTCCTCCTCTTTCTCCTTTTCCTTCTCCTCCTCTTTCTCCTTTTCCTTCTCCTCCTCTTTCTCCTTTTCCTTCTCCTCCTTTTTCTCCTTTTCCTTTTCCTTCTCCTCCTCTTTCTCCTTTTCCTTCTCCTCCTCTTTTTCCTTTTCCTTCTCCTCCTCTTTCTCCTTTTCCTCCCTCCGTCTCCTTCTGCTCACGCTATAATGCACTCCTATAACTAACATCTGTACACACCAACCAAGGCTCATTATAATATATTCACGAGTCGTTTGACTTCATCAAGAGTATTGATACATGTCACCTGCCACATCGGTCGTTTACTGACCTTCGATGTCATGTCGGTGGATTACTTTGTCTAAATGCAGAATTTGTTCAGTGATTTCTAACGTGTTGAAGTTTACTGTTGCCAAGTATGAGTAATTTTTCATGTGTACAAGTCATTATCATCATCATCATCATCATCGTGGTCGTCGTCATCTTCGTCTTCATCAACGTCATTATTGTATTGTATTGTATTTAAACATTTATAAAGCGCCTCTAGTAGGGTGAACCGTTCAGAGGCGCTCCCAGTGCGCAAGGCCGAAAGAAAAGAAATAAGTCTTGAGGAAAGCAAAAGAAGACGAGGAGTTACCTATTAAAATTTGAGAGCGAGTAGAAGGAGACAGTGTATTCCAGAGAGAGGGACCAATTGAGGCAAAAGATCGGAACTTCGCCATAGCTGTTCAAGAACGAGGAACTGAAAGATCCAATCTGTTTGAGGAGCGAAGTGGACGATGCGAGAAGACAGAAAGCGGCCGATGAATTACATCAATTAAATATTTGGGGACGAGACCCCGCTGTGTCTTGGACACAAGAATGAGGATTTTGAACTTAATACATGCAGAGAGAGGAAGCCAGTGCAGTTGCTCAAAGATGAAGGATGAAATGTGTGAGTAGCGTGGCAGACGTGCTATAAATCTCGCAGTTGCATTTAGGATTGACTGCAGAGGCGTGAGACGGACCTTACTTTTGTTGTGTAGACCTAAGCATCTTAGGCTGTCACGGACTCGCAAAGCCATTTGGATATACTTCAAAAAACTTTATTGTTATAAGTCCTATTCAAAATCGAGCGAGTCATTTTCTGATAGTTTCCGATGCGAGGCGGAAGGAGCTTCCAGACAGATGGTCATCAAGAGCGAAACTCTGAAACTCATCTCATCAAATTCTTGTTGCTGGAATATACATTATACAGGTTGCCGTGGATTACCAAACACAAAATACAGCCGCCGGGTGTGGAATGAAGAAATTGGTGTGCATTATGTCTGGGGAAATATAATGTGAAGGCAGTTGTAGATGATTAACCCTAGTCTGATAACTCTGTACGGTAGGTAATGGGAAGCCAATGGCGCTGATCACGGATGTGGTCGCACTTCCTCTTAACGTGATTCGTCGTGCAGCGGCGCTCAAAATGGACTGTCATTTTTCAGGTGTTATGTGGCGACGATAGATAGAACACTGTTACAGTAGTCAAGGCGACTTGTGATGAAGTCATGAACGAACGCCTTGACAGCAGTTAATGCTCGGCGTACGTTGAACGTTCTGCAGCTGACGTAGGAGGTAGGCCTAGAAGCAGCGAGCGGACAGTTAATTGATGTCCGTTACTTAAGTCAGTTCACGATCGAGTAGAGAAGTCCGAGACTTGTAGCTTCTTCTGACAATTTTATGGTCGAACCATTGAGTTCGGTCTCGCTGCATGGAGCCTTATGAAGCGACTAGTGTATTAACCCGTCATAAATTATGAAGTGACGACAGTGTATCATTATAGGCCTATATGTATCGTTGGCTAAATGCTCTGATCGCCGTCGTCAAGACGACCGTCGCCAAGACGGCAGTATAGTGACGTCACAAACGGTTTCACAATAGAACAGAAAGCGTTATACGACGGACAAATTTGCATATAAGGAAACTATATGTATAGATTATTGGTCCAAACCAAAATACACAGACTGAGTCTTGTCCGTCTTCAGCTTCAGATTGCAGTCTGATTGGCCAATGAAGGCGTTTCTTTTGCAAACAAAACGGTGCTTCTTGTTGGCGTCTTCTGTAAATGTATACTTAAAAATTTAATTTTCGGAATATACTGATATAGTAAATGAAGTACAGCAGTAAAGACCAATAAAGTATGGTTTCACGAGTCTAGAACATTACCTCCTGGACATTACCTCTGAACATAATATTATCTGATAATAACTTTTAATTCAGCTATGAACATATGTGACAATAACTGGTCATATTTTCAATATATTCCTTTTTGAATTCATGTAAACTTATGTTATAACTTTTCATATTAAAGGAGTAAAGGAATTTGTCCTTAACATTACAGGGGGGTAATGGCAGAGGGAAATATCCTATGGGGTGTATTGGCACGGGGGTATTGGCACGGGGGTATTGGCACTGGGTTAATGGCATGGGTAATGTCCAGGGGGTAAGGTCCTGATCCCGGTTTTTACAGTGCTATAACAGACATTTCTAGCTCTACAGACGACATCCAATGAATGAATGGTCAAGTGTATTGAGCTATGATACATTATATACGTGGTGTGTGAGTAATCACATAGCGCATATTTTAGAACTCTCAAAGGTCACTCCTCGGTCGGTTCTCATGCATCAGTTTGTTGTGTTGCCTTCATATTTCCACAAGACTCGATTTAGTCGAATAAACGACCAACGCCAAGCGGTCGGCAATCTGCTTCGCAAAGGAACAAAATGCACCGAGTGCGATTTGAATTTACACTCGCAGACTATATCGGTTTGTATATAAAGATATAATAATAATAATAATAATAATAATAATAATAATAATAATAATAATAATAATAATAATAATAATAATAATAATAATAATAATAATAATAATAATAATAATAATAATAATAATAATAATTGACCCTAGAAATAACATACGAAGAAATTAATATCTAAGCCCCCGAGGGATCAGATGTACCTTGGGGCAAAAAAAATATAATAATAATAATAATCTTCAGTAATTCAAACTGACAAGTACGCAGTAAGATTACATTGAAACATGACAGTACAATCAAGATCTTAAGTAAACACACGTTTTGACAGCCATGCAAGGCGTCTGCTGTAGAGGAGGGTAACGGGTATCGAACCGCGATCTAATGCTCTTTTGGCCATAAGTGTTACCATTCATCTATCCCCTCCGGTCCTCCCATAATAATAATAATATAAGATAATATAATCCGACTGTGCGCCATCGATTAATGCTTCTTAGTCAATGGATAGTGGTGCTTCATAAATGTGGAATATGATAATAATAATAATTATTATTATAAGTTTAATAATAATAAGGTCAATTTCATTTTCCAGCGCCTTTCCAATTGTACCCAGCGCTATAATGCCATAGCATTTCGAGGCACGTTCGCTAATGTTGCGGAGGATGTGGCATGGTTTCCCAGATAGGCCTACTCGTAACAGCTCCTAGCGTAATATTTTAAATTCCTGATGGATTGCACTTCTGTAGGCTACCTCAGGTCAAACAAAATAAAATAGTAATTCTAAATTATTGATAATAGACGTGTTTCATAATCGAAGTGACGTAACAGTAGGAATTTATTCTTAACTTTTAGATTTACTAATAATCATTTTGTTTCACAATTGAATTGACGTAACAATAGACCTTTATTAGTTTAAATTTTAACGATAGACGTGTTTCATTATTAATGACTGTCGATTGCTACAATCGACAGTCGAGCCTTATTCTCTAATTTTTAAATTATTAATAATAATAGAAATGCTTGATACAGTTAAAGTGACGTAACAATAGGCTACTATTCTCTAAATTTTAAATTATTAATAATAGACCTGTCTCGTAACTGAAGTGACGTAACAATAGGCCTTAATTCTTTTAATCTAAAATTGCTAATAGTTACCTGTCTCATAAATAGGGTGATGCAGCAATGGGCATTTAGTCTGTAAACTAAAGTTATTAATAGAATTGTTTTCGGTAATTGAAGTGACGTAACAATTGGTCTATATACTCTAAATTTAATTTGTTAATAAAATATGAAGTGACTTAACAATAGGCCTTTATTATTTAAACTTAAATTATTAATACTTGAGTGTTGCATAATCAAAGTGACATAACAATGGGCCTTTATTCCTTAAATTAAAAAACTGTAAGCCCTAATAATAGTCTGGACAAACTTTATTTCTTCAAAAAGCCAACAGACTCATATACAGACTACACGTTATTAAATTGACTAATTTAAGTCAACTGTACCTATAAACCATTCAGTCCTGGGCTGCTCGGTCTCCTGATTGTTCCAATCCGAGGTGCCTAAAACAGACAGGGAGTTTCCAATTTGAAGGGCGACTGATAAGCGCTCGATCAGATGGCTGGTCTCGCGTTTGCAACCTGTCACTGCTAAAATCATACCTCCTAGTTCTTGGACAAACTCCAGTGACTCGGTGTGCCAGCTTCTTGCGGTTTCGACTTCAGCAAGGACGAAATTAGATGCGATCGTGGCTAATCCAAGAGTGGAACCATAAGCCTACCCCTATTCGGTGCAACTGTCTCTTCGTCAGTTGGTCTGGAAGCAGTTCGTCTTACCAGGCCGCTAGGTGGCGTTTGACAAAATTGTTCGCCGTTTTTCTAGTTTTCTTTTCTCTGAGCCGATACAAAATGGAAATCGGATAGGAGTAACAGATGATTACTCTACGAGCATGGACAAGATATGTCAGAGGCTGATTGCTTCACGGGCGTATATATATGCATATAGTCTATGCATGTACGATATGTATATACATGCATGTACGTATGTATGTATATATGTGTATACATGTACATGTTTGTACGTATGCATATATATACGATATATCCATGTACAGTATCTATGTATGTATTTATGTATAAATGCAGTGCTTTTTTTTTCTAGAAAAAAGGTTCCGGAACTGAACAATTATGGAAGGGCTAAATCGAGGGCAAAGCCCTAGAAAAACCGGGGGTGTAGTTTGAGAGGGGTCTCACAGAGACCCTCCCCAAAAAGTTTGACGTCACATTAAATTTAAATAAATAACTTATTCTTTTATTAAAATAACTAAAATATTTTGTAATAGCTGAAAAAGGTGTTGAAACGCCGTTCCGGAGCGTTCCGGAAGAAAAAAAGCACTGTCTAAATGTATGTATGTATGTATGTATGTATGTATGTATGTATGTATGTATGTATGTATGTATGTATGTATGTATGTATGTATGTATGTATGTATGTATGTATGTATGTATGCATGTATGTATGTATGTATGTATGTATGTATGTATGTATGTATGTATGTATGTATGTATGTATAGGTATATGTACGTTTGTATGCGTGTGCGTTTGTACGCATGTATGTATGTATGTATGCATGAATGTATTTATGCCTGCATCTATCAAGAAGCTTAGGTCGTCGTTTGATTTGTCTGCTGTAGGTGTGTAATATGTTCATCGTGAGTCTGGCGATCGCCGATCTGATAGTAGGTCTCGTCGTGATGCCCATCAGTGCCATTTACATCTTCACGGATGACTGGGTTTTCGGAGTTGCCCTCTGCCAGTTCTGGATCGGGGTCGACTACACGGCCAGCACAGCGTCGATCCTCAATCTCTTCGTCCTCAGCCTCGATCGATACTGGTCCGTGACGAATCCTCTCAAGTACATGCGCAAGAGGACGAGGGGAAGAGGATATGTCATGATCTCTATGGTAAGAGGCAGTGCTTGATCGACGCTAGGAAAAGATGGCAAGGTAAGGCTCAGTAAGGGTCAGTATAGGGAAGGTAATTAAGGTAAGACAATGTGAAGTAACATAATATTGTAATTGTAAGTGTAATTAATAACGTCTATTGCGCCGGTGTCTAATGCGCAAGGCATCAACGGATGGCACATGAAAACCAAGCCGTAACCAGGTCAATATATCCAGAAGATCAGTCCGTAAGACAGAGAGAGCAGGGTAAAGTAAAATAAGATAAGGTAGCGTGAGCTGAGATGAAGTAAGGTAAAGGAAGGCAAGGTAAGATAAGAAAAAGAAAAGTAACGTAAGATAAGGTAACATAAGGTAAGGTAATTGCTAACTTAAATCCAACACACAGAGTTTGACAGGTACATTATCTTTCATCGCCCAAGTGACAGTGGTTTCTCGCATATTAATTAACTTGCATGAGGAGGATTGGGAGGACTGGGAGGATTGGGAGGACTAGGAGGATTGGGAGGACTGGGAGGATTGGGAGGACTGGATCTCCTTATGTGCGGTTGACTCAGATCTACTGATCGACTACGACGGAAGACCGGATGTGCATCATTAACGACTAGAGAGAAACTATGAACATGATTCTGTCTGTCAACTTTGATGAGAAATCAGATGGTTTGGTTCCATGTGTATGTGTGTAAAAACAATGCAGTGGTGACTTCTTCCAGTATCAGAATATGGTCCTAATAAAATTTGGTATTGTTTAGGTTGGCAGAAAGCGCATCCTATTAGTTGTTGAAGCCGTGGTATATTCATTTATAATTACAATAATAGCAATTACGACTGTGGTTTATACAAACTGTTGTAGGTTTGGGTCGTGTCGAGTCTTTGGATTCTTCCGATTGTCGGTTGGCACCATTTCGTCAACAGAGGAGAACGCGTCGTCCCTTCGAATGTCTGCGACACGGAATATGCGACAAACACTTCACTCAAGATCATCACGAGCATCCTCAACTTCTACCTTCCCCTCGCCGTCATGTACGCCCTCTACACGAAGATCTTTCTCGAAATACGGCACAGGTCGAAGCTCGAGGTCGGCCAGCGAGTCCAATTCACCGGCGGAAGGGGTGTCAGTATGGAGTCGCTGCCTCGGGACAGCGATGACGGGTCCTATATCGATTATCTCCAGGTCAGCGACTTGGCCGGCCGGAAGTCTGAGTCACTGGGGTCAACTGGAAGGTTCGCATTTCTCAAGCGACGAAGGACTTTCCGGCTTCCGACTTCGGGTGGATCAACGCCAAACCCAGGATTCGTCGAAATAAACGATAAGAGAAGACCGAAAACATACACCGATAATGTCGTCATGGTTCTCGATACCCCGTGCGCCGCGGGTCCACCGGAAGTGGAGGCGCCTCCTGTTGACGGCAAGGAGAATAAAGTCGCTAACGGAAGCAAGAACTCTTACTTCCTGACTGTTGTCAAGCGCAAACTCAAGAGGCTGGACAGCGGCGTTTATCTTGGACTCGGTTGTCCCAATGTACGGAACTCCGATGACATGAATGGCGGAAATTCCCGTAAGATAACGAAAGAAGACGAAACGTCGTTTCCGTGCTCCATATTTCGGGAGAGAAGCGCGTGGGTTCGGACAGACAACACCGCGCAGAGAGTAACGGTGGATTCACCTGCCACATTCGGGCGCGATCTGGTCCTTCCGGAAATTCATCGCGCTACGCCTGACATAAAATACCAATCGCTTCCGGTCCTCTACAAGAACGAACATTCGGTCAGTCCGTCTCGATCTCAACCGGAAGACGCCGCTGGCGATCTGACCGGGGTTCGATTCACGGTCGGCGAACTGTCGGACTCTTCTTCCTCGGACGACGAGAACAAGCGCGAGATTCGTTTCCCGCAGGAAATGCATCCGTCGAAGAACCACGTGATACGACGCCACGACCATCCGACCGTCACTTCCCAGAATTCCGACCAACTGCAACTACTTCCGGTTGTATTTCATCCGCAGCCTGAGCAACAGAACCCGGTCGATGGTCATGTGCCACGCAGCCACATTGGCACCGAAAACCTACCACCGTCACATGATCAACAGCGCCACCTGGAGTCGGGTGTCCTCGAGGTTCGTCGGTCACAGTCGGGTGTTAGTTCGAAGCCCCCTGGTAAGCGACCGAAGAGACGGCGAATGTGGGGCACGAGCTCAGCCCTGCAGAAGGAAATCAAGGCGGCCCGGCAGCTGGGAGTGATCATGGGCGCGTTCACCGTTTGCTTCCTGCCGTACTTCGTCTGTTTTACGGTCGTGGCGTTCTGTGATTGGTGCGTTGGTGGTCAGCTGATGACGGCTGTCACGTGGATTGGCTACCTCAACTCGGCGATGAATCCGTTTCTCTATCCACTCTGTAACGTCAGCTTCCGACGCAAGTTCCGCCAGATGCTCAACGTTGGTTTGATACGGGAGAAGCTGCGGAAGCTGTGTGCACACAGGTACCCGATCCACGGACGCTGCAGCATCCGTTGTCATAGTAACCTAAACTCTGACCTTAACAGTGCGCCCAACTGACCTTCTGTGAGGCCAAAATTCTACACCGCCTCGTCAATGAATCTACTAGCGCCTTTGAGAAAATTCAAAAAGGCCGCAAATCGCCATTTGATAAAGATACATACATTATGATTTGGTCTATCGATCTTGCAGAACGGACCGTTGACTCTGAATAGGCTGCTTAGTAAGCAGCGTAAGCAGCCAGTCCTTCATGGAAATATGTAGCTCGGATTCTTAATGGCTGCGAGAGACCGCCGGCGCAGGTATCCTCGGTGAAATGATCACCAGTGAGGCGAACTTATCACTGGGACGAACTTATTATTCTTAATCGCATTCATTTAACCCTCTGAAAAGGCACCAGGATATAATTCCATAATACATACGCTCGTACATGTACGTATAAGAGACAGCCATCCATTACCTGGAGCTTTAGAGAGGTCATTGTACGTATAAAGTCGATATCTTTATTAACACTCCTATTGATCACAGCTGAAGATAATTCCAAGAGAATGCTGTTGCTTTTGATTTAAAGATAATGACAGTCATAGTGACGAGTTGATGACTTTGTCGTATTTCATTGATAATGACCGTGACTGTTATCTTTAAGTCAGTTGTAACACAACAATAACTTTAGGTTCTTTGGACTGTTTTGTTCTTAAACAAATGATGATCTTTTTGTAAGCAGATGTTGAAGATGAGGATCCTTTTGTCTGACATTCTTGTTTCAGTATTAATTATGATGATCATGATGATGATGATCATGATGATGATGGTGGTGGTGGGTGGGTGAGTGATGGTGGGAGTGGTGGGGTAGCGATGAGAATAATGGTGGTGGTGGTGGTGGTGGCGGTGGCGGTGGTGGTGGTGGTGGCAAAGATAATGATGATGTTGATGATGTTGAATACCGATGGCGTTGCTGTACTTCATCAATAAAAATAAGAAGAAGCAGAAGAAGTAGAAGAAGAAGAAGAAGAAGAAGAAGAAGAAGAAGAAGAAGATGATCATGATGATCATGATGATCATGATGATCATGATGATCATGATGATCATGATGATCATGATGATGATCATCATTATGATCATGATGACAACGACGATGTGAAGTGAATGAGAATCTAAACGTCAACACTCAAGAGACGTTATAACAAATATTATCGATCAACCCTTGAACCACAATACAGCATCCTAGCAGTAATTATTTCTCAGCGCTTCGCATACATCTCAAAGGAAATTTTCGTTAAAAGGAATTTCGTTAAAAGGAATTTTATTTAAAGGGATCTAGTCTGAAGGAAATCCGGGTAAAAATTAACGAATAAAAAGTAGACTTCCTTTCTTTATATAGCTCGATCGTTAACTTGTCTCATTTACGACGACTAAGTAGACTCTCATTAATCTATTAATTTATGTGGCGCATATAGAAGTGGACATTACTCGGGTTAAAAGCGCAGCGTGGCTGACTACGCGATGGTGGCCATGACTTGGACTGCAGCTCAGGATCAGTGGTGCATAGTGTCTGGTCAAATCGATAACAACAATGTCTGCAACAGCAGACACTTATTATTTTGGTAGAACGCTATGAATAACAAATCGTCAGAGCAGACTTCATTTCGCTTGCTGTCAGACAAATTTGTTTCATTATAGCTCACAGTCATTATTCTATATTAGCAGACTGTTGATGTCTATGAGAACTGGTAATAAAATAGTAAGACGATTTAAATAGCACAACTGAGGCTGTAGTTACTTATGCTAAAGTGAACTGTCATGAGTAATTTTGATTAACTCTATACGGCCTTGTGCTGCTGCTTCTTCGTTGCTAGACATTTTATGTCTATTGCGCTTCCCTACCACACTACTGTCTGCCTTTTACAGCCGTTGGAGTATTATTGTGGTGTATTGGGGACATAGTTTGAGGAAGACTTTGAGGTCGACCTGGAGATGTCCTATCCTTCTCATCCATGGTTCCGACAAAACATCGAAACGGAATGAGAATCGATTGCAAACGCAAGGGAATTAAATGAATGGATCAACGAAGCTCGTTTCCGTTAAATGTCGCCATCTTGACCATAACATTTCGTCACAATGACGCAGGGACAATGCAGACTCGCTGTTAATGGCGCATCGCTAAAACGATTTACGAGGCATCGTTAACAATCATTGCGTTGTAGCAGGAATTATGACTTACTGCAATGTTTCGTTTCTACGGATATCGTGAGTCTTAGCCTTTGAAACACTTCTGCAGTCAGTATCAGATTTAGGCATAAGCTAGAAAAAGCTACAGCTTAGACTGTCTCACAATACGCAGGGGCCTAAAAAATTCAGAATTTGGGTAGGGGATTTTTACAATTTTATGCATACTGCATGTAATATATATATATATATATATTATGTTTTTCAAACGGCTTGTGTAGCAAATTCAATCTCGCCTGAGTAAATGAATTCGTTTGAAAATTATTTGGATTTTTCACTTTAAATGTCTTGCTATTATGCAATAATTAAAAGTCATATATGTTTTCAAGTTTTGTGAGACCTTCTGTTGTACTTTTGTTTAACAAGGGGCCTCCAGTTTTGTGTAGCTTAGGCCCTTAGATGGCCTCACCAAGTCTAAATCCTGCAGTCAGTAAAGTTATCGCTCTGACTGTATGCCATTATATTACGTCATTGCCATTTTCTACGTCATAACAGTTACTATTTTCTGCCGCTGTAGTATTCCTGCGCTCAAGCGACTGGGTCATTGCAAAGTTTAGTTGCTTTGGCGTCCGTGATAAATACTCCGTAGCTTCGCCAATCAAGATTGGAGCGCAGAAATATAGTTCGTCGCTATAGCGTCTGGCTGAAACACTGGGAAAACTGGACAGAGCAATTTTAACACGGATGAAATGTCTTCTACATGATTTAAAACTCTTTTCATGTTATGTTATGCTGCTGTGTTGCGTTGTGTTTCGTTGCGTTATGCTATTTTAAAACTATTTTGTAATCTTATATATATATATATATATATATATATATATATATATATATATATATATATATATATATATATATATATATAATTATATGGCACAACAAAGTGAGTGTATCTGCGGCCGGGACAAGACGAATGTGAAATAAATATATCGCTACTTAAGACAAGCCTGCATCCTGCAAGGCAATAGCGCCTAAGAATTAAGATTGCAAACTTAATGTGCTTTATAGCCTATATATATTGTAGGTACCCAGTGCAGTTTCCCCTACATGAAACTACATATATGCCCAAACCAAGGTGTACTGCAAATCAGCGCAACATTGCAACTGGCTGAAGCTCATTAATGCGAAAAGAGTTAGGTTTGGATAAAAGACATCACCGATGTCAGCCCTAGTTCACATAAATGGCTAAATCCGGTTAGAAGCGGCTTCAATATTATTGTAAGCGAGTGGCATTAGTGGGAATCTCGGACGCAGTTGGCCGAAGCATGTTCGACATATGTACCTCACATACTCTACGCCCCTGAATAGTCTATACTGTGAGAGGCGCTATATAAATAATCATATAAGATAAGATATGATAAGATACCCTGCATGGGGTCAGTTCCTGGTCACCAAGAGCACGCACAGTAGTGGAGAAAGCGACCTCAGGAAAACAGCACATCTTCTCAGGGTTCATCGGGAGACTCTTGGAAGACATCCATGCATCATGGCAGGACGTCCAGCGTCTGAAACAGTTTCTTCATGGAGGAGATAACCTGGCAGCTGGGCCATAAACTTGAATTATCACTGAGTATAATCAGTACACTTGAGCAGCAACAATCAGCAGTGTCGCGTCATAAAGTAGGGTCCTAAGATTGAACCATGTAGACGAGCAAGTGGGGCACCAGTCAGACCGTTTTGGACCAAACATAACTATATATTATGAACACGAGTTTTGCAAGTTATAGGCACGCCGTAGTCGTGGAAAATTTTCATGAAGTCACGTCAATAAGAGTCATCTGATTGTTATCTTGTTTGTAACTGGCTGGTTACAAAGAAGTCAAACGGAAAAGTGTCATTGAGTTATGTTATTTTTTTAACTATTTAAACAAAAGTTTGACGTTGGTGTTGTGCCCAGCTGAGTCACCATCTTGTGGTTGCATTAATTCCTATCCGGTCACCTCAACTCGGTGACCTTCCGAAGTTGCGTATCGATCACGCTTCGAACTTTAGACCTTTCCCCGATTTGTAGTGAAGCCTTAACTTTAGAAAAGATATGCAGTCTCTTGATTTGATTTTATTATGCATAAATCAAATAAGTTCAGTCACCCACTCAATAAATTGCTATCGTTAGCTGTAATCAACGGCATATTTTGTGTAAATCAATCAACCGAATACACACACCAGGCAGCAGTCTCTAACATCTTTCCGCGTCTCCATAACAGTGCATTCGTTACTTTTTACAGAGGGTGAAACCTGCCGCGTGAGTAAACAAGCCTGCAAATGCCATGAGTCGCCGCTGACGTCCATCAATGCGCGAGAACGTCCACCAATCACAGGTGCATATTTAAACTTACCTGGGCATAAATCAATACTGACGTCAGCCTGCATAAGCGCAGGATGCCCGCCAGCCAGTTCTTCTTCTTCTCTCCTCCGTCAGGTGTGCACCGACGATGAGGCCTTAACATGACGTCTCCACATCGTTCTGTCCCTGGTTTTATCAACGGCCTCCCTCATGTCCAATCCCTGTGCCTCCAAATCCTCCTTTACATTGTCCATCCATGTCTTTGTTTGTTTTCCTCGGCTTCGTATTCCCTCTACATGGCCATGTAGGGCTGCAGCTGGGAGCCTTTTGCCGTCCATTCTTGTTACGTGTCCGAACCATGTGAGCCTTCTTTTTCTGATCCTGTCCACTATTGTCTCCCTCTGTCCCAGCTCCTCTGTGGTCACTTCATTTCGGACTTTATCTCTTCTGCATGCTTCTGCCCAGTATTCTCCGTAGCAGCTCATTTGTGCCACCAGCAATCTCTTCTCATCTTCTCTACGCAGGCACCAACACTCAGATTCATATAGCAGCATTGGGATGACAAAAGTTTCGTACAATGTCATCTTGGTTCCCATCGATATGCTCTGTGTTCTCCACATCTTATTCAGTCTGCCGAACATCGCCGACGCTAGACTAATCCTACGTTTTATGTCTTTTGTGCATCGGCCGTCTTCTGTTATCAACCCTCCCAAGTACACAAACTCTGTCACTTGTTCCAGTGCTTGATTTCCAGTCTGATCTCCAGATCTTCATGTTGTTTTCCAGTAGTCGTTGTTTTAGTGTTTTCAGCGACTCTCTATTACAATTCAACGTTTTACTGCCGTGGCGTTCAGCGATTCCTTTGCCAAAGCTCTGTCCGACACTGAAGAAGGGTAGCCGTTCCAGAATAAGATGCTTCAAAATAGTGCCAGGATCAAATAAGTCTTGTCAAAGACCGTATTCATGTCAACAAGGACAAGAAGAGTTACATGCCCCTAATTAATAGACCCTATAATGTCAGTAAGAACGAGTGTTAGAACGGGCTATGTGCAGTGAAACTTTCTTAACCCCGACCGTTGTTTGGATAGGAAGGAGTTTGCCTTAAGATATTATTGTGTAAACTGAATCGAAAGCTATTCCTCAGTCACTCTTGATATGAAAGGTAAACTGAAATTTCAAATAGGTCGATAATATTTACATTAGGGGGGCCTAATATCACAAAGCTTATGAGACGGTAAATCCAAGCCCGTTTCTTAGAAGCAGGAAGCGACCCAACATCCAAAGTAGTATTACATAGCAATAGTAAAAAGAGCCAACATTCAAAGCAGTATTACATAGTATTAGTAAAAAGGATCAACACCCAAAGCAGTATTGCATAGAAATTAGAGTTAAAAAAGGGCCAACACATGCTGCAATAGTAAAAATGGCAGATTATCATCCACAGAGTCCTTAATTAAAAACGACGACAGAAAGTTGAGGTCACACGACTTCAATGGTGACGACATCAAATGACGTAGGTGGGCTCTATTCGTTGACGATGACGCAGGTTATTCGTTGGCTCCAACTGTCAAAATGGTTGGAAGGTCGATATTGCGTTATGTTGTGATCTGTTTTGTGACGTCATGTGATGAGATATAATTCAATGTTACTCTCTGTCACATCGTGTCATGTTATGTCTTGCTAAGATGTAGTAGATACTAAACAGAAGATTAACTCGTTGATCTGCTAAGTCATCATTGAAATCACAGAAATACTACTTTGTCTCTACCTTGCTGTGTGACAGTGTGTCCGTGTATAACTGCCTGACATGTCCTCGTCTCTTTCTCTCCCGATTCGCACAATAGTTCGGTGTCTGTTTGAAGCCTTGACTAATTCTAATTTCGTCTTTGTTCTCTGTTTCATGGTCGACATTTACTTAATCTCTATCCGCTTCTTTGTTGTGTGTCTTCTCTCTCCTCGCTCCCTGCGTCCCTCTATCCCTCTCCATATCTCTATCTATCGTTGTGCCTGTCTTTCTTTGTACCAATTATTATATCTCTTTGTCTCTTTCTGTCCACCTCTGTCACTCAACCGATATTAATTTAATCTCAGTTGATCACAAGATAATCCGTTCGTATTCAACGTCATTACTGCGAGCGCTTTTGTATAGCTATATAAAGTAAACCGAGAGGTGAAATTGAATCCCAATGCGAGTCCGCGTCGAGAATGACGTCGACAGGTGCGCTGACGAGAACAGAGGACATCTTCCGAGCAGCTGTGCTGAATAAGGTCATCCCGCAGGTAAAACCCGCACACGTTTGTATGCGGATATTTGTGCGCATGCGAACGAGGATGTACGACAAGGGAAGTTATCCTGCTGATTTTTTTACAAGGGAAGTTGATTTCTGGGACTAAAGTAATGGATAGGGTCATATTTATTTTGAGAACTGTTTCACATCTAAAAAAGTAACCGACACAGAAATCAATACAGAGGAACGTTTGGCTGTTTTTTGCTAATTTTTGATCCTAGCATTATAAAATCTGTATCCTATTGTTAGAGAATCTTTGATCCCAGTGTTAAAGAATCCTTAATCCCTGGAAACAAAAACGCGATCATGCACACAGTACAACATCATGGCATCAGTTTAAACTCGTCAACTTGCGTTGCGTTGAATTCCTTCATTTTTCATGAACAGTAAGATGTCAGTCATCAGTCATCACTCGTCCCAGACCTGACATTATTTGAAGTGGCTTGGGGAGGGGGATAGAGTAATGGTAACACTCATGGGCAAGAGAGCATTAGGGTCGCGGATCGATTCCCGTAACCCCCCTCTATTGCGGCGCCTTGCATGGCTGCCAAACCGTGTGTTTAATTAAGATCTTGATTGTACTTTCATGTTTCAATGTAATCTTATTGCGTCTTTCAGTTTGAAATAATAAAGAATATTATTATTATTATTATTATTATTACTATTATTATTATTATTGATTTCGTTGTGAAAATGCCATGGCTGCAGCGTTTTATGCCCAGTGCTAGGCCTATATAAGTGCACGCCAGCGTTTCATCCCCAGTACCAAGCCTATATAAGTGCATGCCAGCGTTTTATCATAAGTACCAATCCTGCATAAGTGCATACCAGCGTTCTATCTTCATCGCCAAGCCTACATAAGTGCACACCAGAGTTTTATCTTAGGTATTAAGCCTACATAAGTGCATGCCAGCGTTGCGTCGCCATTGCTAAGTCTAAATATATACTAGAATGAGTGAAATCGTAAAACCATAATGTGTTGGGGTCACATGATTTTTCAATCTCTTTTCTCCGTCGAGATTTATTTCACTATGATATGTACGTAGGCCCTACAGGCACAACGCTGTGTGTGCCTATAATAATATAGGCAAAGCAGTTCTTTCGGACAGGCGTGTCGTTATACATCATGCAGTCTATAATGCCACACACCCCACACGCATGCACACACCCATGCGCATATATATATATATATATATATACGCACACACCCATGCGCATATATATATATATATATATATATATACAGGGTGGTGCAAAGAAAGTGGGAACGTCTAGTATAATATCAAGTAATACATTTCTGTGTAAGTTTTTCTTCTAAGAAAAACAAGTAAATTGTTGCCAAATGATAATTTATGCAAAATCTGAAATCAAATTCAATGTGTCCTCCTCGGTTCTCAACAGTTTTTTTCTAAACGTCTGCGCCACTGGTCAATGCTTCTGTTCATAAACCGCTGAGTGAGTTTTTGCCACTCTTGAACAATGGCCAGGTTCAACTGATCTATTGTTTAAAATTTACAACAAAAGTAGACTTTTTGTTGAAGAGCACCCCAAATAGCATAATCTACAGGGTTTAGGTCCGGGCTATCTGGGGGCCACATGTCTAGTTCGATGAAGGTGACATTCTCCCGAAGAAGGAAGTTGATCGTGTTTCTTGCCGTGTGCGAAGGAGCTCCGTAAAAATGGCATAAACTATAAAGATGGCGACCGAAAGTTCACGAAATAGTGACGTCACACGTTGAGCTAGTGAGTAAGGATATTTTTTTCAGTTTAAAAAACCGCCCAAAACATAATTTGATATATATTGCACAACATTTCATCAGGCGGTCCCACTTTTTCTGCGCCACCCTGTATATGTGTGTGTTTGTGTGTGTCAAGGTGTGTGTGTGCGTGTATGTTTGTGTGTGTGTGTGTGCGTGTGTGTGTGTGTGTGTGTGTATGTGTGCCATTGTCGAGGTTAAATCACTCGGTCTACCTGCTTGTGAATGGGTTAGTCAGACAAGGTCTCTCTGAGAAGCATAAAATAACAGCCACAACGCACGATTCTTGGAAATAGTTTTACGTCTTGTCCAATATATGGGATGAGAGTAAAGGCCCCTATATCAAAATACATGTATGTTGTGCATGTGGTGCGTTTGTATGTATGTATGTGGTGTGGGTGTGCCCAGCCAGGACGCTCATGAATACTTTATAGGGTCCATACATGGGCCCCATAAGGGTCCAATATAGAAATGTGGACCCCATACGCGGCCCCATATAAGCATCTTTTTGATAGATATAAATGTTTATGAAAAGTATCTATTTAATGTGTAAACAAGGTTGTGTTTACAAACGCAAGGTACAGAGCATATGGCTGTAAGCATAGGTTGGTATATGGGTCACCTAACTGGGTCAGGTTCGGGTAATTCTCCCTTCCTTCCCTCTTCTTTCCGGAAGAGACGATTACCACAGACTGGAGAAGGACTAGGCCTACTTAGGCTACATAGACGTTCGTCGTGAGATTGTGCTATTGTTGGAGTATTAAGTTCCTGGAGAAATCTGGTAGAAATCCGTTCAGGAAATTACCTCAGTGTATACGTAAACGTCGAACGCATTTCTTTGTTCTGTACATCGAAAGAATATTCAGAGCGGCGTAACAACCAGTTTAATTTCCCCAACGTCACAGAGGACACAATTCGTGACAACTGACACACTTAATGCTACATGACAAACATTTATATGGCGCACTACACTAGTCATTCTCTTACATCTTATTACATAATAATAATAATAATAATTATAATAATAATAATAATAATAATAATAATAATAATAATAATAATAATAATAATAATAATAATAATAAGCACTTTTATTGTTCCAGATCTTGACAAGGACGGCCACTCCAGAATCAATATGCTTAATTAGTATCTGACACCTGAGGGATCATATATACCTCGGGTAAATAATAATAATAATAATAATAATAATAATAATAATAATAATAATAATAATAATAATAATAATAATAATAATAATAATAGGTCTATATGGCGGCCTATAGCCTAGATACAGTGACTGGAAACAGTAAATAATTCGTCTGTATATGAGTGTATTGGTTGTATGAAGAAATAAATTCGTATAATAATAATAATAATAATAATAATAATAATAATAATAATAATAATAATAATAATAATAATAATAATAATAATAATAATAATAATAATAATAACAATTAATTATCTCCGGATATAATTTTAAAATAATAATAATAATAATAATTATGTTTTCGTCCCATTGACCTTTGAGACCTTAGGACCAGTCAATGCTAATGGTCTCACATTTGTCAAGGACCTTGGACGTCTTCTGAGCCAGGCCTCAGGAGACCAAGGAGAAACTAATTTTCTCTTCCAACGGTTAGCCATGACAGTCCAGCGTTTCAACGCAGCCGCTTTCCGCCATACTTTTGCACTTCCGGATCTCGAAAAAGATGGTCACTCCAGAGATTAATTTTCATATACTTAGTATCTGACTCCTGAAATGATAAGTTCCTCGGGGGGAAAATAATAATAATAATTGTTATTATTATTATTATTTATTATTATTATCATTATTATGTCATGTCATGTCATGTCGTCGTCGTCGTCAGGCTGCCTTCGATGTTGTCCTTCGGCTACCTCATGATGTGTCCCAAGTACCTTAGCTAGCGGGTTCGGATGTGGTTCAGCAGTTCGCTTTTGGTCCTCACCAGCGTGGATATTTGTTCGGTGGTCACCCTTTTGTAATTTTTCAAAGATACTAATAATAATATTAATATTAATAATAATGATAATAATCAGTGCTTTTTTCTAGAAAAAAGGTTCCGGAACTGAACATAATGGACGGGCTAAAATCTCCAGGAAAACGGGATTGGGGGGTTTGGAGGGGTCTCAATAAACACTGAAAACAGGTCACAGACACCGAAATTAAATTAAAATAACTAAATTAGTGTTTTTATTATTAAAATAAATGGATTATTGTTTAGTAGCTGAAAAAAGGTGCCGGAACGCCGTTCCGGTGCGTTCCGGCTGAAAAAAGCACTGATAATAATAATGATGATGATAATAATAATAATAATAATAATAATAATAATAATAATAATAATAATAATAATTGGGCACGAAGTCGGAGACGAGAACCAATAAACTGTTTTTAATCTTCTTTTACAGCCCGAGGGATCTTTACTACCTCGGGAAAAAAAAAAAAAATAATAATAATAATAATAATAATAAGTTCCGGAAAAAATAATTAATTTAATCTCTAAGACCCTGAGGGAACGAAGTACCTCAGGGCAAAATAATAATAATAATAATAAATAATAATAATAATAATCGTTCATTAAATTCAAGCTGACAAGTAAGTAGTAAGATTACATGATATGGTAGTAACAGATCTGATGATAACAAGTTTAAAAGGAGTCGAATTTAACCGTATGGCAGCCTGCAAGGCGCCCATCTGTCCTACTGCTCATGACGGTGAATAGGTGTCGAGTAGTGGTACTCAATCATCATTGTTTCTGTTTCTTTTGTATAATACGATTCTCACAGGGTTAACCCGGCCAATTGAGAACAATATTGGAAAAGACAAGAAATAGAAGTCGATGGGGCAAAATTGTCTTTCAGTCCTCGGATCAAGGACGGTTGAAGGAAGACGAGACAAGACAAACAGCCCAACCGCAGTAAATTACGCTCCACTACTTTGCGCTAAAATACGATTAACCTCGAACAATGCAATGCAACATTACAATGCAATTAAATGCAAATCAAAAAGCATTTCGTCTGCTGGCAACCTCTACAAAGTAGCATGGAAGATTTTCTGTTACGGGTCGGTCTGTTGGCTTCTCCATAGGGTCTACATTGACAGTATATAGAAGGCAATGGTCAGTCATTCTTCAAAAGTAAACTTTAGTCATTTATTCATTCATTTATGTGTCCGCTTTCACAATCACTCGTTCGCTCATTCGTTGATTATTTAAAAGCATTTATCTTGCGCCAGTTCGCGATATCTACTGAGAGGCTTCAGCCTCGGCAGGAGAGTTTCCCGGTGCTAAGGAAGATTCATGGGTAGGCTACTTGTATAGATTCTTGGTCAGTTATAAGCGAAGATCTTTCAAGGACGATTAGAAGTCTGCTAATGCACTTTCGTTTTGTCTACATTGGCTTCCATTTCGTTGAAAGCCGTTGGGTTTGACGATGGTATTCGTAATGTTGTGCCACAAAATGTCGACTCACACTTAGACACAAGTAGTGGTATAGTCTCGGACAGTTCTTACGACAACTGAAAAAGTCTACTTAAGCTGAAAGTGAGTGGGGGTGGATTCCAAAGAACGAGAGACTGTTCCTAAAAAACAAGGCCATATTCATTACGCGTGATGTGAAAAGAATAATAGAGTATATAAGAACCAGAGGATATTCCCATACAGGAACAGGAGAGGAGTCTATACAGAATCTTACAGAACCAACAGAAAACTATCAGAAAATAGTTGTCATTAAACAGTAACCATACGGTACTGGTCCCGTTCCCGAACGCAGTTCAAAAGCCAGAATCCCGTTGTTGCTGTATCTACCGAACCAGAGACCAGAGTGCAGCGCACAGGGTCTCCAAGCCAATCCTGGAAAATTCATATTCCTGTGCTTCTTCCATCTAATCTATGCCACTAAGCCTGTATTCTACAGTCTTACCCTTAAACACTCGGGAACGCGTATCCTGGGCGGACTCTAGACTGTGGCGACCAGGCAAGCCGAGAAGGGGGAGGGCAGGGCGCATGCAAATGCCCAGGGTCCCGGCGATTTTTAGGAGCCCGGGCCAGGCCCGCATTCAACTTATGAAAAATATTATGATCAGTTATAGAAAGTTTATTATATATGACTTTTTAAATATAATATTACTGACACTTAACTACAATCAGTTTAAACTTCAACCATTTTAATAAAATCAGAGTTGTGTATATAAATATAATATCGTACGGTCGTACCCAAACTTTAATTATTTCATTTTTTTTATTTTCTCATAAAGCCTAACGATAGTTTAGAGGCCCGTTACTTCTGTGCCTAGGGACCGGTGACTGCAGCTCTATAGTCGATGAAACTGTTTTACCCCACAAATAAAAATGTTTTATTTACACGCATGGGCGTCCGCAAGAATTTTTGTAGGGGGCGCAAAATCTTTGTAGGGGGTTAAATTTTGTGGGGAAAATTACGTTTCTACATAGCTATTCATGAGTACAGAACAACTTTAAGAAAAAATAATGATCAAGGACTTTACCTAAATAATTGATTTTCTTCGCATTTAAAATCGTGTTGCGACAATTGTAATAATCATAATAATCAAAAGATTCTAATTTTATGAAATAATATTGTGCGAAATCCGGGGGGGGGGGTTTAGACGTCCACCCTGTATCAACTACACCAGGTTGGCTGTAATTGCTAGGGTGAGGGTACTACTTCTCGACAACTACTACGCGCTCTTCCACATTAATAAGCGTATTTATACAGCGCTCCTTTCAACAGTTTCGATAACACCTGTCACAGTAGGATAAGTGCGACATACGTCACGTCACGTGACATTAACGGCATCCTGCGATTTGGAACCGAGTGTTTACATAATCACCTAACGCCTTGAAACGGGCTTAAAGAGTCTGAGTCACGAGAAGCTTCATATCAGATTGCTTTCCATTGTTGGGTCTAACCACCGACTTCTCTAATTTGATAGCCACTAGTGCTGTACATAAATTTAACTCAGTCGATCACGACACGCATCCAGACGACAGCTACATAACAGAATCACCTGTCCTGCATACCTATCGTTTGCTAAAGGCATCAAAACACCTGCCATTCAATGCACTTGAATGAGCTCTGTGAAGCGGTGACAATATTAATCGTGGCTTGTCAGGTATCTCAGGCTTAGCCGTAAGAAACAGTGGTACTATTATTAATAGTCGTACATAATGGAACTGCTAGGCCTAATACTCCATTAGGCCTAGCAGTTCCACTATGTACGACTATTAATAATAGTACTCGCAGTAGAAGCAGCATTAACGCGTAGTTTTCGGGGAGGATCCATGATTATAAGTTTGAATGGGCGGTGTCATGCTAAGGCATGCGCGTCAACCGACAATCCCAATCCGATTCTGAGAATTAAATTGTTAATTCTCTCTCTCTGTCT
Source organism: Allolobophora icterica (assembly GCA_963556255.1). Lineage (NCBI taxonomy): Eukaryota > Metazoa > Annelida > Clitellata > Crassiclitellata > Lumbricidae > Allolobophora > Allolobophora icterica. The sequence continues at coordinate 45,736,981 of OY744609.1, read as the reverse complement.
TTCTCTGTCTCTCTTACTTTTTTTCTCTCTCTCTCTTTCCCTCCCTCCCTCCATTCTTCCCGCCCTACTCACTCTCTCTGCATGTCTCTCTCACTGTCCTCCTCTCTCCTACTTTCTCTTACTCTCGTCTCTCTCTCTCTCTCTCTCTCTCTCTCTCTCTCTCTCTCTCTCTCTCTCTCTCTCTCTCTCTCTCTCTCTCTCTCTCTCTCTCACACACTTTCTTTTTCTCTCTCCCCTCTCCAGGCATTCGAAAATACAGCGTCGCTTGAAAAGAAGGTATCTTAACTAGACAAGAGGTCTTCATTCTTTACTAAATCGCTTTTCAAGTCTTTTTCACGGCTTACACTATATTCCAAAGCAAAGTGACGATGGTGACATTGATGAAGAAGAAGAAGTAGACGCCCATATTCACCATCGCGATGGTAATTCTACGTGGAATCAATGTTTATGCGTATGAAATGAGCATTTAAGTGTCGCTGTGTTTGGTTAGACAGAAGTGGACGACAAGCCGGACGTACAGGCGGATGGGCAGAGTGAGAAAATAGTGCAAAGAGAGAGAGAGAGAGAGAGAGAGAGAGAGAGAGAGAGACAGACAGACAGACAGACAGACAGACAGACAGACAGACAGAGACAGAGAGAGAGACAGAGAGAGACAGAGAGAGACAGAGAAAGAGAAAGCAGCATGCCCATTAAGCTAATCCTGAGGCAGTCATGGATGTTAGCAACTTCATTTTCTTAACCTCGGCATATGTCCCCAGTCCTCTCCATCACCGTCTGATCGACACGATCAGTGTACTTATTGTAGCTTAGTCGGCTAGGTGACGCAGCTGGAGCAGATATCTTGGAAGAAATCCGCCCTGGCCGGGATTTGAATCGCCGACATATCAATTTAACTGTCCAGCACATTAACCATTCGACTACAGCGCGCATACTCACATACTGACAACTCCCCGTAAACTATTGTTTCATGCTATATACTATTGCTAATAGAATACTAAAAAAATTAGGCTAATAGTAGTGACACTAAATCTCGTTAGTATCATCTCAGGTAATATCACACTTGTTCTACGATGGTATTACTACATGTCTCTGCGTATAAGTGAGCATTTTAATTGTCGCTGTGTTCGATTAAACAGAAGCGGTCGAGAGGGTGGACGGACGGACGGATGGGCAGAGAGGCAGAAGCCAGCGGAACAACATGCAGGGAAGTCAAAGTAAATGCAGAGAAGAGCCGGATTTGAGATTTGCACATTAATTCAAATCCGAGTCTATACGGCGTCCAAAGTGTCGCATTCGTCAATTGAGATGTGAGTGTCGAGTAAGAAATTCTTTGTTGCAAATGTATGGCTTATTGCATTGCATTTTTTGTCAGAACGTACTGTATTGCAACAATGATCATGCATGACTCATGAGTGAGCTGTCATCCAGTGACGCCTGTCAAGTACGTGTGTTCGAGATTACGTGGCAGTACAACAACACGCATTTAAGCGTGTGCGGTTGAGCTGAAGTCTAGTCTGTTCAAATGGCCTATTGCATTGCATTTTTTTTCAGACATTTGATGTCCGCTGCATCGTTTGAACCGATGTTACACTTATTTTTACTAGACATTGCGGGAAAGTAATTTGTTGTGGTAAAAATCGAGGCGTTTCTCTCAACAACGTCATTATTTACACGGTTCTTTTTCAATGATTTTTCAAGCATGATCTATATCAGAGGTGGCCAACCTTTCCTTGCATACGCACAACCGCAATTTTTGGTTAGCACGCGGCGGGCCGGCCGCGAGTGATTTTCCTCAGCGCCTCGAAAGATCAAACTTACAACACTAGATTTCCTTCTAGGTTAATTGCAATTGTAACAGAGTCGTTTAGTCAGTGTGAAACCTAGACATGTTTGCCAGGTGACAGCTCGTCTACATTAGCTTCAAGTGCAGGCACTGAAATACGGAGGATGTCGTGCAGATGATTGTCAGTAAGTCTTGTCCTGTGGACAGACAGGTTTATTGTTTAACGGTAAATGTCTGCTCACATATGAATCTGCCGCCAAACAAACGCAACATTTTCAGCGCATGATTATGTTCTCAGTGCTGTAATACGTGGTTAGAATCAAGAGAGAGTAGAATTTTACTAAGTCTCAGTCCATAAATTTCTGTTTCATGAAGCTATCAGACCGCAACTCGACATGCTCCATCTGAAAATGAGCTAGTACATCATCAGCATTCACAAGGTAGCGACTTCCAAAGACACGAATATTCTATGTAGAGGAAACACCAGTGTTAATAAATAAGCAAATGTCGCGTAGCTGCTGATTTTGTTAGTTAATAACTACACATAGACCCTATCGTAATCGTAATCGTAATCTCCAATTTTCTAAAGCCCCACTGTAAAGCCAAGCGCAGAGCACCAGCTTATTCACAAGCCCTGCGGTGTATCAGAGGGGTTGTCCAGAGATCGATATCCGTTGGTGGTCGAGTCCGGTTGCCAGGGAGACCAGGGAGAGGCGGAGCAGCTGCTACGGAGGGTTTCGTTGTGGACGAGAAATCTTGGAAGGCCGCGGATCAGATGGATTAGGGTAGGAAATCTTGAAGAGGTGCGTTTTCAGTTTGGAGTGGAGAGCCTGTGGGGTGATGGGTAGAGGAGCCCGAGGTAGATGACACTGAGTGAGTGGCGGTATTGGTGGAGGAACTGAGAAAATGCGGAATTCGGGGGAAGTTCGTTCCAGAGTTGAGGTACAGTGTGGGATATGGATCGGTTGGAGAACTTGAAGCGAGTAGTGACTGGGAGACGGGAGAGAGTGAGATATGAGGAAGAACGGGAAGACCCGGGAGGCTGGATAGTGAAGAGTTCGCGTATATGTACTTTGTCTGGGAGTATTACAGTGTGTTGTAGGTTAGCGACAAGACTTCGAAGTGGATGCGCTCAGGGCTTTTCAGCCAGTGGAGTGATTTAACAACGGGAGTGATATGCTGATGCTTAGGTGTCTTGGTGACGGCTCGGGCGAGAGAATTTTGGATGAGCGAGAGAATTTTGGATGATTAGTTAACGTTGCTTGCATGGAAAATGATACTCATTGTATTATAGCTGCAATTGTGTCAGGTATCCAAAAATAGCCTTTAGGCCTATTTGACCCCAAATGTTCCCAAAACCGTTGGCGGCTAGGGCTCCCGCCCCAGAGTGCCCAGACCCGGCTGAGGGAGCTTACGACGTACCCCAGTCCCCCTCATCGCCAGTAGCTCGCCTCGCTCGCGGTTCGCTTCGCTCTCTTTATTTCCAGCCTACACATTTGTGCGCCCACAAAATCTTGCAGGCGCCCATGTGGTCAATTACTAATTTACTGTAGCTTAGAAAAGTGTATGCGTTGGAACTGATCTGGGACTGTTCTGATTTGGAATTGTTCTGATCTAGAATTTGTTCTGATTCGGAATTGTTCTGATCCGGAATTGTATCTTATACAAACAAAGCCTATGCCGACACCAAACCGAATTTGGCTGTCAGTAACTTTGCGTCACCCTATTGATAGATGTATTTTCGAATGAATATAATTATATGGAATATTCGCTACATATGGTAGGCCTATTCCTCGGGGAGGATCCATGATTTCAAATTTTAATGGACGGTTTGATGCTATAAGGCCTGGCGCATGCGCCTCAACCCATGTTTGTCTTTAGGTAAGCTATCACTCTTTACAAACTGCTCGGCTCTTCAAATCTCGACCAAACCTATGGGCGTTAGCAGGAATTTTTTAGGAGGGGAAAATGTTTGTAGGGAAGCAAAAATGACGTTTTCCCATACTATTCGTGAACACAGAACACGTGACAACTTTAAAAATAAATAATGGTCAAAGACTTACCTAAGTAGTTGTTTTTTTGCATTGAAAATCGTGTTGGAACTGTGGTAATAATCATAATAATTCAAAAGATTTCATTTTTGTAAATATTTGCAAATCCAGGGGGGACAAATGTCCTCGTACTCCCTTCTGGAGGCCCATGACCAAACCCTCATCTTTTCCTGGATTCATTTCCTCCGTAGTCTGTTTCCGTCGTGTCTTCTCGTTTTCCCTTCTTGTCTTTCGACTGAAGTTTCGAAGTTATTAGATTAAGCTTAGTTGAGGTAGACAAGACTAGTGCTTTGATTACTTAAGTCTAACTTCGTTAGCTAAGTTAACTTCGATTGCAAGGGAGGAATCGAAGAACCAGATGAATGAACTTGGCTCAGGACTGGCGATGCGTTGAGACTAGCTCAACTGGCTACCAATCCACTTAGGCTGGGCCTACGGTGCGGCACATGCAACCAGTTAATGCAACTAGACCGGGAGGGGCCTGCAGACAGCGTATGTGAGGCTAGCCATTATACGGGGAGTGCGGGCAGTATAAGCGTAGACTGTAAGGCTAAAGACTCAGTAATTTGCCCCAGTTGCGATAGCCCTCTTCCGTATTCAGCGGAAGATAGTGACGAGAGCATGAATGAAACCAACACAATTGACAAAGTTAAAATAAACTTAGAAGAGATTGAAATTGAGGAAGAACTAGAGGTATTCCCGAAGGAGGATGAGGAAAATTTTTTGGATGGTATGAATACGGACCCCGACGTTAACTACTTTAGGAACATAAACTGGTCAAGCAATTATATATCCCCAGCCTCATTGGCTGATCAGAGAAAAGAAGAGATTGACCGGGGAGAAACTAATTTGACAGTCCTACACATAAACTGTAGAAGCGTAATACGCAAGTTAAGTGCGATCAATGAATTAGTAGAAACACTTCAAACATCAATCATTGCACTATCTGAAACGTGGTTGGATGCCGACCTCGATGAGTCTATTCAAATCCCTGGCTACAACTTCATAGGAAGAGCCAGACCTGACGGAAGGGGAGGCGGAGTGGGTATACTGATCAAAAAGAATTTAAAATTTCAACACTACGAACTTAAAGAAGATACAAAAAACCATAAAACCTATGAAAGTCTTTTCATTAAACTGATATTAAAAAACACGACCCCTATTATAGGGGTAATCTATAGATCTCCAGGCCAGCAGCTGAAGGACTTCAACATGGAATTTGACCAGCTCGTTTCGGGGATCCAAAATAATTCTAAGGATATTATATTGTTGGGAGATTTTAATATAGATCTACTGAAATTGAGCGAACATAAGGAATCTAACATATTTTATAACTCCTTAATAGCCCACCACTGTTTACCTGTTATAACTAAACCAACTAGAATTACCCCTTCCTCACGAACTTTAATAGATAATATTTACTGCAGTTCATGGTCAAAATTACTGTGCTCCTATATAGTTATATCCGATTTGTCCGATCATCTCCCAATATATGCCAAATTTTCCCTAGAAAGTGTCCCCAAAAGAAACAGAGTAAATGAACCACAAAGAATAATAACCGAGGCTGGCAAAACTCAATTCAATACAGCATTAGCAAAGATGAACTGGGATACGGTCAGAAACTTATGCGAGCAAGGGAAAGCTAATGAAGCCTATGAATCATTTATTAATGGTTATAGTCAGGCCTACAATGAAGCTTTTCCATATAGAGAACCAGTACAAAAACAAAAGGTTAAATTCAAGCAACCTTGGATGACTGGAGGGTTACTAAAATCCTGCAAGAGGAAAAACCTCCTATATATAAAATATATGAAAACCCCTAGTCAACTCAATAAATCAAAATTTGTTGAGTTTAGGAATAAATTTAAAATCATTCGAAATATTGCTGAAAAGAATTACTACACAGCAGAATTTTTTAAATACCATAATGACTTAAAGATGACATGGAAGACGATTAGAACAGCGATGCACCTAGAAGACAAAAAGGAGAAAATAGAGTCACTAACAATAAATGGAGATAAAGTAGATAATCCAGAGCAAATAGCAAATGCCTTTAATAAATATTTCACGAGTATAGCAAGTAACCTAGCGAGTAAAATTCAGGATCCAACTTGTTCGTTCGAGGATTACTTGCCTCCCTCCCGCCTTAATTCAATGGGACTGATCTTAACCTCCCCCGAAGAGGTTATAAAAATTGGGCAGACCTTAAAAAAAACTCACTCCAAGGGATTGGATGACATCGATCCTTATATTGCTACTCAAAATTTACCTCTGGTAGTATACCCCCTAACCGACATAATTAATTGCTCCCTCCGAAATGGAATAGTTCCTGAATCACTAAAAATTGCAAAAATAACACCAATCTTTAAAAAAGGCGACAAAGAAAATCTTACAAATTACAGGCCAATATCAGTACTTCCATATTTTGCTAAATATTTTGAGAAAATTATGTATGATAGGATTAGTAATTATATAAATAAAGCTAATATAATACATTGCTCGCAACACGGATTTAGACAGGGACACTCCACCTCTATGGCACTACTGGAAATGGAAGAAAGGATTTCAAAAGCCATAGATAACAATGAATATTCAGTAGGAATATTTATAGACTTAGCGAAAGCATTTGATACGGTGGATCATAGTATACTTTTAAAAAAGTTAGCAATCTATGGCATAAGGGGGATGCAACTAAAATGGTTCCATAGTTATTTCCAAAATAGAGCTCAAAAAGTTATGTGTAATGGCGTAATGTCAGATAGTAGAGGCATTACCTATGGCGTCCCTCAGGGTTCAAACCTTGGACCGCTCTTATTTCTTTTATATATTAACGATTTAGCAAACGTCTCTAATACTATGTACCTTATTTTGTTTGCGGACGATACCAATATTTTCTATTCAAACAGTTCTTGGGTATCCCTCATGGAAATTATCAATCAGGAACTAATAAGTATCAGTAGATGGTTTGCAGCGAATAGACTAACGCTTAACATCGAGAAGACCAATTTTATACTATTTAAATCACATAGGAAAATTAGTCCAGTAGATATAGAATTGAAAATTGATGGAGCCCCTATTACACAAGTTGATTCCACAAAATTTCTGGGTGTATTTGTGGACCAACATCTGAATTGGAAAGAACATATCAATTACACCTCACGTAAAATTGCTAAAAGTATAGGGGTTCTATCTAGAATATCCTACTTACTACCCAAGGACATTAGATTAAACCTATACTACTCCCTAATATATCCTTACTTAAACTATTGCAACATGATATGGGCATCTACCTATGAGTCCAGGCTATACAAGTTAACGATTTGCAAAAAAAGGCGGTGAGAATAATAAACGGATCTCCTCGAAACACAAGCTCTGGTCCAATATACAAAGATCTAAACATATTGACAATCAACCAAATTAGAACGATGCAAATAGCGGATTTTATATACCAGTATGAGCAGAACCTACTTCCTGTTTCATTTAAGGGATACTTTACCTTAGGATCCCATATACACGCACATAATACTAGGAGTGCTACTGAGTACCGTCCAGTAAGAACCCGTACCAACACAAGGGAATTTTGTATCAAATCTTCGGGACCGCAGTTATGGAATGAAATACCACTTGCAATCAGACTCTCGAAAAGTAGATCTGAGTTCAAAGCCAGTTTACGAAGACACCTGGGAAAAACGTAACCACTCCCCTAGCAACGCCACCGGGCCACTCCTGAAGGGTCCAGATCATAGGAGTGTGTACGCACCGGGGCCGGGCCAGGAGGCATTAGTTAAGGAATTTAGTTAAGAATAGTTAAGATTAATCCTAGAATTAATCCAAGGAAACTCAGCCATACATCTAGAAGCTGTTACCTGGATATTGGGGTGACCCCGCTTAGCGGGATTGTATCCCTTTGGGGCCGCCCATTGCTACCAATAGCTAGTATAAGTCTAATTGTGCTTAAAAGTTGGAATTGTGATTTTGTTGTTATTGGTCGCAATAAACTATTTTGAATTTGAATTTTGAACATTTCAATGCTCATGCGTATACTTGTCTATCGGTCTCATTTTTTGGAACTATATGCGTCTGTTTTGTCTTCCATCTCGTTTACGGGTGGAGCCAGTTCTAAGTCATGGAAAAGGAAGATGGCGACGCTAATCATCTCAGTTATGACACATCGTCGTTAAACAGAAGATTTCATTTTGTTTTTCACTCCTGTTTGCGGAATTTTTTGTTCTGCTGCGCAAGGTGAACTGGTTGTCCTGCCGATCAATGCCTTCTAAATTGGGAGCTCCTGTAGAAGGGTCTATAAATAGGAGCGCCTATTTAGAAGGCAGTACTGTTGTCTCCTATCTATCTCGAATACGGTGCCTTTGCAACCTGCGACTTGAGTTTCTTGGCTTTTGTCTAATTTCCGTAATGGCTTAAAGATCATTGTTTTCGATCGCGGTTCTGTGTTATCACGACTGGAACGCCTCTGGTGAGTTTCGTAATGAGTGGTATTATATGAATTTGGGATTGCATTTCCAATTACAAAATCACTTGTAGTATTCACTATGAGCTATTTTAATTGGAGTTAAACTATATAATGTAAGGCAAACTGACGTGATATAATTATTTTATAGTTCTCTGCCATGGATGATTATGCCTAAATGTAAGAACAGTATTACAAGCAACAACATAATTACTTAGTCCTTGAACTGCCATCTGTATTCTAAACTATAAAACATGTGAAACAAATGTTAAAATCCAATCGAAAAATGCATAAATAAACACAATGTTAGCCACACAATTATCTGTTTCTCGTAACGCATAAGGATTCGAACTGGAGTCATCCGAATCACGGAATATAAAGTAGGCCTATAGCGTTTAGGCCTAACGCTTCGCTGCATTGTCTTCCGAACCACAATGCCTATTTGGTGGTTCACAGACACTAGAGATTTGTTAATTGTTTCCACGAGATTGTCTAGAGGAAGGGGTTCATAGGCTCTATACATGCCAGTATTGTCGACATCCTACATGTATGGTTTATAGCGAGGGAGCACGATTTCTAAACACGTAGTTGAATGCGGTAGGCCCTTTAATACAGGAAGTTTAGTGAAGCCACAGAAGCAGACAAGGGTTAGATGGCTGTTGCCTACCGTGTCTGTGGCCGCCTTTATTAAAACGGCGGAACATACGGTATGGGAAATTGTTGGCTAGAGTCAATGAAGCGCGGTTCCTACACAAACACCGATAGTCGCATTGTCCGCTGCTCGCAGTCATAATCATTTTTATTTGATCACGCATATCGTATGTAAACAGAGTGCCACGGCCAAGGTCACCCCTCATGCAAGAACTGACGTCAATACTCGTCCGACCGTTGCTACAGGCATCAAGCAGAACACATGGGCGCCAACCAGTTCCTACCAGCGGACAATATACAGTACAACAATTTTCATAAAATGACCGGGGCACAAGGAGACGAGTCTCGAATCGGCCTCTACGCGTAAATGTAAATAGGTGAGCACCGTGAAAGGGGCACGGATTGAAGGCAGAAATAGGCCTACTAGAGATTGTTGATTTGCTAATAAATCTTCGATTATAAGGCTAAACTGTGGAGTTATTAATTTGTCGCTTCGAATTAGAAGAAACCCTTGTTTCCTATCGCTCTTTCAGAGTCTTTCTGATGTAAAGTAGGAGCGAGGACGTGACACAAAGTCAGCAAAAATACAAAACGCGTATTTTAACTTATTTACATATACGCGTGTATATGTACTGCACATTATGTCTATTCATACACACGTATACATTTACACAGACATATACATATATACAGGCGCATTTGTTGATATAGGCTAAGCTTACATACATTACCTATACAAATATGTAGGCTCCCTATCGTTTACAGACATGATTTGATTGAATGATTCTAATTGCATCAAAACGCGTGTATTTCTGATATGTATTTTATTTATTTAACATTTGTTTGCATCTGAGGAAACACGACTTTAAGTATTTACCTTCGCATTCACTTTTTCAATTAACTTATGTCTACATTGACTTTATCGTGCTGTTATAGGCCTATTTATGTTATCCTGCCTATCATAAATGTTGCATAATTATCATACCTTTTTAGCATAAGCTGCCTGTTAGCATCCGCTGCTTGTAAGTGTGAAGCGGCTGATTTGAAAACGCTGCTTGTTATACAATAGCGTAAGAGTCTAAGAGACCTGAGAACTTAAGCTGCATGTTTCGTGCAATTGTACATGGACTTAATAGGCAATCAAAACAGACAGTGAAGTGTTAAACACAATAGATAGGCCTAATTGAGCATGACAATTAACTGTTCCAAACCCTCGTCCGCCATTCGTATAAATTCTTTTGGCGCATACACGTATGAAGTTAAGTGATTTTCTCGAGCAGAGTAGTTTCAGTGTGGTAATAAAAATCAATACCGTCGCCCTCCTCCTTCATCGAGGCTTGGGACTGGCACTGCCTGGCACTACGAGCTTTAATATAACAACAACTTTAGTAGCCCATACGCTGTTGAAGCTTGAATCACCGATCTTAGTTGGCGTGAGTTGTCTGGTGATAAAGGAACGTCCTAATTGCTTTGGTTTCAAGTCAGACCGCAATCTGTCCCTTTTGCGACCCAGCCTTTAGACAACAACGTGATGCCGCCTCCTAGACTATTTCTGCTCCGAGTGCCCCATTCAGCTACGCTACCTGTATTATTAAATACCTGCATGAATAATAGGGACTGCTTGGCGAGAACTGCATAGCAAGAATAGCATTCGCGGTTTTCAATAGAAGCCCTGGGATAGGGGGCCATAAAAGTAGAGTAACACGTGACCATCCCCTCCCTGCTATTCAACTGATTCGCTTAGGCCGGTAAGACAAGCACAAACCTCGAGGCATACGAATCACTCGAAGAACTATGTCCTTCGTCATGGCAGCTGTTGGTTGCGACTGTTCTTAACCGACAGAACAGCTTCAGTTAAGCGCTTTAATCAACCTGTTTTTAGATTCGTAGAACCGTTAGCGCTACAGGATTAAGACAATTATTGGAAATTTGCGTCGAACAGGTAGAGATTTAAATCTGACAAATCTTATGTACCTTATCTAGCGTGATTAGACTAATCACGCACAAAAATTATCACAGCCTCAGATTAGACTTATCACAGACTCAGATTAGACTTATCACAGACTCAGATTAGACTTATCACAGCCTCCGATTAGACTTATCACAGCCTCAGATTAGACTTATCACAGCCTCAGATTAGACTTATCATAGACTCAGATTAGACTTATCACAGCCTCAGATTAGACTTATGACAGCCTCAGATTAGACTTATGACAGCCTCAGATTAGACTTATCACAGCCTCAGATATGACTTATCACAGACTCAGATTAGACTTATCACAGCCTCAGATTAGACTTATCACAGCCTCAGATTAGACTTATCACAGCCTCAGATTAGACTTATCACAGCCTCAGATTAGACTTATCACAGACTCAGTTGTGATTAGCCTTCTACATTTGGGTCATTCGTAAAATAACGCACTAAAGCACAACTGCATTTCTTATTTGTGTATTTATTTTTATTTTTTATTTACTTCTCTGAGTTGGTCTTTCGAACTTGCCTTAGTTACTTATTTAAGTCGCTAGTTACATGTACATGTAAATGTAAATATACACGTTTTTCTTTAGTAGCAGTATGTCCTCTACCATGCTCATTTTTCAATGAACTGATCGATTCAGATCTGTCAACACCGTTGCCCGTTTAAATGGATGCCACGCCATTTAAGGTCCCCGCGTACGGACCGTGCTAGCCCGAGATTTAATTCTCTGAAATTTATATCTCTTAAATAAGCAGCTTGTTGCTGTTTATAGTCAGCTAGTCAGTAAGTCATCGGTCTGTCCGTCTGTCTGTCTGTGTGTCTGTCTGTGTGTCTGTCTGTGTGTCTGTCTGCCTGTCTGTCTGTCTGTCGGTCAGTTAATTGGTCAATTCATACGTTCACTTGTACATTCAGTAATTTGATGATTTTTATTTTTTACGTTTCATTAGTTTGTTTCATCTTTCCCTCGATTGGTCCAATGCCTGTTCTGCGGGAGCCATCCTTTCTGCTCTGGCTCATCGCCGCTTCATGGCTCTTGGGATCTGCTCCGTCGCAGCAACTATCAACTGGATGGACTGGACAAGAATCATTTACAGGGGCGACTGGAGCTACTGGAGCGACTGGATGGACTGGAGCTACTGGAGCGACTGGAGCTACTGGAGCGACTGGAGCGACTCCACCCCCTGACGGAGGGCAAATCAAAAGTACCCACACATTACAATTAGGGATAATGGAAGATTCATAAAACTGGATAAATGAGTACCAGATTATCCATTGCAGAGGCGGCGATCTTGTTTGACGGGGGTGGGGGGAACACTTTTGAACTGATCTGGTCAAGAAAGTTTTGAACTGATCTGGTCAAAAAGGAGGTAAAAACAATTTTTTACCTTTTTTGGTGTTTCTTCAAAATTTGGGGGAACTGTATACTATGCCCCCACTGTTAAAGGCGGGGTCTTGTCCCCTCGTTCCCCCGCGATCGCCGCCTTTGATCCACTGAAATATATTCTTACAAACCGTAGACACAAGCACAGCTAAGGCGATCACTGTGCGGGAACAAGGGCGTCGGCAGTCTCGGCAGAAGAGGATCTAGTTCTTCACCTTAAAAAGTGGGGCACCATGTTTGAAGATTAAACACGACCTGTTTTACCTGTTCCTTTAAAACTTCGAAATGCACTGACCTTCATGCTGAAACCAGGCCAATGCAACAGAGGACATGCATACAGTATGTAGCTGACTTTTTGCAGTGCGACCTATACTATCACAATGGTGTGGGTTCTATGCAGCCTACTTGGGATGTCTAGTTTCGTGTTTAAATGTAACTTCAGAGATAGACCGACCTGTTTGTGAGCATTGAAAAATTTCTACCTCCAACATCCCATAGGGGTTTGCTCTTTGGCTCACAGCCGAAAAGCATACCTGTCTTTGGCCGTCATAGTTTTGCTTATACTATATACTTGATATAGTGTTTCTGTAATGATGTCAGTCATTTTCGATATGACGGTGTTTATAAATAAACGATTTCCTTGTTGTCTCAGCCATCTTAAAAGCTGGAAATTTACCAGACGTTAAGCTGACCTTTGGTGTGCCACTAGTTGATACGTTGCGCAATAAATACGAATGCCATGAAAATTACTACTTTAAATCAGATAACATTTCAAACTTGTTCATTTCAGATTATTATTATTATTATACTGAAATTCAACCTTTGATTGAATGAATGAACGAATGATTTAATCAACGAACAAAAGAGTCGACGAATGAAGAAATGAAGATAATTTAAAAATCTGCGCCACTCATTTGCATGTACCTATGCATGTGACATTTATATAGCGCCTCGGTGGGAACCTCTCAAAAACGTGGCACAGTCGTTTGTGGAGATGGAAACCATAGTACCATCTTACAGTTAATCATACGTTACCTCGTGTTTCTTACCTTATCTAGTCTTTTCTTACCTTACGTCACCTTGCCTACCTTTACCTTAACTTACATAGCCTTATCTTACTTGTCCTATATGACCTTGCTTTATCTTACTTCGCTTAATCAGATCATACATTTTCTTACCTTACCTAATCTTATCTTGCCTTATCTTACTTTGCCTTATTTAATCGCATCTTATTTTACCTGGGCTTTTGCTATTTTGTCTTATCTAAGCTTATCTCATGTTGCCTGATCTTACCTGACCTTACCTAATTCCACCCTACCTTTGACAGAATGACTTTCTGTGCTTTTTGCGTGTAGCGTTGTGTCCAGATGGTTGGAATCGGATGGATGGAAAGGTTTGCATGTGGAAATCGTTGGTTCGACTTTCATGGAACGATGCGCTGGTTTCCTGTCGCCGAAACCTTTCACATCTACTGATCCTCCACGATGAGTTCTACACTTCCAACGAAGCCCAAGCGAACAACATCTTCAATGGTATCAAGAATCTGTCAGTAGACAATCCAGGTATACGACCGCTCATGATTTTCATTAGCAATATGCAGTGTAATTGAGGCAAGGTAATGTAAGGTTAGAGAAGTTGAGGTAATGTAAGGTAAGGTTAGCTTAGGTTAGGTAGGGTTAGGTAAGGTTAGGTGAACGGAGGGAAGTTGAGGTAAAGCAAGGTAAGGAGAGGTAAACTGCTGATATTTAGGGTCATTTAAGGTAAGGCTTAGTTAGGTTAATCGAGATGTAATGTAATGTAAACATTTGTATAGCGCTCCTCGTAGCAGAGCTATTCAGAAGCGCTCTCAACGTGATAGGCTCGTGTAAAAGAAAAGCCTTTAAGCATTTAAGCGAAGCTGGCGAAAACGCCCCGAGGACCTTGCTCCGAATCACAGAAGGGAGTTCATTTCCACAGTGAAGGGCCAGCATAAGAAAGTCCCGATGCTGAGTTAATGAGGTTCGTGACCGAGGTACAAACAAGTCCAATCGGTCAGCAGAACCATCACGCTGCTGTGGACACACGACGAGAGCTACTACCTGTGAAATAAGGTTACGTTACGTAAGGTAAGGCAAGTGAAGGTGGCAAATAATATTATAGGATGAGAAATAGAAATAAAGACAGAGGCATTTGGGAAGTAGGCCTCGTGTCGTGGGAGATACAAAATTCGGCCCAGCTATCTCCAGGCCATCTGCCGTTCTCAGAAGTTTAGTCATATTTTCGTTAAGGTCTGAAAACAGTTGGACACTCTTTACTTCCACAATCATCCCTGCAGCCTGCCTGCCAGCCTGCCTGTCTTACCCCTCTGTCCATTACCCTTCTTCTTAGTCCTTGTTCCGCCTCATATTTAATTAGTAAGGTAGATGATACCGCTGCATCGGATAAGGAAGCGCAAACGCCGCAAAGAGGACATCGTTTGGCCATCAAGAGCGTTGGCTTATTTTGCTATTATATTATATAGCCTAGGGGAAAGGCTTGTATTATGGCCCACCTAACAACTTGTGAAATTATATAATACAGGAGCAATTAGATCTGTAGATTTGTTTATTCCATGCATTACTTGGCATGTGTAAAGTGTCGCGTAACTACTACTTCGGGAACCGGACTTCTGCTAAGTGTTTCCGATAAGGCAGCCGACGGCTCGTGTCGCGACCCAGGATGCCTCACGACCGTCGCTGATATCCGTTGAGTTCGACTTCAGCTTTTTGGCTGAAGATTTAAAATATGAAAAGACCGTATTTCGCTGTAAAGTTAAACTCTTTTATTTCACAGCGACCGAAATTCTTCTTTATTCAACACTGTACCTCAAATAATATATCAAACTAGCGCTTGATAACTTGTAAAATCCACGAAGAGCTACGATAACGATCCAAACGAAATCCACGAGCGAACCTTCTTCATGACGAATAGATCAGACGAGAGCGAACAGACGAGAAGCACACCGAACACGCTTGCTCTACACAAGGTCCTTATATACTTTTTGTTAGGCGACAAGTTACACTTCTGACGAACGTAAATTGCCCTAGGCGAACCGGCGAATGTCAGCCACCTTGTAAATCTGACTAAATTCATAGCTTATATTAACGAACATCAGCCAGACTTCCTACAGACAAAACTTAAATGGCGATCTAAATAGACTGCCAGAGCATCTAATATACACTAGCGCCAGCGAAAAGTCAGCCAAAAAAGCATCCGGCGCAAGTACATGAATAATTCAACATATTTCTCAAACGCGAACATAGGAAAGTTCGTCAACAGTCTTGAGGCGTACATTCCTCATCACCCTAACACAATTTCTCCATACCATGGTAAAACAATGTCCGCCAAACACAACGGCGAATTCAACAGAGTTCTCCAAGCGAATAATGTGCATGACAAGAACTAAAAAATCAGCCAAGCATTAAGCGCCAGACCAACTTAAAGGAGGGAACCCATTTCCGTTACACCCCCCTCCCACCAAAAAGAAAGCCGAAGCCCTCTTCGGGTGAGTATTTTTTTTTTTTTGTTATTTTTTATTTTTTTTTTAAAGTTAACTAAAAACATTATAACATCACGAACATTATCGAAAACATTCTAACATCAGAAACATTATAACGCAACGGCGTAACAAGTTCAGAGGACTGCCCCTCTCAAAGAAGGGTATCGAAATCATATCCCAAGTCTTCATATTGAATCGGCGACCAGCTTAACAGGTAAGTTCGCCGGGCGTCACCACGGCAACCACAACAGCAAGGCCGCCCCTGTAATCGGCGAAGAGCCCCCTGTCCAACGTTTCCGTAGGAATTTTCCTCACCGGCACACCAACGGACCAATCATTGCAACTACAAGAATCGGACGGGTTTCGTTATCGTCCGCCGTGGCCTCGACGTCTCGCTGGGTCCCTCTGGCGGCTGACCCACCGTTGGCTCCGAGCCCTCTGTATCCTGCTCAATCGAAGACTCCTCATACGCCTTCAGTTTGTCGACATGCGTAATAAATGGCTGCGTTTTCTTGGAACGTTGCACCAAATAGTTCACAGGTCCACACTGTCGCAGGACGGTAAAAGGACCCGAGTATACCTTTGTCCATTTTGGAGTGCGGCCTTGAAATTTTCTTGGCGAAAACCACCACACTTTATCTCCTGCGTTGAAAGCGATCGGACGAACACGAAGGTCATAATCGTGTTTCCGGCGTTCCGCAGCTCGTTTCAAGGACTCCCGAACTTCTCGGTAAGCCGTCTCCATTCTTTTTGCCATGTCCTCCACATAGTCAACGTATGTGGTTCCAGCTTGCCAAGCTGAAGTGGGTCTCCCATACACAAGATCAATGGGAGCACGCACTTCACGTGCGAAAAGGAGGTAGTTAGGTGAGTACCCGGTCACCTCATGGACGGATGCCCGATAGGCGCCCAGCACGTACGGTAAGAACTCGTTCCAGTCCCGCTGATGGCTGCTAATAATTTTGCCTATCATAGCGTTCATCGTTCGATGAAAACGCTCTATGAGCCCATTACAACTTGGGTGATAACTGCTTGTCCTCACCTTGTCTATTCCTAACAACCGACAAAGCTCCTTAAAAAGGTGGCTTTCAAAATTTGTACCCTGATCCGTGAGAATTTGTAGGGGTGCCCCATACCGAATAATCACTGTTTCCACCAGGGCTTTGGCAACTGAGCTAGCCTCTTGGTTATAGAGTGGCACTGCCTCTACAAATTTTGTAAAATTATCCATGATTGTAAGGATGTACTGGTGTCCCTTACGACTGCGTGGGTGTGGTCCGGTTATGTCTATGGACAACCGCTCCCATGGTTCCCCGGTGGGCAAAGGCTGTAAAGGGCCCTGCTGCGGAGGCTTACCTCTCCGATATTGACAACACTGCGGACAGCGTCGACAAAACCGCTGCACCTCCTGCGACCATCCAACCCAGTATGCCCTTCTCCTAATTTGCATCCTAGTCCTACGGATCCCTAGGTGCCCGCCGGTTAATCCCGTATGCGCTAGCCTTAGAAACTCTTCGCGTAGAGACTTCGGCAATAGCAACTGCTCGACTCCATCTATGCGCTTCCTGTACATGACTCCGTCTTTCATGCACAGGCTTTCTTTCTGGTGCCAGTACACCTTAACAGTCGCGCTCTCATGCAATATTTCAACAAGGTCAGGTACTTGTCCTCCTTCCTCTAACCAGTGGCGTACTATCCTTAAGTCATGATCCTCTCTCTGTGCGTTCAGAATAGGATCGCTATTCTCAGCCGTCGGTTCTGGCGTTGCAGTCACAACTTCCCTAGTGGCAGCTACAGCCAGCACTTCCTCTGGGATGTCACTCATCAAAACATCTTTGACACCTGTGGCCTCCTTACTCACCTTATCTTCCATCCTATGTTCACGAGATTGTACATGTACTGGGTGCAATCCCCCTAATGGCTTATCTGTTTCTAGTCTGACTACTTCCTCCGTCAAATTAATCACGCGGATTTGCGGTGTGCCAGCGCCCTCCCCTACAAGTACACGGGCAACATGGACTCCCGGCTGAAGCTCTCTGGCCTCAGTCATCCAAGCCGGTGCCGTCTGGTTCAAATCCAAATATAGGGTTTTTGCGCTAATATCTTGCTGGCACTTCGGCGGAACAATTACATCTTCCGCGACTATAACCCGTCTGCACCATGCAGATCCATTACCTTTAACTAGTGGGATCCTTTTTCGCCCAACAAAGAGTGCACCAGTCCCAAAGCCCAAGCGGCAGCGGTGTTGCCGAAGCCAGTCCATGCCCAGCATTGCCTCTGCTATCTGATCGGAAACCAAAAATGTTGTAGTTAAAGCAAACCCACGCCACATCTTAAGTGGGACCGTGACCTCCCCTAGGACATTAATTTCCGTCCCGTTAGCAGCCATCAAGCAGCGAGTACAAGGTTTAAGTTCTAACCCTACAACAGCTGACAAAGGCACGAGGCTCACCTCCGAACCGGTGTCGATCAGGCACAGCTGGGTCCTTCCGTCGATGGATCCCCGGATGTAGATTGCGTTGTTGCTGGCTCTGTTGGATGTCCGAGAGCGCGTGGTGTGGTTCACTGCGGTGTCCTCGACTGCGACTTGCTCCTCCGGTCCGGCGGTGGTGGCGTTAGGAGTGCGATTGGCGAACCGTCGTCGTCCCTGACGACAGTCCCGAACGATGTGGCCAGGTCGACCACACCCGAAGCAGACCGCTGTCCGGCCATAGGTAGGCCGGTTCGACGATGAGTTGGTGGCTCCTTGGTTGGCATCGAGGTTCGCTTCTTGGAGCCTCGACGCGTTGCTCGTCCAGCTCTCGAATTGTCGGTCGATCCGTGTTTCGATCTCCCGCTGCCATCTCTTCTGCTCTTCCCTCTGCGTTGCCAGGAACCGGTCCAGTTGAGATTGGAGTTGACTTGCAGCGTCGGCCTCGGCGGTCCCGCGCACACGATTGGGCGGTCTCCGCCGATCCTCCGACTCAGACGTTCTTTGGTAGGCTTCCAGTCGTAGAGCTGTGCGATATGCCTCGTCTAACGTCTTCGGTTCGCGTTCCCGAACTTTCAGCGACAGCTCTCGATCTCGTAGGGCCTCCAGGAAAGCGTCTTTGGCGACTATCTCAGTAGTTTCGTTCGATGGTACTGGGTAGGCCAGCACCACCAATCTTCGTATGTCGTGGAGAAGGGTACTCAGCGTCTCGTCCTGGCGTTGACGACGATAGTACAACTGCGCTCTGAAGGTCTCCGCTTGCCCTTCAGTGCCGTATCGTTGTCGTAGACGCACCACAAGTTCTTCGTATGTGACATCAGGTTGCGAACCGAAGTCCCATAGCAGCTGGGTCGCCGCCTTGTCCAAAGCGCACCGCAGGTAATCGACCTTGTCCTCCGGAGTCCATGCATTGTGGCGTGCGCAGACTTCAAACTGTGTAAGGAAGGAGTCCAACGACCCCGTCCCGTCGAACTTCCCCGGCTTCATCGGTGCTTTTCGATAGCCCAGAACCATACCGGCGTTCTCCAACGGTTTTGGCGTACTCGGCAGCTCCCTTTTCATGCGCGACGGTTTCGGCTTCGTCGATCCCGGCTCGTCAAAGTCAATGCTTTCCAGCAGTTGGTCCGGGTCAAAGGTGGCCCTCCTCGACGTCTTGTTCGCCGCAGGGGTCGACGTACTTGGGTGCAAGGGCGTCGGTTCTCCCACGTCCAACAACGAGTAAATTATCGTGCGCTCTTCGTCCGTCATTTTCGCTCGAGAGAAGAAATCTTGAAAAGTCACTCACCAGTCGTCGAATCCAGTGAATTTCCGGCGAACAGTCTTTTTCCGAACAGAATCCTATACCCGTACTTCTGGTACCAATTTGTCGCGTAACTACTACTTCGGGAACCGAACTTCTGCTAAGTGTTTCCGATAAGGCAGCCGACGGCTCGTGTCGCGACCCAGGATGCCTCACGACCGTCGCTGATATCCGTTGAGTTCGACTTCAGCTTTTTGGCTGAAGATTTAAAATATGAAAAGACCGTATTTCGCTGTAAAGTTAAACTCTTTTATTTCACAGCGACCGAAATTCTTCTTTATTCAACACTGTACCTCAAATAATATATCAAACTAGCGCTTGATAACTTGTAAAATCCACGAAGAGCTACGATAACGATCCAAACGAAATCCACGAGCGAACCTTCTTCATGACGAATAGATCAGACGAGAGCGAACAGACGAGAAGCACACCGAACACGCTTGCTCTACACAAGGTCCTTATATACTTTTTGTTAGGCGACAAGTTACACTTCTGACGAACGTAAATTGCCCTAGGCGAACCGGCGAATGTCAGCCACCTTGTAAATCTGACTAAATTCATAGCTTATATTAACGAACATCAGCCAGACTTCCTACAGACAAAACTTAAATGGCGATCTAAATAGACTGCCAGAGCATCTAATATACACTAGCGCCAGCGAAAAGTCAGCCAAAAAAGCATCCGGCGCAAGTACATGAATAATTCAACATATTTCTCAAACGCGAACATAGGAAAGTTCGTCAACAGTCTTGAGGCGTACATTCCTCATCACCCTAACACAATTTCTCCATACCATGGTAAAACAATGTCCGCCAAACACAACGGCGAATTCAACAGAGTTCTCCAAGCGAATAATGTGCATGACAAGAACTAAAAAATCAGCCAAGCATTAAGCGCCAGACCAACTTAAAGGAGGGAACCCATTTCCGTTACACCCCCCTCCCACCAAAAAGAAAGCCGAAGCCCTCTTCGGGTGAGTATTTTTTTTTTTTGTTATTTTTTATTTTTTGTTTAAAGTTAACTAAAAACATTATAACATCACGAACATTATCGAAAACATTCTAACATCAGAAACATTATAACGCAACGGCGTAACAAGTTCAGAGGACTGCCCCTCTCAAAGAAGGGTATCGAAATCATATCCCAAGTCTTCATATTGAATCGGCGACCAGCTTAACAGGTAAGTTCGCCGGGCGTCACCACGGCAACCACAACAGCAAGGCCGCCCCTGTAATCGGCGAAGAGCCCCCTGTCCAACGTTTCCGTAGGAATTTTCCTCACCGGCACACCAACGGACCAATCATTGCAACTACAAGAATCGGACGGGTTTCGTTATCGTCCGCCGTGGCCTCGACGTCTCGCTGGGTCCCTCTGGCGGCTGACCCACCGTTGGCTCCGAGCCCTCTGTATCCTGCTCAATCGAAGACTCCTCATACGCCTTCAGTTTGTCGACATGCGTAATAAATGGCTGCGTTTTCTTGGAACGTTGCACCAAATAGTTCACAGGTCCACACTGTCGCAGGACGGTAAAAGGACCCGAGTATACCTTTGTCCATTTTGGAGTGCGGCCTTGAAATTTTCTTGGCGAAAACCACCACACTTTATCTCCTGCGTTGAAAGCGATCGGACGAACACGAAGGTCATAATCGTGTTTCCGGCGTTCCGCAGCTCGTTTCAAGGACTCCCGAACTTCTCGGTAAGCCGTCTCCATTCTTTTTGCCATGTCCTCCACATAGTCAACGTATGTGGTTCCAGCTTGCCAAGCTGAAGTGGGTCTCCCATACACAAGATCAATGGGAGCACGCACTTCACGTGCGAAAAGGAGGTAGTTAGGTGAGTACCCGGTCACCTCATGGACGGATGCCCGATAGGCGCCCAGCACGTACGGTAAGAACTCGTTCCAGTCCCGCTGATGGCTGCTAATAATTTTGCCTATCATAGCGTTCATCGTTCGATGAAAACGCTCTATGAGCCCATTACAACTTGGGTGATAACTGCTTGTCCTCACCTTGTCTATTCCTAACAACCGACAAAGCTCCTTAAAAAGGTGGCTTTCAAAATTTGTACCCTGATCCGTGAGAATTTGTAGGGGTGCCCCATACCGAATAATCACTGTTTCCACCAGGGCTTTGGCAACTGAGCTAGCCTCTTGGTTATAGAGTGGCACTGCCTCTACAAATTTTGTAAAATTATCCATGATTGTAAGGATGTACTGGTGTCCCTTACGACTGCGTGGGTGTGGTCCGGTTATGTCTATGGACAACCGCTCCCATGGTTCCCCGGTGGGCAAAGGCTGTAAAGGGCCCTGCTGCGGAGGCTTACCTCTCCGATATTGACAACACTGCGGACAGCGTCGACAAAACCGCTGCACCTCCTGCGACCATCCAACCCAGTATGCCCTTCTCCTAATTTGCATCCTAGTCCTACGGATCCCTAGGTGCCCGCCGGTTAATCCCGTATGCGCTAGCCTTAGAAACTCTTCGCGTAGAGACTTCGGCAATAGCAACTGCTCGACTCCATCTATGCGCTTCCTGTACATGACTCCGTCTTTCATGCACAGGCTTTCTTTCTGGTGCCAGTACACCTTAACAGTCGCGCTCTCATGCAATATTTCAACAAGGTCAGGTACTTGTCCTCCTTCCTCTAACCAGTGGCGTACTATCCTTAAGTCATGATCCTCTCTCTGTGCGTTCAGAATAGGATCGCTATTCTCAGCCGTCGGTTCTGGCGTTGCAGTCACAACTTCCCTAGTGGCAGCTACAGCCAGCACTTCCTCTGGGATGTCACTCATCAAAACATCTTTGACACCTGTGGCCTCCTTACTCACCTTATCTTCCATCCTATGTTCACGAGATTGTACATGTACTGGGTGCAATCCCCCTAATGGCTTATCTGTTTCTAGTCTGACTACTTCCTCCGTCAAATTAATCACGCGGATTTGCGGTGTGCCAGCGCCCTCCCCTACAAGTACACGGGCAACATGGACTCCCGGCTGAAGCTCTCTGGCCTCAGTCATCCAAGCCGGTGCCGTCTGGTTCAAATCCAAATATAGGGTTTTTGCGCTAATATCTTGCTGGCACTTCGGCGGAACAATTACATCTTCCGCGACTATAACCCGTCTGCACCATGCAGATCCATTACCTTTAACTAGTGGGATCCTTTTTCGCCCAACAAAGAGTGCACCAGTCCCAAAGCCCAAGCGGCAGCGGTGTTGCCGAAGCCAGTCCATGCCCAGCATTGCCTCTGCTATCTGATCGGAAACCAAAAATGTTGTAGTTAAAGCAAACCCACGCCACATCTTAAGTGGGACCGTGACCTCCCCTAGGACATTAATTTCCGTCCCGTTAGCAGCCATCAAGCAGCGAGTACAAGGTTTAAGTTCTAACCCTACAACAGCTGACAAAGGCACGAGGCTCACCTCCGAACCGGTGTCGATCAGGCACAGCTGGGTCCTTCCGTCGATGGATCCCCGGATGTAGATTGCGTTGTTGCTGGCTCTGTTGGATGTCCGAGAGCGCGTGGTGTGGTTCACTGCGGTGTCCTCGACTGCGACTTGCTCCTCCGGTCCGGCGGTGGTGGCGTTAGGAGTGCGATTGGCGAACCGTCGTCGTCCCTGACGACAGTCCCGAACGATGTGGCCAGGTCGACCACACCCGAAGCAGACCGCTGTCCGGCCATAGGTAGGCCGGTTCGACGATGAGTTGGTGGCTCCTTGGTTGGCATCGAGGTTCGCTTCTTGGAGCCTCGACGCGTTGCTCGTCCAGCTCTCGAATTGTCGGTCGATCCGTGTTTCGATCTCCCGCTGCCATCTCTTCTGCTCTTCCCTCTGCGTTGCCAGGAACCGGTCCAGTTGAGATTGGAGTTGACTTGCAGCGTCGGCCTCGGCGGTCCCGCGCACACGATTGGGCGGTCTCCGCCGATCCTCCGACTCAGACGTTCTTTGGTAGGCTTCCAGTCGTAGAGCTGTGCGATATGCCTCGTCTAACGTCTTCGGTTCGCGTTCCCGAACTTTCAGCGACAGCTCTCGATCTCGTAGGGCCTCCAGGAAAGCGTCTTTGGCGACTATCTCAGTAGTTTCGTTCGATGGTACTGGGTAGGCCAGCACCACCAATCTTCGTATGTCGTGGAGAAGGGTACTCAGCGTCTCGTCCTGGCGTTGACGACGATAGTACAACTGCGCTCTGAAGGTCTCCGCTTGCCCTTCAGTGCCGTATCGTTGTCGTAGACGCACCACAAGTTCTTCGTATGTGACATCAGGTTGCGAACCGAAGTCCCATAGCAGCTGGGTCGCCGCCTTGTCCAAAGCGCACCGCAGGTAATCGACCTTGTCCTCCGGAGTCCATGCATTGTGGCGTGCGCAGACTTCAAACTGTGTAAGGAAGGAGTCCAACGACCCCGTCCCGTCGAACTTCCCCGGCTTCATCGGTGCTTTTCGATAGCCCAGAACCATACCGGCGTTCTCCAACGGTTTTGGCGTACTCGGCAGCTCCCTTTTCATGCGCGACGGTTTCGGCTTCGTCGATCCCGGCTCGTCAAAGTCAATGCTTTCCAGCAGTTGGTCCGGGTCAAAGGTGGCCCTCCTCGACGTCTTGTTCGCCGCAGGGGTCGACGTACTTGGGTGCAAGGGCGTCGGTTCTCCCACGTCCAACAACGAGTAAATTATCGTGCGCTCTTCGTCCGTCATTTTCGCTCGAGAGAAGAAATCTTGAAAAGTCACTCACCAGTCGTCGAATCCAGTGAATTTCCGGCGAACAGTCTTTTTCCGAACAGAATCCTATACCCGTACTTCTGGTACCAATTTGTCGCGTAACTACTACTTCGGGAACCGAACTTCTGCTAAGTGTTTCCGATAAGGCAGCCGACGGCTCGTGTCGCGACCCAGGATGCCTCACGACCGTCGCTGATATCCGTTGAGTTCGACTTCAGCTTTTTGGCTGAAGATTTAAAATATGAAAAGACCGTATTTCGCTGTAAAGTTAAACTCTTTTATTTCACAGCGACCGAAATTCTTCTTTATTCAACACTGTACCTCAAATAATATATCAAACTAGCGCTTGATAACTTGTAAAATCCACGAAGAGCTACGATAACGATCCAAACGAAATCCACGAGCGAACCTTCTTCATGACGAATAGATCAGACGAGAGCGAACAGACGAGAAGCACACCGAACACGCTTGCTCTACACAAGGTCCTTATATACTTTTTGTTAGGCGACAAGTTACACTTCTGACGAACGTAAATTGCCCTAGGCGAACCGGCGAATGTCAGCCACCTTGTAAATCTGACTAAATTCATAGCTTATATTAACGAACATCAGCCAGACTTCCTACAGACAAAACTTAAATGGCGATCTAAATAGACTGCCAGAGCATCTAATATACACTAGCGCCAGCGAAAAGTCAGCCAAAAAAGCATCCGGCGCAAGTACATGAATAATTCAACATATTTCTCAAACGCGAACATAGGAAAGTTCGTCAACAGTCTTGAGGCGTACATTCCTCATCACCCTAACACAATTTCTCCATACCATGGTAAAACAATGTCCGCCAAACACAACGGCGAATTCAACAGAGTTCTCCAAGCGAATAATGTGCATGACAAGAACTAAAAAATCAGCCAAGCATTAAGCGCCAGACCAACTTAAAGGAGGGAACCCATTTCCGTTACAAAAGGAATGATGTAAATAAATTTTTAAATGATTACTTTTAAAATACTTAACGTGGCCCGTGTTACACAATTACTTGTGTAATATGAACCGCCATTGTAGAGATAAAACAATACTGTTACACGTGTAAGACAACTGCCTGATTTTGCAACAAAAGATGAAAATGATTAATGTTCAAAAGGAATTATCATATTTCAGAGCTTGAGAATTTCAGTTCAGACAATTTGCAACGTTTCCGTGCTGTTGACTAGAATTAAAGTTATGTCAGAAGTTTTTAGACAAAAACGGGCAATTGTCACAGAAGTAAAACTTAGGATGGCTTGAATTTGCACAGTCTTCAAGAGACCAGCGTTGACATGTTGTACACTGCACCCAATTCTCTTCGTATGACTCCTCACCCACACTACGCAATGTTTCTTCTTCACTAACTCTTTGAACCTTTGGTTTCTTATAAATTTTTTAGATTTTTGGCTGTCAAGATGGCTGTAGGTCTCGCTGAAACCCTGCCTTTGTTTTCAATTTATTACTGTTCTGGAACCCTTTCCGTCAATGACAATGAGTTGAGTTTCATTTTTCTTCTGTTCAACTTTCTCTTCAGACCACTTTCCTCGAACTCACTGTGAGATCCGGGATGATCTGGTCGCTTTCGATGTCTCCTTTAAACTTGTATTCTGTTTTGATTTTGATTTTATTTTGGTTCACTTCTTTAGCAAGGTTGATTTTGATTGTTTTGGTGGCTGTAGTCTTTGTCACAACTTCCATATTGAAACTGCCTGTAAAGAATGTGCATATTTGTAAAACAAAAATGAAATGAAACTGCACATGGAAAATCAGCTCCAATTATCATGTATTATGGCCCGTGTAATATAAGCTGTCCCATATTACACGAGCCATAATACATAGGCCTGTGATGGAATGTATAGGCTAATATGGGCTAGCCCATTTTACACATTCCGTCACAGGCCCATAATACAAACATGGTATGCTTCGGGGAAATCGATTAGCCTATAGCGTGACCGACGAATGTATTTTAGACCCAGCAAAGTTTTTATTTGACAAAGAAATTGTCTACCTTATGAAGCAACACGGCTTAGCATAGCTGAAATTCTAAGCTACACAACGGCTGTTGAAGTTGCACCAATTTTGTAAGCAATATGTATCAAAACTTAAAATTGTCACCGTTCGTGCAGACGTTATCACCAACGGCTCACATTCAAAACATGACGTTGAAATTAGTAGGCGGGTCGTTTCGCACGGTAAGAGCTCTTCGCAGACATGTTAGGTGGGAAAACAGCCGAGGCCCATATTACACGATGGCCCATAATACAAGCCTTTTCCCTATATTGACTGAAGGTTCCTGTAATAAATGAGCGATTACTTTACTGACTGTTGTCCAGTTTATCACCAACGGCTCACATTCAAAACATGACGTTGAAATTAGTAGGCGGGTCGTTTCGCACGGTAAGAGCTCTTCGCAGACATGTTAGGTGGGAAAACAGCCGAGGCCCATATTACACGCTGGCCCATAATACAAGCCTTTTCCCTATATTGACTGAAGGTTCCTGTAATAAATGAGCGATTACTTTACTGACTGTTGTCCAGTTTTGCATTGCTATTTGCCCTTAAGGCGGAAATAACTCTATAGCTCCATGACTACATCTGACAATTATTATTGTTAAAAAGACATGTAATAAATGAGCCCACATCTGACCTTTCTCTGGCCTCATTTGACCTGACCTTACCTGACCTTATCTTATTTTACACACGAATTCGCACACAACCATCGGTCAAAATCTCATCGTGTACGATTTCGCAGGGTAGCAATTTATCAGAATTAAGCAATTGAAGTGACCGAGAGAAATTTCTGAAGATTTCAAGGTCCAATCACAATGCACTAACTGGTATGGTAAGGCAACGTAGAGTAACATATCTCCCCATAGAAATCGATTGATGTCCCCGAAGGCTTTGTATTAGTAACTGGAATTTTACATAGCGCTCGTTTGGAACTACCAAAAAGTGTTGCTAAGGAACTAAGCCACGATCAGCACTTTGAAAGTTATAGATACAACATAAAATGCATGCACTGTGCACACGTGCATTGCCTGATTTGAAGATTACCGTACCGAGTAAGAGGCTTAGCGTAAATTAGAAGAATATCGATCAATGAGATTCCCTTTGGGTTTCCGTAAGAAACGTGGGTTGATGGAAATTGACGGTTGGATTCGTTTGAACCTAAGTCCCGTAGTCGGTCATTGGTGACGCTCTGCCATGGCCTCGTTCAATGCGGGTTCACGGGCGCTTTGTACCACTCATCTGCTCCACTGCCGGTGAAACTCGACCAAGAAAATATTTATAACTAAGACCCAATCAGAACTATGCAGAACAAGGACACTTTAGAAATGAGGTGTTATTCGGCATATGACATATTTAATGACTGGTTGGCAGGAAGACAGATTGACACACTGACTTACCTACTGACTAACTGGTCGAATATGTGGCTAACTGACTGAATAACTGACTGACCTACCTACAGAATAACTGACTAATTGGCTTATCTACTGACTCACTCAGTGACCAGTGACTGACTCGATTGCTAACTGACTGACTGATTGGCTGACTTAATTACTTAATTACCAACTTACCTACTTAGCTATCTGCCTTTGACTGACTGAACGACTGTCTGACTGACTGGCCCAATGAATAAATGAATGAACGAATTGATCGATCGGTGGATTTGTGGGTGGGTGAATTATTTCTGAACTGATCTATAGTTTCCGTTGTCCTCTTTAAATCGCCTCTGCCCCAATATAGGAGTACCACATGATCTACCTCTTAATCTGCCTCTGCCCCAATATAGGGGTACCACATGATCCAAGTAAGTAAATAAAGTAAGTATTTTCTTTATTTAATCGGTTGCAAGAGATTAGCACTCCAGTGTTCATGCATCAAATAATACAATACACAATACAACAGTTAAAAAACTGCAGCAGCACAATCATTATGAATACAGCATTCTCCCAACTAAAGTCGAGCGCAATGAGGTGGACGTATTGGTGTTCTCGAAGTAGTTCCATGAGATCTGTCTCTTAATCTGCCTGTCTAACATTGTCCTGTTGTGTTTTTAGTTGTCGGTCTGTATGTTTGTTTGTGACTAATCGTGTGTATTTGTTTGTGGGATGTTATTTGTGGATAGGTCTGAACGGTATGTGGGTCGGAGTGCATGTCATCGCGGATCCGGATCCGAGACGGACTGAGGAGAAGCTCTGGTGGGAAGCAGATGTCCCTCTGCCCGTTCGCAGGTGACACTCCCAATCTCTCGAAATACATATCTAAATCTCCACAGATCTTTCTAAATGCCTCACACAAATGCCCCAGAATTTCATTCTGTCTGTCTGTCGGTCTGTCATTCTGTCTGTCATTTGTCATTCTGTCTGTCATTCTGTCTGTCATTCATTCTGTCTGTCATTTGTCATTCTGTCTGTCATTCTGTCTGTCATTTGTCATTCTGTCTGTCATTTGTCATTCTGTTTGTCATTCTGTCGTTCATTCTGTCTGTCTGTCTGTAATTTTGTCGGTCTCTACTCATGTCTCTATTTCTGTCTCGCTCTGCGTTTCTCCATCAGTGTGGAACATCGTCTTAAATGTTTACATTACATATTCTACATTACATCTCTGTACCGTAGTTAACCTTACCTGTCTTGCCTTACAGTAATTCTTTCTTTACAGGTCGGATAACGTAACTCTTTTCGACTGGGCTCCAGGGCAACCGGATTTGAAATCTGGTCGTTGTGGTGCAGTCCTTGACCTTTCCCGATATGCCCCCACCCAGCCACAGCGACTACTGTACGTTAACAATCCGCCACCGAAGGAACGATTCTCTGTAACCTTGGCCAACTGTTTGGAAACGAGGAAGTTTATCTGCGTCAGGGAGGCAACACCGATTGTCACTAAGACGAGTGAGTCATCTGGAGTATCGTTCGTAATCTAAGGTTGTTTGAGCTAAGTGAGCTAATAAGAAAACTGGTGGTTTTCGGCTTAACTATAAATAAAGAGCTTAAGACGCGGGTATGCATGGTCCGGCTTTATGCATGTTATAATTGTGTGATAAGTATGTAATAGCGCTGACGCTATCTGGCGAATACTATGAGATGAAAAAATAGTTATTGTCTTTGCCTGGACCTCAACGTCTCATCAGCCATATTACCCAGACTTTCTAAACCAATGCAACTCATTTAGTAGCTATTACAAAGGAATTACACAGCGAAGTGATTATAATCTTGACCTAATTATGCAACTTTAAAACCACTTTGCAGCTGACAAACTTTCTGATCAGTTGTCCACGTTCTATTCACATCAGCATTTCGTACTATATGAATTGTGTGAAGGCATTTCTGTGATTGTTTTGTTTAAAATTAGCAGACCACAATGAAACCATTTCTTAAGTTTTTCAGCGTATGTCTCTGGTCGTGTGGCCTTGGCCTCAACGCGTTCTCGGTCTCTGAAGTCTGGAGGCCCGGAGCAATACGTCTCGTCAGCATTCCCGATCACTATTTATATCATCATCGCTATCATAATACAATACGATGATGACGATTATAACGATGGTTGTGACGTTGATGACTATGATGAGCTTCTTGTCCTCTCTCCTCTTCCGTTCCGTAGACGCTTGAAAACCTTTCTTTTTGCCGGTTCTGGCAGTGCTGCGGGTCTAGGGCGCCGCTGATTTGAGTGGCGCTATATAAATGTTCGGTTACAAATTACAATTACAATGATGGCGATAATAATGAAGATGACAGCGATGAGGATGATGATGACATTATATAGTTAAAATAGATTGGTTGCTTAAATCAAGCACCTATCCTTATTGTAGATTTGACTGGTCAGTGTCCCACTGATTGGTATGGTAGCGAATATCTCGACACCTGTTTCAAGGCCTTCACTGACGACACATCCAAAATGACCTTTCGCGATGCCAATGGTGTCTGCCAGGGATTCAAAGGAAGTCTTGCTCTACCATACGACGAAATCTCGACGCGGTTCATCCTGGAGGGTTTCAAAGACTACTCTGGTTACTATTTTAATTGAAAGTCATTCTTTTATCCATAATCATAGACATCACAGAACCCCGACATGGTCATTGTCGTAATCGGATTTCTTTTCGTTCTCGTTTCTCATCGCAGTGATTGGATATTCGCAGTGAATTGACACAATAGGTTTCATAGTTTACGAATGGTCATAGAAGTTTATACCATTTATACCATTTCCTTTGCATATCGCTTCCTATGCCTCAGATTGTGACATATTTAGGTTTCTTGGTATTTTGATTTATCTGACCTTATCTGACCTCATTTGACATGACCTTATCTGACCTCATTTGACATGACCTTATCTGACCTCATTTGACATGACCCTATCTGACCTCATTTGCCATGAGCTTATCTGACCTCATTTGACGTGACTTTAGCTGACCTTATCTGAAATATTTCCAGGCTATTCGCTCTTAGACTTTGCTATAAATACAAATTGTAAATGTGCATGTTTTCTATAGTAGCGACTGTATGGCCTTGACACAGCTGCTGATTTTTAAATGAATTTACCGGGTGAGGTCGTCCTACTTATACAGGTTTTGACTATGCATGCCTTGACTATTAAAATTCAGTTATACTTAGATCTAAATTTCTATCTTTACTTCCAATTTAATTCCATTTGTCCTCCTGAAGTCCTGATCATTCCACTTGTTCTCGTTATAATTCCATTTGTCCTCATGATCATTCAATTTGTCCTCATGATCATTCAATTTGTTCTCATGATCATTCAATTTTTCCTAATAATAATTCAATTTGTCCTCATGATCATTCAATTTGTCCTCATGATTCAATTTGTCCTAATAATCATTTAATTTGTCCTAATAATCATTTAATTTGTCCTCATGATCATTCAATTTGTCCTCATGATCATTCAATTTCGTCCTTCTACGTTTGCAGTCAGTCTTTATGAAAAATCTGACTTCTGGATTGGCATTTTCTACAACAACCAAACCATCGTTACCGTCACCGGAAACGCTTGGCCACAAATGATCCCGTTCGACACATGTGGTAGTAATCTGGACAAATCGTCAGCCACCTGCCTATACATAAAAACGGATGGCAAAGGATGGTCGCGTTGGTGTTATGGCAACTGCTCCGATAAACGCCTGTACATTTGCCAGACCAATGCATCACGACCAGGTATAGAATATTTGAAGTCATATGCTCAGTGGGACGCGGTTGTGTTCTACGTGCGTGCGTGCGTGCGAGAGCCCATCAGTGGGGACCTTAAAGTTATGTGTCGTTTTTGTTTACAGACGAGTTTGTTGTTCAGAATGAACACCACTTAGGATAGTACTCTTGATAGATATGCAAAGGCGCTATATTAAGTACCTAGATACATACATACATTAAAAACAGTTGTATTCGACTCCTGTAAAACTGTTATCATTTGCTTCTACTGTATACATGTATGTAAGGCGCCCTGCGTGGCTGCCGTTTCTACTATATGTATGTTCACTGTACAGCTCAGTGCGTTTGCAGGCGCTTAATTAAAGAAAAGATATTATAAATATTATACATACATACATCAACTTACATAATAACCGTTGTACGTCTGTCTGTCTGTCTGTCCCGTAAACAAACACTATTGTGACGTCACTATACTGCCGCCTTGGCGACGGTTGTCTTGACGGTTGTCTTGACGACGGCTATAGGCCTATAATATGACGTTATTGTTATCACTGCAAAATAATAATTGTTTTTTATATACCGTGATTTTTCACGGGTTTACAGCTAGTATATGTATATATGCCTATGAATCGACTATTGTCTACTCATGATTGTCTACTCATATATATATATATATATATATATATATATATATATACTACATGATAACGCACCTGCTGTTCACAGCTGCCTACGAGTTAGAATTCAGATGAACTTCGTCACGTGATATCTGGTAAAGCCGTTTAAACTAGAGTGTTGTTGCTCTGATCCATTCCTTCAGGGGATTTATGCCCTAGGATCAGAAAGCCACGACCTGGCATTGTGTCGATGTGCATACCAAGGAAACGTTAGTTTACTTCGAGTTGTGAAGGAAAGCGGTCTACGATCGGTCAAGCCTAAACAAGGCCAGAAAGCTCTCGCAAGTAGGCGGGCTCATTCTCAAGCCAAAATTAATGGTCATGGGCGAGCGCAGGAATTTTTTTAGAAGAAGGGCAACATTTTTTGTAGGAGCAGAGCAAAATGACGTTTTCACATGGAATAGTTAAGCTATTTATGAACAAAGAACACGTCACAACTTTAAAAATAAATAATGGTCTCTTGGACTTTACCTAAATAATTGTATTGTCGGTTCAGCGCCCTTGTAGCGGCATGGTCGCGTTACGGCGCTGTAGAAATTGTCCGTGTTATTATTAAAATTAAGTGTTTTTCGCATTGAAAATCGTGTTGGAAGTGTTGTAATAATCATAATAATCAAAAGATTTTATTTTCTAAATATGTGCAACAGCCAGGGGGCAAATGCTGCCTTTCCCCTCCGGACGCCCAAGCACATGGCATCGCAAGACTCATATAGAAATCTTAATTTCAATGCGCTATGAAACTTGCAGCTAATAAGGAACATCACGCACGTTTTTCCGAGACATTCAAATATCGAAAGGCTCTGCTGTCAGCTGATATATTGGGTTCGGCGTTACAAGTCCCTCAATCAACGTCTCTGTTACATTCATAGCATCACCACACTCGCCTGTAAGAGTGATGAAAATTTAACTGTTGTGAAATGTTTTTGTCAAGATCCCCCAGAAGCCAGAGTCGAGTCGAAGAACGTCAGCGTATCCGTTAAAAATTGTAGCAGTCAGATCATCACTTGCCAAGCCTCCTACTACCATCCCTGCAAACCAGTTATCTGGATCAAAGACGGATTCTACATAGACAACGGCTATCCTCCACAGGGTCTGAACCTAACCTTAGACGAGAATCTTTTGAAGAAACTGCCTGGGTCAACGGTAGGGTCTATGCAAGGGGAATACACTTGTGAGGTCTGGGGCCAAAGATCGGAATTCAGAAGGTCAACCGATACTTCTGTTATGCCGTCCTACGCCTTCGTCACCTTCGAAGGTACGTATGTGCAAACAAGAGTCTAAGATTACCTTAGCCGTGGTTCTGGGGTGAAAGATTATTTTGGCTTAGAACAACGGCTCTTCGACAAATTAGGCGACAAAGTTAACCTTATGCTAACCAATTGTATGATAATCAAATTCTAACTGGATAAATTAAAGCCATTAAAACTGAAAGTTGAAATTTTGTAATAAGGTAATAAATTATGGTAATAATATCATTTAGGCCTATACGTAATACTAATAATTATAATCTTAACAGGTTCTATTTAATACTGTACCAACTAAACCTTAATAATTATTCTGAGTACTACTGATAACATTTATAGTGATATCACGGTTATTGTTGATACTACTATTAGTGTTGTTTATGTAGCAGCATTATTGTTATTATTATTATTATTTTATTACTATTATTATTTATTTTATTATTATTATTATTATTATTATTATTATTATTATTATTATTATTATTATTATTATTATTATTATTATTATTACTAGTTTGACCTATTAAATTTTCATAATTGAAGTTTAATGTCTAATCTAGCTGGCCTGTGCACATATTCCGTTAGACACTGCAACGTTTAGAGGAACTATTTCATACGACCTGTCAAAGTGGGAGTCTGTCTTGAACGACTACGTTGTCCAGGCGAACAGCCTCATGTACTGGTCAGCAAGTGACTACCATATGATCAATAGCAGTGTTTCGGGTATCTTCGGTCCGCTGAGAGGTCTCGAGATTCAACTGGAAGGCATGAAGTAGGTTCAATGAATCTGAGTCGATTCTAAAAGCCTTTTTTGAACAACCTCGAGATAACTAATATGTTGTGAGATTTTGAGAGACCATTAAATAGACCTAGGTTGCTATTTTAAACTGATTTCCTAATAGGTTAAATAATCAATTTAATTGTCTCTCAATACCTTATAACATAGCATCGGTGATATCGGCGGTAGGCTGGCAACAAGAAGGGAAAGCCTATGTAATGACTAACTTTTTGTTGCTCTTTCTATGGATATTTACAGTCTTGTTGTCCTCGAGACCATGGTCTTGGTCTCGAGTGCACTCGAGTTCGTTTTCAAAAGTCTTGGTCTTGGTCTTGAGGTTCAAGGTCTTGGTCTTGGTCTTGAGGCTCAAAGTCTTGGTCTTGGTTTTGCAAGACCAAGACCAAGACTTTTGACAATATGAACAGTCATTTAACAAAACGCAAGGATTTTCATAATTTATCCAATAATTACTAATACAATTACTTTAGTATTTACACGGTGTGAGTGAGGCTTTACTGTTGCTTTTGACATTTATTTTGACTTCCGGTTATTTACCATAGAATGATTTCAAAACAGGCTCACAATTTGTACATTTACATCCGGTACTTGAAGAGCTGCTCTGTGTGCCAGTTAATTCAACACTGTAGAACGTATTTTTCACATGGCAGCATTTTAGGAGGCCCCACAGGTTACGTCTTGGTCAGAAAATTCTAAGCGAATTGGTTTTTAAAAAATGCAACGAGCATTTGGAATAACATTTCGCACGAAGGACTTTTGTAAATACGAATTCGGAATTCTCTGCAGTCTGCATTTGTAGTTGTTTTGTTTGAATAGAATAAAGAATTTGTGTTTTAATTAAAGTAGCGAGTAGTCCGACTTGACAATTTTTTTAGTAAGGAATAGAAATCTGGATATGGATGTGATTTTTTGGTATTGTTCTCGGTTTTGGTCTTGAGTTTCAAAGTCTTGGTCTTGGTCTTGGTCTTCAGGTTTAAAGTCTTGGTCTTGGTCTTGTCTTGAGGTTCAAGGTCTTGGTCTTGGTCTTGGTCCTGAGGTTCAAACTCTTGGTCTTGAGGTTCAAGGTCTTGGTCTTGGTCTTGAGGTTTAAGGTCTTGACAACAAGACTGGATATTTATCACATTCTTTGATTCGGTAAGTTTTACAAGGACTATCCCAAAACTTAACTGAACAACACGTTCTACCGCTTATAGGCCTAAGGCTGCTGCCTCTGGCCTGCAAAGCACGCTGTAGGCCCTACAACATGGTCAGTAGGGTGCATCGATGATAATGGGAGAAAATATTTTTGTCTCATTTTTATTTCTAATAGTGAAAAGTAGTTGCCATTTAATGTCAGCAGAATTCTGGTGCAATTTCATCAATCTAGCACATGACCTTGAGGTGCCCCAACGACCTTGAAGTTTTGATATTAGACGCACAGTGTTTGCCCATGTTATGCAAGGAGTAATGTCCAGAAAAACAAGCATCTACAGTATGAATCTGATGAGAAGTAGAATGCAATATTGGTAAAACATATTAGGTATATTATTCCAGCATTATGTCCATTACACCAATGATGAAACAGTGAGTTGAGTCTAAACTACAGTAACGGAAACTACAGTAGTAGTCTTATCCCATTAATGCAAGTAGGCTTATAAGGAGTCAGGCTACGCGATATTCTTTCTTAGTGTTAAAAGTCGGCATTATTCGCCTGGATTCCAATCTTGTTCTTATGAAACCGTTCCTAGCTTTGATGTCGCAGACTGCAACTGCAAGC
Organism: Allolobophora icterica; assembly: GCA_963556255.1. Taxonomy (NCBI): domain Eukaryota; kingdom Metazoa; phylum Annelida; class Clitellata; order Crassiclitellata; family Lumbricidae; genus Allolobophora; species Allolobophora icterica. The sequence goes on along the minus strand of OY744609.1, from coordinate 45,701,023 downwards.
CTCAGTCCCAACTTTAACATAACGCTCGACTGTCTATGAGTGGTATGGGAATCTAGGAAAGTTGAACTTTTGTGCTGGGTGCGTCGATACAAATTGCATCATTACTTCATCAGATACCTCCAATGTTAGTGGTGTTCTGCTACGCATATTTGCCAGAAAATGAGTTCAGTTTCATCAGTGGCATCAAACAGGAAGAACTAATTTCGAATTCCAGACCATACAGTTTCTAGGCTTTCAGGATATGACGCATTTTTCTTAAAGTCGTCAGTTAACATGGAGCAACAAGCGGTCCTCGTCCTTTCTCTGGACCAATTGACAATGGTTTATTAACGTGTAAACAGTAACTACAAGTAGGGTTCTTTGATAAAATTGAATCGAATTTTCCACCTGCAACTTTAACTGATCTCAGTAGTGACCGGCAGTATTGTGGGAAATTAGTAATGCGGTCGCTACAGGCCAGTGCTTGTTGAATTAATCTAGAAAAAGACCATGGAACATTGAATCACTTGCGGTGGTTGACAACTGCAATAGAATATTGCAATTGTACGTTGGCAGTTGCAAACTATCAGTAGAGCTTCAAATGCTTGCGATGTATGTAGTGAAAGTAGCCTATTATGCTCCGATGTGGTTAACAATTTTGCAAGGGTGATCTAGTCGTGGGTGATATGTCTGACGTGAGTCGATCCTAGTTCCTTCATTCACCAACGATACGTTTTCCTCGGTAACAGCTCACCTGTAGTATACTTACTTCCTTCCTTGACATTATGTACTATAGAGTTTTATCTTTTCGACCATCAAAAATAAACCGAGTAAGTTTTAAATCACCTACGTTGTTCAAGTCTTCCAGCTCGTAATGTTAATTTCATCGTTCACGTCTAACGTTATTTTGGTCAATTACATTTGACAAATCAGCATCACATAGGCCTAACACCGAAATCCTGCAGCACGGATGGTGTTATCTCAGCAGCTGCTCTGTCTGGAACACCATAACGATCACAGGCTTAACTTAAATGTTGGTAGTCTACTTCGAAAGTCTCTTGACTACAACGTTCGATGCAGGTTCATCACAAGTTGATTACTACTAAATTGAACAGTGTGATCTTTAGTTTCATCTTCTGGTCAATTACAAGTGTTTGACCTGCTGGTATTGAAAGTAGATTCAGAATCGTCTACTGAGTCATCATTAACATCCATGACCTCACCACACAATGACGCAATATATTTCGACTCGTTGAACTTGCTTAGCTTTTCTTTTCTGCTTGTTGACAAACTTATTTGTTGTAAGTTTGTCGACACTGCTGATACACTCATACACGTCAACCTTACTGTTCTCTGGTCAGTTAGAAACTCCTGGTCATCTTTAGGAACTCGAATGGATTGCTACCTACCAGTGGCGGCGATCCTGGTTGACAGGTGGGGGATACTTTTGAAATGATCTGCTCAAAAAAGAGTTTTGAACTGATCTGGCTTAAAAAGAGGTAAACAATTTTCCCGCTCACACACGAAAACTTTTTTTTACCTTTTTTCGTGTTTCTTCAAAATTGGGGGGGACAAATGTTTGGTGTGCCCCCACTGTTAAAGGTGGAGTCTTGTCCCCCTCGATCCCCCGGGATCGCCGCCCATGCTACCTACCTACTAAAAGATCAACAGAACTCTTTAAAGCTATACATAAATTAGTTTGCCCTACAACAAATTACGTTAAATGCAGTGCTCCGGAGCCTTCAAATCATGAACATTTGAGGGTCCTTGGGGCACCTCAAGAACTAATAAAAAAAATTCTAAAATTTGCATGCTAACTAAGCAGTATAAAAGGCAACTATCGGTAACTATTAGAATATTCTTTTAAAAAAAATTTTTTTTCGATGCACCCTAATGGTCAGGTATCGCGTTACCGTGTGCTTATAATAAGCTAAAATTAATTATTTAGCCTTTCAGGAGACAGAACATTAAGCAATTGATTATGATCAATTATTTAATGGTTTCTCAATATCTCAATGTCCCTACTCTGGTAGTGCCAGTCTGAAGCCTGGATAAAGGAGGAGGGCGACGTTAATCAACTTTGTGTTGACAAAGCGTCGTTAAATAGTAACTAACCAGCCATTGCAGTGTATCACCCATTCCCCTGGGATTGGCTGTAGACTGGGAAGTGTGCTAGTGAGCTGTTCTCTCTACTACAACTACACCATAGTCGACGACCAGGCGCTCCAGTCTCTCACGGGTTACCTCGAATCATCGCAGACGGGAACCACCTGGCAGAGGACCATGAACGATCGGATGTATCAGCTCCTGTCGCAACAAGCCAGGTCCAACAGTCGGTCTACAACAGGAATCAATTCGATCAATCTCACATTAACAGGTGACAACAACCTTGCATGATTTGTGCAGCAATCATTGCCGTTCGCTTCTGTCTGTTCTATTTATTTCTGTGGTTTTTGCTGAGATGCAGATAAATGTTCAACAGAGAACTCAATGCACTAATCTCATTCACGGGATGTATTACTATTACTTTTAGATTTTTTAGCGATGACGCTGAGCAATTGTGCGTGAAGGACTTGTACAAAAATCGTCTCTGGATGGTCGAGCCCGCTATACTGCGTTACAAGCAGAGGACGCAAATCAGTCGGCCACCGAATATATGTCTACATCTTTTCATAGCGCCTTCTTATAAAGACTTTTCAGAACCCTTCAAAAGCACTTCGTATTAGCTAAATTGCTGGTAGAATTCGATAAAAAAAATAATCCCTGATTGTCTGTTGTCGAATGCAGGGTGGAGTCTGTAGGGGAGCTAACTCTCACATTTGCAGTTAGCCTGGGGTGCACCTTTCAACGTGCACTTTTAAACCTTGTAAGGTGGAGGGATTAAAAGATTTCAGTCGTATTATTTTAATATGTTCCCACACATGTAGGCCCTCATATATATATCGCACCTGACAATAGGAATCCTCACTACTTACAGCCACAGATCTCATCCTGGTCGAAGGTTAATGATGGACCTCCAATGCTTGATGTCCTAAAGAACAGAAGTCTATAAAGAAGCAGCATACATTGCCTAACAAATAGGCAATTGCCTAACCTTATTTCCTCATCTTGCCACTCCATTACTTAGCCACATCTCGTAAGCTATAATTCTCCTACTTTATTTTGCCTTCGACCTTATTGACATGTCTAATATATAGCATCCTGTCATCCCGATCATAATTCGAATTCCCTGAAGCAAATTAATGTCTGCGGAATAGTTTCAGGATATTACGCGTAAAACTTAACGAAGTTGCTGCTATAATTGTGACTACTAATAAAAGCTTCTGATTTCCCTTTATTCAATCGCGAAAGACGGTTGTCCTGAAGCCACTTTCAACGGACTGACGTTTGGAAACAAGGCAAACAGCACCCAACTTTGTCCTTTGGGTAAGTTTACTTAATTTCAAACTACAGCCACTTTCCAGGTAGGCTATTCAAAGAATTCACTGCCTAGCCATGCATATTATGTTTGACAGCTTCTATATTGGCCTACAATATCTAAACATATGTACGTGCCTATGAACAACATGCCAGCCTATGTAGTTTCAGTAAATTATCATGTAGAGCGTAGTGGTTAAATGTACACAATAGTTTTGCGTATACAGCTTTCCGCTTTATAGTACTCCCGAAATAGACGCAACTATTTGTTATTAATTTCAACATATCATGAAATTGTATGCGTCAATTATTACGATAGCCTACCACTGATTATTAACAATTTGGTGTCAGGCCTCGTTCTCGAATTTTTCACCTATTTCTATTATTATTAATTCGGGCCTATGTCTATTGTTTCGTTGCATTTTACGTCGTATGTTTCCTGCTTGAAACTCGGTTTCTGACGACTGTTTTAGATAACCGACAGAAAGCTGTTGCGATCTGTCAGGGTGACTTTATCTCTGGTGGAATTTGGACAATTCTATCTTCTACGCCATGTTCCACTTACCACGGAATCTCGTCACCATCCACTCCAGAATTGCAACAGCTGGCACAGGTCGACTTACTCCTGCATTGAAAATGTATCACGTGATATAATTATATCGGGGACCGCTAATGTTGCCTGGCTGATGAGTTTCTCAAAGGTATTGAGAGAGTGGCTGCTGTCTTCTCCATTTGAACCTAAATACAGATATTTGTTCAGCCGAAGGGTACAGGTGCGCGCACAAATGCTGTACTGGTCTTTGATCGCCCATGTATTATTTATCTTACAGTTACAATAGTGCACTATAAACCAATATTCTTGTGGCCTACCCAATGATTTCAATAGTGGATGAAAGAAATGATTGTCAATAGCATACAAAGCGTGTATTCTAGCCACATGACTTGCACTTCTGAGTAAATATTTTGAGGCTACTATCTGTAGAGCTGCAATATTGACTATATGAACGAACGTATGAATGACTGCTGGAATGTTTGCTTGCAGAAAACATTACGCATCCTTTCAGTCTGAGCTAAATGTTACAGCGGCTAACTAGGTCACCAGAATCACCTTTGAACCCAACAGAAAACAAAGTATTTATCTTTCTCACCATTCCGATTTCAAACATTGATTACCTCTGTGTCTACCTCTAGATACTAAACCTAACCATAGCTTCCTTACTGATTTCATTGTTACCCGAGCGCTTCTGAATAAGCTCAGCTGATTCCACGAATGAGATATTTGGGCGCTTAAGAAATCCGAAGATTACGATTATAATGAAGTCGTGATTTTCTTTTTTTCTTAGACTGTTATAAATAGAACAACTGTGAATTACGTCATCGCTTCTACCGTTCAGCTGACAAATTCACCGGAAATACTGACGCCTGCTGACGTCATATATGCTACTGAAATTTTGAACAACGTTGCGACTTACCAAGATATCCCCAAATCGGTAGAACGAAACCAGCACTATTTGCGATCAAATCTGCTTTAGAAGATATCTAGCCTATAGTAGGTGTAAATAGTCCATGTGTTCTATTGGGCCACATGCCTAAGTGATAGGCCTATAGGCTAAAATAGTTACAACTATCCTGGCATATTAGACATATTAGACTACCGATAGGTTATTTTGGGCTTAAGTGGTCATCTTCTACCATTGCTTTCGAAGTTTGAATCGAGTGCAGTTTGTGAAATTGAAATTTATTTGCCAAACTTTGCAGCCATTATAAAGAGGTATTTAAATTCTGACAACAATAACAACAGCGACAATAACAACAACAACAACAACAAACTGACTGAACTAGAACAAGTATGCAGTTTATATGGCTTGGCACTCCCCAGCAGCTCTCTAAAATAGATCTGTCTTCTCTTGCCTTGCAATTCCCACACCTTTCTTTCTCGACCTGGGTCCGGGACTTGGGAGTCATCCTGGACCAGGAACTTGCATTCGCGCGGCACATAAATCTTCTCTCCCGCAGTTGCTATTACCAGCTCCGGCAACTCAAGGTGATCTCCCGTTCTTTGTCTCCCGGTGCAGCTTCCACGCTTGTCTATGCTTTTGTTGTTTCTCGATTGGACTACTGCAGTGCCATATATGACGGACTCCCGGCCTGCCGGATTGAGTCCCTGAATAGAATCCTGCGTACTGCTCCCCGCCTTGTAGGCCGCATCCCCAAGTTTGGCAGAGTGTCTGCGTATATGAGGGATGTCCTCCACTGGCTTCCCTACCCACAGCGCATCACTTACCGAATCTCTGCCTTGGTCCGGCGGTGCTTTGAAGGTTTGGCCCCTCCATACCTGCGGGAGCTCTGCTGTCTCACCTCATGCTCGCAGCGCCGTTGCTCTCTCCGCTCAGCTGCGCAAGCTGAACTTATTGTTCCCCGCGCGCGGACAGCTATACGACAGCGCCGTGCCTTCTCTGTGGCTGCCCCCATGACCTGGAATGGGCTCCCTACCAAGCTCCGTCAATTACCGATTGGTCATTTCACCCTGTTTCTTACTGTCCTCAAAACTGCGTTATTTGACCGTGGTTGGGCTGGGAGTGCTCCTGAGTAGGCAATCTTGAAGGGGCGCTATATAAAACTACTTTAATAATAATAATAATAGTAAGTAAATTAACTACAACTACGACGATAAAAACGAAAATCATAACGACAAAAAACGATACTGGTAACAGTAGCAGAAATTAAAACGAATTTGCCAATCGTTCTGTTCGATAAAGGTCGCTGGAGATTTCCTTAAGACTGTGAACAACATCATTGGCGTCAATGAAACCCAACTGCGAAGAGCAGGAAACGCCGCCAGAGGGTAAGTAGAGTAGGGTAGTAGAGTAGTAAGTATGGTAAGTAGGGTAAGTAGACAAAGAAGGCATGATCGGAACTTCTCTGTGGAATTACAGGCCTATAGTGTAATGAGAGCTCATGTAATGGAAAAATATATGAAGCTTAATGTAGGCAAAATCAGGCGTAGATATGTTTGGTTAACCAACTAAAGCACCGAATTAGTGCACTCTATACAGTTTCTGAAATAAGACAAGGCCTATTTATATAGCGCCTCTTTGGAACCGAAGCATTTCTTCTGATCTGCTATGGTTGCTATTGAACCAGTCGGAAAATCTGACAACCTCAACTGACTACGGTCATTTACTGCACTAAATTGTTTACCTTGCTTTGTCGTACATCTCCTCTAAGGTGACTGAAACTGAAAAATGAATGTTGTTCTATATTGTCCTGCGTCATAAAAATAGGCCTAGTTATTAAACATAATTATGCAGCATAATTAATGCTGTACAAAAACGTTTCATAGACGTAGATAAACCACCTATAAACCAAAATTTACTAAATATCTAATTCAAACGCTAGATCAAGCACTCCGTGAACCATAATATACTTTTCCATTAACTTTTGTATCCTGTCTAGGTTATTTACTTCTGTTCTTGCAACCGCTTCGTTGATTTAATACTGTGTGCAAACCGCAAATAGATTTCCAGCTCATGTCAGTCTATCAGACTGAATGCTTCCGATCGCATTTCAGGATCATTTCTGCAGTCGACCAATTCACGGACCACGTGAACCTGGAGGGGTCGTCCAATCTTACCGTATCAGAGCCGAACGTCGACCTACAGGTTTGGGACACGCCGAGTAACCAGAGTGTGTACGGGTTCGGATCCTACAAGACGGAGTTCACTCCTCGCCCAGAGACGTACTTCACAACGATGGCTGACAAAGACCTTGGGTATCAAGAGATCGAGGCTGCAATCGTCCTCTCGGAAGAAGCCCTCGATGTCGGAAGACTTCCACAGAGTAAGAATCGACGAACAGTTGGCGCTACATAAATGCTTGCCTGGGAGATAAATATCCAAGGCAAGCATTTGCATAGCGCTAAATGTTCGTCGAAAGTTGACAAGCCATAACAGAGTTGCAATTGTCATCATGTTAGCAGCTGCTCTGCCTCCGCTCTGTGGTCTCTTTGGCAACCGGACTCACCTGGTATCTCTGGGCAACTTCTCTGCAGCGCTCGTGAATAAGCTGGTGCCCTGTGCTTAGCTTTAGAGCAACGCCTTAAAAATATGGAGCTTACGATTACGAATACGATATTCGATATTATTAGGGCCTATATGTAGATAAGTATCTCGACATTGTCAAATAGCGCATTACGTTAGCTAATGAAACCCTGACTACATTAGTTTAAGTAGGGCTAGTTTAAGTTGATTAGGAATAGAACGCTCACCTATAAACAGGTGTATAGAAAATTGACAAATTAACGAGGTAACTAATTAATCAGGTAATTAGAAAAATGACAAGTAGTGGCTCTCGCACACACGTAGATCAGAGCCAACAGAGTTGACAGTTGACCGGCCGTTCAGAGTTGCCAGTTGTCATCATGTTGACACCGATAAAATTTAATTGCAGACCTCTTCGGAAATAATTCGGGTAAGTAAACATGGAGGAGTTTATGTAAGAAATTTCTTTTTCATTAGTAAGCAATTTATGGGGTAATTGGGGTTTCGGCTGGAACGGTGCAACGGGTTGTGATATGGACGGTGATTCACGTTGAAGCGAAAATCGCCGGATACCTTGTGAGTTATGGATGGATCCAGAATTTAAGGACATCTTATGGCAACAAAGGCCGTTGATATCGACATAAAATATTTTGGCATAAAAAGCCGTGTGCGGTATGGTAGCAACATTAAAGAAGTTATTGAATTGGACAACATTTTAAATGGATGTTTAAGTAAGCCTCTGTGATGGTACGTTATATGACCATGTTTCTACGCCGTTGAGGGGTTACTAGGCGCTTTATAAAAAGGAGCAAATGTGCACCAAGAACGAGCGAGCTGGCTTAAAGACTTTGTGGTTCGATTCTTCTTTTCCAGTGCTGCTGAGAAGTGCTCTGAACTGGAACGAGAGTCTACGTAGTAGCTTCATCCTCTACAGGGACGGAGCTCTCTTTTCCAACCCTACTTACCTGCGCACGAGGGCTTCGGGAAAGGTCGAATGGCAGAACAGCTACCTAAACAGTTACGTCATATCCGGTGCAATCAACGGACAAAAGATCGCCAACTTAACCGACCCAGTTAAAATAGTCCTTAAGCAGATCAAGGTCAGTTAGATTATCATTTAATTAAAATCAGGACAGTTAGAATACTACCTTAAGAGAGTCACGTCAGTTAGAACATTATTTTAGCAGAACCAACACGGGTATGATAGGATTTAAATAGAATCGGGTCAGTCACTAATTGTAGTAATATTGTAACCTAAAATACTACTTGAACAGGATCAGATCAGATTAAATGCTACTACTAGGCAAGTTTTAATAGTGCTTAAAGATTACCAGCTTAGTGTTAGAATTATTTTAAACAGAGTGAGATGAGACACGATAAGGTTTAAACAGAGTTTATGACTTGCGTGAAGCAACTATAGAAGCCTAGTTCTTTACAATGCTCGTTTTTACATTCCTTTACAGTGCGCGTTTTTACATTAACTTAATAGCCTTTCCTCTGGCTAATACCTTTCAGATGGAGTGGAAGAACTTGACTTATGGGAACAACGGTCCCAAATGCGTCTACTGGGAGAACGATGCAGAGACAGGGACGTGGGGTTGGTCAACGAGTGGCGTTTGGACCCCTTCCTATGACAATCAATCTGTTATCGCTTTCAGTCAGCATCTCACCAACTTCGCCATCATCGCGGTATCTAGACAAACGTCCCAAAATTACTCGAGCTAATAAACTAATTTTGCTCCTTTATTTAAATTTGAGTTAAACATGAACCCATCGAACAAATTATCAGTTGGTCACGCAACTCTCTCTTCAGTGGCGACGTCGGATGAGAAATGGCTTTTCCAGTAGAGGTGGTTTCAATCCTACCATGTCTCTCACTGGTCATGTGCAAATCAGGCGGAAAATCTGCCTCCAGCAAGAGAGGTTAACAACGGTTGTGATTGTTGGGTCCGAAGCATCAAATCACCCCTTCGGTAGGAATAAGACTTAGTCACTTGTAAGCAATGAAAAAATGATATTGTGATTCTAAGTTGGTTGGAGTAAGCTGAATCCCCTAATGCGTAAACATGGGTCTTTCTCAAAGTTTTGCTATTTTGCAAGCATGGATGTTTTAAAAACTGGGTGACCAATCACAAGGCAGGGTAGAGGTCACATATTTTGCGCGCCAGTCGACGTTGCAAACCCCGACCACCTGTTCGAATGCGTGACCACTCGATGCATCCAGCAAGTCGAGGCACGGGATTGCTGTATGTCAGCTAGGCGCACCCAGTTTATGCATTTGCATAATCAACACTTGTACATAGAAGTGAGCAACTCAGTGATGTCAAACATTCCAGCAGAAAGTACTACAACGTATGCTTTAGGCATGTGCTGTTCCATAGGGTTATGTGCTTGGTTCTCTCTTGTTTACACAATACACCACACCACTAGGAACATTGCTGGGTAGTCTTTCACTGGGATATCATTTCTATGCTGATGATACTCAAATGATCAAATCTACATTTCATTTGACAGTCTGTCATGTGACTCATCTGTGCAGCTGTTGTCTGCTGTCTTTGACGAGGTACGGTCTTGGATGGCAGCCAATAAACTCCTCCTTAACCCATCCCCAAAGACTGAATTTCTGCTACTAGGCACTCCACAGCAACTTAAGAAATTTGATCAGCTTAAGTCATTGAAACTTGGTGACTCCATTGTTGAGCTGGCTGATGCTGCTCGTAATTTAGGCGTCGTTTTCAATCCTACCATGTCTCTCACTGGTCATGGTAACAATATATGTAAGTCATCATATATTTTCATTCGTGATATACGCAGAATTAGGCGTTATGTGCCCATGTCTGCAAGGTTATCTCTGGCAAATGCATTGGTTTCCAGTCGCTTAGATTATTGTAATTCGCTTCTTACTGGTATCAATAAGGCAAACATCCTGAAGCTGCAGAGAGTGCAGAACTCTTTGGCTAGAGCCATAACTAATACATCAAAATATCAACATATTACCCCTGTTCTTAAATTCTTGCATTGGCTTCCTGTTCAGCAGAGAATCATTTTCAAATTGGGGCTCATCGTTTATAAAACGTTGAATTCTGGCCAGCCACAATACTTAAAATCAGTTCTTACTCCCCAGACTTATCATTATTCAACGAGGTCATCAGTCTGATTGTCTATGTCTGGTTATACCTAAATCCAGAACTGTTCTTGGTGAACGAGCTGCCTCTGTTGTTGGACCTTCTTTTAGGAACTCTCTTCCTGTGTCTGTCCGCTCTGCTTAGTCGCTTTTGTCTTTTCATTCTCAACTTAAAACTTACCTCTTTCAAATTGCTTATCCACCATAGGCTGCCTCTCTGTCTTACGGACTGACCTTCTGGATTTTAACCTGATTACGGCTTGGTTTTGGTGTGCCATCGGTTGATGCCTTGTGCATTAGACACCGGCGCAATAGAAGTTACTAATTACATTACATTACATTACACGTTGACTAATCAGCGTATTATTAAGTTCAAATATACATATATACATACGTATTTACACATATGTATGCATATACATATATACAGAACTTCAGATAGGGCAATATAACATAAAGTTATATTGTCTTACAGTAGATGCGATTAATGACATAGATGATAAATGTCATTGGTTAACTGGTGTATGAGTGATTGAGGATGAATTGACATTGCAGGGCTTTAGCGAGAACCCGGATACACCAACCGCTGTAGCATTGAGGACTTTATCCATCATTGGAATCAGTATCTCTATCGTTGGACTCGGTCTCACTATACTTGCACAAATTCTGTTCAGGTAAATGAGCGAAACATTTCTGAACTTATTTTATTGAATGGAAAGTAGGCCTATGTAACCACATGCTTTGTTTCCTAGGAGCTCAACAAACAAATATTTCTACTGCCGTCTATTACAACGTATGCAATCAAAGTAACAGATCCTGTTTAATTTTCTACCAGAGCAACTCCAACTATTGAAATTACTTTGTTCCTTCTGAGTTTTCACTTTTCACACCAAATTTTATGTGAAGTGTCGTGTAAACTGTCAGTGAACAGGTCTGGCTTTCTTAGGATCAATTCAGTTCAGTAGGCCTATATTAACCGATCTCTTTGTGTTTGTTTCTGACCAAAACTATATCTTGAGTCTGAATATATGTCTATACCTCGCACCTAATCCTATCTGAAGTTTTGTGGACCTATCTGAAATTCTGTGAACTATCTGAAGTTCTGCGGACCTACCTGAAGCTCAGATGAACGCTACTAGCTTATGCTAGATCCGACCCCCATTCCCAAGATATATATATTTTTTATCAAACTATACTTAGGCCTTGCCGCCTACATATGAACAAAACCTAATTACTTTGCTTGGTCAAGAGTTCGAAACCTGTTGTGTCAGTCTATTGTCATCATGGATAGGTTGTGAGGTTGTTTGTGTTCGTTCGGAAGATATTTCAACTCCAGACCAACTGTGACTTAATAAAAACACTCACGATAAAGCAAGCGATAAATGAACCTTTAGGGGCCATCCATATATTACGTACGCATGGATGGGTAACCGAAATGCATGTGCTTGCGTACGCTTGCGAATGGGGGCGGGGGTCTACTGGTAATGTACGTACGCATAGGAGCCTTCATATTGATTGGCCTTCAAGTGAGCTAGAGTTAAGTCTTTCCAGCTATCCGGTACTACCAGAGGAAATAGGACTGTGGGAGAGGTGTCAATTGTATGCCACCTTACCTCTGAACGCTTTTATTAAACTCACACAACTCAGCAGTGAGTCCATGGATTACTCATCCTTTAATCTGGCCTAAAGTGCAGACAGTCGTTGCCTGGACCTGTGGTACTGACACATTCTGCAGCTGGTCTTGGGGGAGGGGTGGAAGGGGTGCGTCAAGAGTACGTACGCAGGTGGGGGTGGAAAAAAGTACGCGTGCGTACGGGGAGGAGGGGAGGGGTCCAATTTTCCAGGATTTTTGCGTACGTAATATATGGATGGCCCCTTAAGTATATTTTGCGGTTACTAATAAAAACGTTAAACTCTTGCGAATAGCTTGCGAATTAATATTTGACCCTTAATTGAAGAAGCTCAGTGCACTGGAATATTCCATGCGGTCATTCAGTTATTAATGAAATACGTTGATTGACAATTAAATAGGTATAGGTATACCTAAGAGACGCAGTAGCTGATAGATTGAGCGCTCTCGCCTAGTAACGCGGAGCTGCGAGTACAGGCCTCACTGAAGCGGTTACCATAAATCTTTAGCAAGTTCTCGGGGCACGATTTCTTTAGATCCATCGGTTGATGCTTGTCGTATTCTAGCGCAATATAAATATATGTAATAGTTGAAGAAGTTTTAAAAAGATCGGGAGTAAATGGAGACCATTTCGTTTGTTTTTTGTGTAGGCCGCTTGCCAAAGGCCGATCCCAGATGGTTCTCCTGAATCTCGCGGTTGCCCTGTTGGCCGTCAACATCCTGGTCTTGGTTGGCGTCGATAGGACAGAAAACTACAACGGTTGCATCGCTGTTGCTGCCTTGTTGCTCTACTTTCTGCTCGCTTCGTTCTGTTGGATGCTCGTTGAGGGAGTGGTTCAGTATCTCAAGTTCGTCAAAGTCTTCGACACGTATACTCCGCGATTCATGCTCAAGGCGTCGCTACCAGCCTGGGGTGAGCTGAATATCTGCCAAGTTGCATTTTCAGCAGTCTGGGACAGACCTAGGATTGTTTACATACGTTTGTACAGAGCATTTAAATAGCAGGTCTTCAAGGTGTCACGTGTTGGCGCAATATAAATATAAATATATACAACTCCGCCATTACGCGTACTCTGGCAGTGCCAGTCTCAAGCCTGGATAAAGGAGGAGGGCGACGTTAATGGTCTTTGTTATCATGCAGTGTCGTTAACCTGAAACTACTACTGTTTACTCACGGCTTGCGCTGTCTCCCTGAACCCGCCACTACCAGTCTTAAATGGTTGAAACTGCTCAGACTTTTCTTGTCTAGAACATTCGGTTACATAAGTTGTCTGGTGCTAGGCTATAGTAATTCGTTGTCAGGTAATTAAACGTGGTCAATGTGGTCTGGAGAGCAAGTAATTACTAATTGAAAGTGAGATTAGGTAATCATGTACAATGCATGAACCTGGACATTTATATAGCTCCTTGCGAGAACACTTCGAACCCCAAAACCTACCCATGGAAAATATTGGTGATCGATGGATGTGATAAATCAAAGATTGCCTTCAACTTGCAGGCGAATGCCTGCCTCAGAATCAATCTTCTGTCTTCTTATATGAGACAGTTCTGTTTTTATTGTACACCTACAGCGTTTTGCCTGTTGTTCTACTTAAATGAACAACGAAAATAAAGATAACCATGTAATATTTACTGTTGTGTGGTGTCTACTTAGGCGTTCCTTTGATTCCTGTGATTCTCGTGGCAGCCATTAACCACCATCTGTTCAGAGGACCAGACAATTAGTAAGTCCACTTCAACAGTAGCCTATAGCGCAAACCTTTGGACGAGTAACTCAGGCAGTTAGTAAGTTAGTCAGATGCTTAATGTAGCGACGTCTAGTTACCACAAAAACGCAGGATGGGCTATCGTAGGTTGTGAACTTGTGAAGAGGTAAGTAAAGAACAATCAAGTTCACCAGTAAGATAACGATTTAGTATATAATGAATAATAATAAAATAATAAAATAATAATAAAATTAATCTTTGTTATGTTAATTAGAATTGTTTGGGTAGACCTTTACAGATATAAACATAGAGATACTAGCTAATTTAATGTGGAAATTTCTATAACGATGTTACAATGCATTTAACGCGTAATGCATGGTCTGTGAATGCATGCATATCTGCATGCATGCGCACAAAGCATTGCCTGAAAAGGAACAGTAGGCTACCAGAGTGATATATTTCCTCCGTAGGCCCTATACTATTTTCTATGACTGAATTCTGTCAAATTGATATTTTAGTAGATCTCGTATATGAGTGATAATTATACACTGCACCTTTAAGTGCAGGGCATGCTACATAAGTGAGATCCTTCTGAAACCCAAAACCCAGAAGGATTGACTTGAAATATGACATGGATGGTTATGTATAATGACCATAAGTAAGGTTTAAAAAGCCAGGCAATTGCTTTAAATGCGTCGTTAGTAGGCCTATGTCGCGATAGCATTCACACGTAAACCTTTAAGTTTTATGTGCCGATGTAGTATTGGTCTAATATTGATATGTGTTGTATAATACCTAATGTGAACACGATGTATGGAAGTGGTGCAATTTTACTGTTTCGTGATTTGCAGTTGTTGGTTGGCACCACATGCCTTTCATTTCGCTTTTCTTCTCCCTCTCGCTCTCATCTGGTCGACGAATCTCGTATTCTTCATCCTTATCATCAAAGGCATCACATGCGACCGACCGAAGGGTCTGCAGAGCACTCAGAAGAAGCGCAAGCTCGTCTTTCTGCAAGTACAGGCCGCTCTCTGCTGCTGCATTATCATGGGTATAGTATATATAGCACGTCTGTTTATATATGTAGGTAATCTATTCTGTAGTCATGGATACAGTTTATAATAGTCCTGCATGTATGGCTATTCTATTATGTTGTTATGGGTACAGTATATAGCACTCCTGC
This sequence comes from Allolobophora icterica, assembly GCA_963556255.1. Classification (NCBI taxonomy): domain Eukaryota; kingdom Metazoa; phylum Annelida; class Clitellata; order Crassiclitellata; family Lumbricidae; genus Allolobophora; species Allolobophora icterica. The sequence continues at coordinate 45,685,944 of OY744609.1, read as the reverse complement.
ATGTATATGGTTAATCTATTCTGTTGTCATGGATATAGTATCTAGAACTTCTCCATATAATAGTTAATCCGTGTTGTTGTTATGGGTATACATTATACAATTGATATCCTCTCAAAGATAACTAATTACACAGTTTTGTTGCGTTTTTATATGGATCAGAAACTTCTAAAAGATTGCTAACACTTTTTACGTTGCTACATAATTATATTGGTAAGCAGTATAATCCTCTTAAGGAAGAGACTTCGAAGTATTTTTGCTAGGTCTACGTTGTTACTGGTAAGTAGTCGGAATCCTTTTGAATTGCATTATATTTATTTTATAATATTATTGCATCGCAAACATTGCATTAAAATACCTTGCTGTTTTGTGTAACTTTCTGTCATGCGCTAGTATTTCATTTTTAAGAAATTCTGCTTCTGAAATTCAGTTTCTTTGCGTTGTTTTATGCCAATTCGCTGTCTTTTATGGTGTTCTACTGTACTATTCTGTGGCAATAGTGTTTCAGCGTGTTCTGATATAATATTCTTTAGTCTGATATTAAGATTGTTGTTTAACGTATTGCTTTGTATTTTCTCGTGTCCTGTTATGCGCAATAATTTCACTGATGTTCTGTTTAGGTTTGACTTGGTTGTTCTGCCTGTTATCCGTCGACGGATCGGTCATTGCGATGGATTTCCTCTTCTGTATCTTCAACTCCCTTCAGGGATTCTTCATCTTTCTCTTCCGCGAGGAACCAGTTCGCCAGGCATGGAAGGCCTTCTTCTTGAAATGTTGCGCCAACTGCCGACCAAATCAGAATTCGAAAAAGAAGAGCCTCAACTACGTCCAGAAGCAGTCGAACGTTTCCATCTCCAGCAGCCAGAACTCGTCGTGGGACTCCGGGTTCAGCAACTCCACGGCAGCGTCTTCCAGCCAGAGACCGTCGTCCGAGATGGAGTCAAGTCCGGTGGAGTCGGAACTGAGTGGGGTCGGGATAATTGTCCGCCATACGAGCTATTACTACGATCACGGTAGTAAGGATAATGACATGCTGTACTGAAGTGGCAGCATTATTAGACCAACAGTTGGAGATTTATAGAATGGGAATCTCTGTTAAGCAATTTGCCTTCTTGGACGACCGGTTGGGTTGATTGAGAGCAGTATGCTAAGGAATCCAATGCGAGACATGGTCGCGGATCGGTTTTGCTCAGAATTAGTCGGGTTTTTCGTGGCCTGGACCAATGTTCCACACACACATCTCTTCCATTAGTCCGTCCCTCCGTCCCATTCATCCACATCCCATCCCATTCATCCATCCTAATTCATCCGTGGAACCAAATCCATCCTTTCAATATTCCATCTATCAAATTCCTTTTGTTCAATTCTATCCTTTCAATCCATCCACCAAGATATACCCGCATTGAACATTTACGCATAAATAAACACACGCCGAAATATTCCGATCCAAGGTAAAATCTAGCAATACGCCTATCTAGATAAGATCAAACGTTTCAGAGTAGGATGCGATAAGATTAAGTCGGTCCAATGCCAACTCTTTGCATTGTATGAGATTGGAATAGTACAGACTGAGAAATATAAAGCCAAGTTTATTACGAATTTCTGGAAGTGTTATTCTCTTGCATGCGGCATCTATCGATGACGGCCCAGTAGGCCTATCCAAGGACTTTTGGAGGTAGCTTCTGTTAAAGAGACTGCATAAAAGGTTTTATTAACATATATTGTCTTTTATTAGCATATATTGTCTTTGATTATAAACCATATTCACAGTATTCGGTAGGCCTATTCTAACCCTCGTTAAAATATGCTTGTGAACAATTGAATGATCTAGTTAAAACAGCAGCTCGGTGTTCTACCCAAAGAGATACCATGCACAGGTGAATGTTGATGCAACAGGGATGCCATTGTTATCTCTCCAGCGCCTGACAATCATGATAGGACTCGTTCCAGAGCAAAACGATGGAAAAAGCAATTGAAGAAAAAGACAAGCACTATGAAGTGTGGACGAAGAAAATCTGAGCACATACAGAAGCCATGAAATCTTCTGAACTCCTCCTGTGAACCACTTTCCTATCTCCACACCTAAAACGACCCGCATATATGACCTATGACCTCCATGCAGGTATACGACTGACTCCTCCACCTTGATCCACCCTTGTGTTCGTTAAAATGTTAAAACCAATCCGAAGAAAAAATACGAGTAATTGCTCGGTGTTCGGCAGCGCTGTACAAATGAGTTTCATTGAACAGGTTTATGTAGGTACGTGTGGGTGTTTGTGTCTGTTCTGTGTTCGTCTTTGCATCTGTGTGTGTATACGTGTCTGTATTTGTCTGTGTGTATGTGTGTATGTATGTAAGTATGTATGTGGGTACTTTATATAGCGCCTTTCAGTGTACCTCACAAAGCGCTACCTGCGTCAATCTGTATGATGATAATTTATATAATTAAGAAGAGAAATGTCATGAACAACCAAAGCAATGCAGAGAAAACTAGAAGACTAGAAGAGAGCCTGGAGGACTTAATTTTCTATCTTTTTTTTTAGAAAATCTGTTTACACGAATGTTTCCTTAGGGCCTAATATAACTGATCTGATGTGGCTCACTATTAAACGCTCCTTTGACAAAAATGTATGTTGTTCAAATTCGGATATTGTGGTCAACGGCTAAACATTATATTTCAGGTCACATTGAATATTCTGTTACCTGGTAATTTATGCATATATATATATATATATATATAAATTTCTGGTAAAAGATTTTACATTTTGTCTGTATTTCATTGCACTCTCTTTAGATTGCCTAAGGTGCACAAAGTACTGTTGAAGGGAAACGGATGTAATAAACGGTTAAATAGTGCTACATAATGTTGCACTGTGTATGATAGAGTAGATGAAGGCGTGGAACGAAACATTGATCGGTAAGTATATAATATATATTCGTTTTATTCAATAAACCAGTTGACAAACCGCAATCGGGTACAGACAGAACAGTTATGCTGATTAGAAGGTAGGTGAGTTTATAAATTTATGAGTTTATAAGCTAATTGGTCGGATAGTCATCGGCATTGATGCAGGGAGTTAGGAACTAGTATTCACGCTTGTAAAAAAAATCCTAGGTATGAAGTTTTTGCTATCCTTTGTTGGCAGAACAAAGTCGTACGATCGCGGTCTTAAGTCGTGCCTACATCTGGCCTTAGGGGAAATATTCCACGCAATACATGCGAACCAGAACAGATAACCGCGGACAGTAGTCGATCCTCAGCCGCACCCACCCTCTCAACACCCGGCGAGGCCATTGGCAGGTTTTAGACGCTGTTACCACTGCATCTTCTGATTCGAACTGTAGTCAATGGTACAGCAAGCGTAATGAACGGTTGATAAACACGGTTACTATATAACCACGACTTGAAGGATACGTACGTATGCATACATACATGCACACATGTACATGTACAATTATTCATACATATACACACATGCATACGTACATAAATTGATACATACATAGATACATACATACACAAGTACACACATACATACATACATACATACATACACATGCATATACGCAATACATAGTTAAAACACATACATATCATCAGTGATGGGCAATAGTTAACTAAAAAGTTGGTAACTTTTAGTTTAACTAAACTTTTTTTAGTTAAGGATGAAGTTTAACTAAACAAAAATAGTTTAGTTAAAACCATAGTTTAACTAAAAAATTAGTTGCTAACTAAAAAGTTTAGCTAAAAAATCAGCAATGCGCAACTATTTTTCGCAATTGATATTGAACACTGTCAGCAACTCAACACGAAACTTATTGATTAACACTGTATAGTTTTAGCATTAACAGCCTGTTTTCAAATTCATACACTACTCAAAATATGCCTGTAACTGTATTGTATTGTATTCGGATATTTATAAAGCGCTTCTAGCGGGCGGGCCATTCAGAAGCGCTCCCAGTGCGAGAGACCCCGAGAGAAAAAAAAAGTTTTAAGAAAGGTAAAAGAGGAAGAGACATTACCTGAGAGAATAGAAGAACGAACGAACGGAGGAAGCTCATTCCAAAGAGCAGGGCCAATGGAAGCAAAAGACCTAGATTGAGCCATGGAAGTCCCGACACGGGGAACGAGGAGGTCCAAACGGTCAGAGGAACGAAGAGGACGAAGAGGAGCAGCAGAGTGAGGGCGATGAATTCGGTCACATAATATTTCGGAGCGAAACCAAGTTCAGCCTTAGAGACAAGGATGAGGACCTTGAATTGGATGCGGGCAGAAAGATGGAGCCAGTGGAATTCTTCTGCCATAAAGGTGGTGATATGAGAGAATCGAGAAAGACGGGAAATTAATCTAGCAGCAGCATTGAGAACGGACTGAAGAGGAGCAAGACGGACTTTGGGAAGACCAATGAGGAGGGAATTGCAGTAGTCAAGTCTAGAGCAGACAAATGCATCGACATGCAAGAGCAGTACACATTGCATAGTTTGAAGGTGAAATTGTTATTGACGCTCTGCATTATTACAGTTCACTTAACCTCTGTTATTGTGAAAATGTTTGTCGTAAAAAGTTGGACAAAGTTGGAAAACGTTTAACTAGTGTTTTTCAGTTTAGTTAACTAATTTCAAGAATTAGTTGCAAACTTTAGGCTAGTTAAACTATATTTTTTAGTTCGAAAATAGTTTTAGTTTAACGAAAAAATAGTTTAGTGCCCATCACTGCATATCATATACACACATGCATATGCATGCGCATACAAATATAATTTCTATACACATGCACATATTCACGTATATATATACAGGGTGGGCCAGTATAAATGCACCAACTTTGACGCCTTATAACTTGAATACTTTTTATCTAAGCGTCTTGTCCAATATATCAGATTTTGAAAATAATTACCAATTTTATCATTCTGCAAAATATCTACGAGATACTAATACGATATTTTGAGATAATCATATTAATATTCGATGTGCCATTTCCTTGCCATAAAACTGCAAGAAAAAACAAAAGTCTGACACTGAAGATGTCAATTCTAAACAATCACTTAGTACTAACAATTAATATCTTGAGTGAATTTATCATCAGTCAAACAAACACTCAATATGTCAACCACGTGCTTTAATAACTGCATCAACACGAGACGACCACTGATCGATGGCTGAGTCCGCCAGTGCTTGGGTTATCTTGTGCAATGTTCGCAGCTATGCGCGCAGAACGTTTGCGACCACAGTTGCGCTGTTAGACGTTCCCGTAGCATCAATTTGTTTAATCAATCGATGTAGAGCATATTTATTCCATTTTCTAGAAGGGAATTCTATCATCATCTGATGTGCATTGTATCCTTTTTCTGCTCTTAAAATTCGGATTAAAATTCTATCCTCTTCCGTGAGCGGCGCCATGATGTTCAATATTTACATTCAAAATTGAGAGGTGTGCGCCGCACCGAAAGTTTATAACAACAGTGCCGTATATCAGTGCAAGAATTGAAACAGTAGTAGAGTGGATGATTACTTTCAATTTAGTATATTGGGCACGATGTTCGGATAACAATTGTTCAAATTATATCCATTCAAAGTTGGTGCATTCCTACTGGCCCACCCTGTATTAAACATATGCACACATACATACATACATAAATTGGTACATACATACTTACATATTACCTTACCTTCAAACTATGCAATGCATTAGATAATCTCTTAAGGATTTTATTGGGTAGCTTCTATCTTATTGCATATTTAATGCACTGTTTAATTAATACATCATACGGATGTACTGGCATGACACATTTTATGAATTAATGATTTTTACAGAAGGGATAATTTACTCCTCTTCAGATTGTGTAATCAATTTTGTATTTGAGTATGTATGTTTATGGGATGGTGTGTGGACATGTGCTAATCTGTATGTTTCTATGTATGTATGTTTAAGTGTTTGTATGCGTGGTGAGTGTATGTATGTGAGAGTGTATGTGTGTTTCTTGACACGCATGCATATATGCATATATATATAGGGCTGTGAAAGGGTATGAGTGCTTTCAGGTGTATAAGTATATAGGTTTAAGCGCTTGGGTGGAAGTGGGTATAAGTGTGTGTATGTGCATATGGGCTACTCTAGCATGTAGGTAACTGCTCATGAATAAGCTGAGGTCTTCTTTAAAAGTTTATTCCACTGAATTATTATGAATATTCACAGGATTAATCACAGGTTTTGTTTTCTTGGCGTTAGTTAAGTATTTGTTAAGAACAATGAAAACATTGTATAATGATAATTATACTTACAGGCTTTAATTAAGTACTGAGTTAAGAATGATGGATGATTGACTGCTTTCTACTTACTGTACTACTACCCAGGTGGCCCTGGTAGCGGGGTCATTTGACCCCTTTTGGGCCTCCTGTGTAGCCAAACTTTGGAATATAATAATGCATGTTTCTGCTTTTATCTGTAAAAGTTTGGTTACCAAATAAACAAGTGTCAAAAACATAGGTACATAGTACATACATACACATATACGAACATACATGCATACATAAATACATGTATACACATACGGTAGTACGGTATACCTAATACCGGCCGGGTTTCCAAAAGAAATTCTAAATGCTGGAGCAACAGTATAGTAAGTATAGGCCTAAATTAATCGCGTCTTTCTTGTGTGACTCTGTTACTAGAACCCACAGGTAGGCAGGTCTAGACTTCTCACCTGAACTGCATTCGCACGTGCAGTAAACAGACTATAAAAAGAACGGCTTGCAAAACTCGACAACTGCTTGGCATTTCGATAACCAACTCCATGCAGGCGTAGCTATGAAATATAGCCCAGTTTCAGGGCCGGATTAACCAGTATGCCATTTATGCCATGGCGGGGGGCCTCCCGTCGTTAGGGGGCAACTAAGTGAACAAGAAGGATTTTTAATGTGCATTTTCACATTTATTCATCTTTTCTCTCCAAGGGCAGTCTACGTCAGCAATCAGTTGTGAATTGGTGATTGATTCTTATGATGGCGATCAATGGTCCCTACATCTATGCCAGTTATAATTATTAGGACTTCATTGGTATTTTATATTTTGAAATATTAATACTCTGTACTCTACTATCACGTCATGACCAGTGGTGTAGTGGGGCGGGAACGCGGGGGAACGCCGTTCCCGCACTTTTTTCCAGGGAGGGAACGCGATCCCTCACTATTTTGCAGCATTTCTGCTGAAATAAATGAACAAAGAAGACTTCAAGACTCACAGTTTCAACTGCTTACTTACTGGAGCCTTTCGCAGTTTCGCAGATATATTTATAGATGTGTTGGCTTTACTTTATACTAAATATTCTATGTAAATGGCGTCTCAACGTCTGTATGGTATGGAAACTGTTTGAATACTTGAATACAATATGTTACAAAATTTGTAATTTGTTATTTGTAATACAAATAACAAATTCCTATGTATAAATTTACATAATTACATTTATTAATTTTTTTGTTATTTTTTTACATTCAACAGTTTCAAAAATAGCAGCGCTCACACTATGCAAAATTCTTGCAAGATTGCACTTTTTGCTACAGTTGCTACTTCAATTTCCAGGCGTTCCCCCACTTCATTTTTTAGGACTACACCACTGGTCATGACTCATCGTTTTTGATAATTTCCTCTTCGTCTAAAAATAAGAAACCGTGCTCGATGTTATATAATTATATTCACGAAAAGTGAACAATGTCAAAGAATAAAATATTTCAAAATTTCCGGTGCTCAAAAAAGGCAAGTAGCTACAGAACATACTGACATGGAAAGAAATAGCGTTGCCTCTGTTCCGAAACTGGAGAGATTTGTCGTACACTCCAAAGAGACAGTCACATCAAATGAGCCAGACGAAGGGCAGGATCGAAATGTTGGTGGTAGCTGTGCGCCTTCCACTGGAGGTACACCTAACTGCACTGGAACTTCTCAGTGATGAGATCGATCTCTTAGATACTGTTTCCTTCGATGACATTCTTGAATAGTTTGCCACTGCGAAGAGTAGAAAAATGTGAACTAAGTCTGTAGATCATAAGATTTGAAACCGTTAAACTGAACAATAGGCCTATCTATTGTCTTGACGTTTGTTCGCTCACTTAGCTGTAAGGCGTCACTTTGTAGTCTGTTAAAGTTAAATTTATTGTATGAATCATTTAAATTGGATAGCAGCTAACTTTCATTCACTTTTTATCAATATTCTTTAATGAAAAACAAAAACAAAAGCGAACCGCACTTTGGTGAACAAGTATAGAAAAATGTAAAACAGAAGTTATAAGAAGATAATAATATTTGAAAAGGAGTGTAAATTTAGAAAAAATGAAAAAGGTACTAATAACACTACATCAAAGCATCATAATAAAGAGACATTTGAAACTATCACTTTTATCTAAAATGGCTAGCAGTTTTACTAATTAAACAACACCTGTTGTCTTTGTTTCGCACTGTGACTGATTCTGATACTGACAAACTGTCACGAATTGCTGAAACAACAGTTTTGCCTTAGAAAGTGAGCCTACAATAAAGTGTCATTTTAACATGTTTTTTCGTATTTTAGTAAGCTACGTGCACATTACTAAGTTTGAGATTATAGTCAATAACAGACAAGCATTAACATTTGGGAAGGGGAAAAGGGGTATGGTGAGGGAAAGGGTACTGATTAAGGGCCCCCTGGAGAATTTGGCGGTGGGCCCTCCGAGGGCTTAATCCGGGCCTGCCCAGTTTAGACAACTCATTCGGGAGTCGAACTTCAGGCTCACTTGCGAAAGGCCAAACCACACCATTCTGCTTGTAAAGACGGAGTTTTGGCCTATAGCAAAGGTCTAACAACGCAGACAGACGCTAGTACACGAATACAGATATAATATAGATGCCGAGTCCATGGATAAATATAAGCATGAGATACTGTTCTCTCGCCTCCCATCTGTTGGCCTTGCGCCACGAGGTCCTGACGCAGTGCTATCTTTAGAGCCCTGCGATGATGCGAGTTTCTAAGGCCGCGGCATAACATATTTATAGGCCTATATCTATACATATGAATGTATAGCATAATACATGTCTTATCTGTACCAAAACCATTAGGCCTAATTATACGCGTAGCATACACAGGCCCTATGCACTATGCAAGAATACATAGTAATGCAATAGTTTCTTTGCTAACCAATTGGAGTCGGTACATTTGTAGTTCTACAATGTTCGTAAGGTAAGGTAAGGTCATTAACGACTCTGTCAGTCAGAATGTCAGAATATGTCGTTAAATACTGAATATATATATATATATATATATATATAGATCGACCATAATACCATCATAATATTCGCTACATGTGGTAGGCCTATTCCTCGGGGAGGATCTATGATTTTAAATTTTAATGGACGGCTCGATGCTATAAGGCCTGGCGCATGCGCCTCAACCCATTTCTGTCTTTAGGCAAACTATCGCCTTTACAGTCTGTTCGGCTCTTCAAATCTCGACCAAACCTATGGGCGTTCGCAGGAATTTTTTTAGGGCGGGAGGGAATTTTTGTAGGGAAGCAAAAATGACGTTTTCCCATACTATTTATGAAGACAGAACACGTGACATTCGTGACAACTTTAAAAATAAATAATGGTCAAAGACTTACCTAAATAATTGTTTTTTGCGTTGAAAATTGAGTTGGGACTGCGGTAATAGGCCTAATCATAATAATCAAAAGATTTCATTTTTTTAACTAGTTGAAAATCCAGGGGGGACAAATGCCCCTTACCCCCTTCTGGACGCCCATAACCAAACCCTCATCTTTCCTGGATTCATTTTCTCCGTAGCCTGTTTCCGTCGTGTCTTCTCGTTTTCCCTTCTTGTCTTTCGACTGAAGTTTCGAAGTTTTTTAGATTAGTTGAGGTAGATTAGATTAGTGAACTGATTACTTAAGTCTAAGATTTCAACGCTCATGCGTATATTTGTCTATCGGTCTCATTTTTTGGAACTATATGCGTATGTTTTGTCTTCCATCTCGTTTACGGGTGGAGCCAGTTCTAAGTCACGGAAAAGGAAGAGGGCGACGCTGATCACATCGTCGTTTAACAGAAGCTTTCAGTTTGTTTTTGATTCCTGTTTGCGGAATTCTTTGTTCTGCTGCGCAAGGTGAACTGGTTGTCCTGCCGATCAATGCCTTCTAAATTGGGAGCTCCTATAGAAGGCTCTCTAAATAGGAGCGCCTATTTAGAAGGCCGTACTGTTGTCTCCTATCTATCTCGAATACGGTCCCTCTGCAACAGGTCTGCGACTTGAGTTTCTTGGCCGTTGTCTAATTTCCGTAATGGTTTAAAGATCATTGTATTCGTTCGCGGTTTTGTGTTGGAACGCCTCTGGTGAGTTTCTTAATGAGTGGCGCTATATGAATTTGGGATTACATTTCCAATGACAAAATCACTTGTAGTATTCACTATGAGCTATTTTAATTGGAGTTAAACTATATAATGTAAGACAAACTGACGTGATATAAAAATTGTATAGTCCTCTGCCATGGATGATTATGCCTAAATGTAAGAACAGCATTAAGAGCGACAACATAACTACTTAGTGCTTGAACTGCCATCTGTAGGCCTATTCTAAACTATAAAACATGTGAAACAAATGTTAAAATCCAATCGAAAAATGCATAAATGAACACAATGTTAGCCACAAAATTATCTGTTTCTCGTAACGCATAAGGATTCGAACTGGAGTCATCCGAATCACAGAACATATTACAGTATAGCGTTTAACGCTTCGCTGCATTGTCTTCCGAACCACAATGCCTATTATTTTGGTGCTTGACAGATACTAGTAATTTGCTAATTGTTTCCACGAGGTTGTCAGGAGGAAGGGGTTCATAGACTCTATATATGCCGGTATTATCGACATCCTATGTATGGTTTATAGCGAGTGAGCACGATTTCTAAACATGTAGTTGAATCCGGTAGGCCCTTTAGTACAGGAAGTTTAGTGAAGCCCACAGAAGCAGACAAGGGTCAGATGGCTGTTGCTTACCGTGTCTGTGGCCGCCTTTATTAAAACGGCGGAACATACGGTATGGAAAATTGTTGGCTAGAGTCAATGAAGCGCGGTTCCTACACAAATACCGATCGGCTCCCAATAGTCGCATTGTCCGCCGCTCGCAGTCATAATCATTATATATTTGATCACGCATGTCGTATGTAAACAGAGTGCCACAGCCAAGGTCACCCCTCATGCAAGAACTGACGTCAATACTCGTCCGACCGTTGCTACAGGCATCAACCAGAACACATGGAAATATTCCGGCGCCAACCACTTCCTACCAGCGGACAATATACAGTAGCCTACATCAATTTTCATAAAAAAAGACCGGTGGAACAAGGAGACGAGTCTCGAATCGGCCTCTACGCGTACATGTAAATAGGTGAGCACCGTGAAAGGGGTACGGGATTGAAGGGGACGGTCGACAGAAATAGGCCTACTAGAGATTGTTGATTTGCTAATATATCTTCGATTACAAGGCTAAACTACGGAGTTATTAAATTATCGCTTCGCATTAGAAGAAACCTTTGTTTCTTAACGCTCTTTCCAATCTAATGTAGGGGCGAGGACGTGACACAAAATCTGCAAATTATACACAAACCGTATTTTAAACTTATTTACATGTACGCGTATATATATATATATATATATATATATATATATATTGCACATATGTCTATTCATACACACGTATGCGTTTACACAGACACATACCGTGCATATATACAGGCGCATTTGTTAATATAGGCTAAGCTTACATACATTACCTATACAAATATGTAAGCTCCCTATCGTTTACAGACATGATTGAATGATTCGAATTGCATCAAAACGCGTGTATTTATGACATGTTGCATTTATTTAACATTTGTTTGCATCTGCGGAAACACGACTTTGGGTATTTACGTTCGCATTAACTTTTTCAATTAACTTATGTCTACATTGACTTTATCGTGCTGTTATATTTATGTTATCCTGCCTATCATAAATTTTGCATAATTATCAGACCTTTTTAGCATAAGCTGCCTGTTAGCATCCGCTGTTGGTTAGTGTCAAGTGGCTGATTTGCCTACGTTGCTTGTTATGCAATAGCGTAAGAGACTTGGGAGCTTAAGCTGCATGAGACAGTTTCGTGCAATTATAAATGGACTAAATAGGCAATCAAAACAGACAGTGAAGTGTAAAACACAATAGATAATTAAGCAGACAATTAATTGTTCCAAATCCTCGTCCGCCATTCGTATAAATTCTTGTGGCGCATTCACCTATGAAGTTAAGTGATTTTCTCGAGCAGAGTAGTTTCAGTGTGATAACAAAGATCAATAGCGTCGCCCTCCTCCTTCATCCAACTTGGAACTGGCACTGCATGGCACTAATAGCCACGGGATCCAACTACGAGCTTTTATAATGCAACAACTTTAGAGCTTTTAGTTGACGTGATAAAGGTAGGTCCTAATTGCTTTGGTTTCAAGGCAGACGGCAATCTGTGCCTTTTGCGACACAAATGTGTCAGACATTAGACTATTACTGCTCAGAGAGCCCCATTCAGCTACGCTACCTGTATTATTAAATACCTGCATGAATGAATAATATGGACTGCTTGGCGAGAACTGCACAGCAAGAATAGCATTCGCGGTATTCAACAGAAGCCCTGGGATAGGGGGCCATAAAGTAGTGACACGTGACCATCCCTCCCCTGCTATTCAACTGATTCGCTTAGGCCGGTAAGACACGCACAAACCTCGAGGCATACGAATCACTCGAAGAACTATGTCCTTCGTCGTGGCAGCTGTTGGTTGTGCTGTTACTAACCGACATAACAGCTTCAGTTAAGCTGTTTTTAGATTCGCAGAACCGTTAGCGCTACAGGATTAAGACAATTATTGGAAATTTGCATCGAACAGGTAGAGATTTAAATCCGATAAATCTTATGTACCTTATGTAGCGTGATTAGACTGATCACACACAAAACTTATCACAGCCTCAGATTAGACTTATCACAGACTCAGTTGTGATTAGCCTTCTACATTTGGGTCATTCGTAAAATAACGCAGTAAAGCATAACTGCATTTATCCAATTTCACTTTCGTTAATCCCATCGTTCTTATTTGTGTAGGCCTATTTATTCTTATTTTTTATTTACTTCTCTGAGTTGGTCTTTCGAACTTGCCTTAGTTATACTTATTTAAGTCGCTAGTTACATGTACGTGTAAATGTAAATATACACGTTTTTCTTTAGTAGCAGTATGTCCTCTACCATGCTCATTTTTCAATGAATTGATCGGGTGAGATCATTCGCCACCGTTGCCCGTTTGAATAGACGCCACGCCATTTAAGGTCTCCGCGTACGGACCGTGCTAGCCCGAGATTTAAATCTCTGAAATTTAAATCTATTAAATAAGCAGCTTGTTGCTGCTTAGTAACCTAATCAGTAAGTCATCGGTCTGTCCGTCTGTCTGTCTGTCTGTCTGTGTGTGTGTCTGTCTGTCTGTCTGTGTGTCTGTCTGTGTGTCTGTCTGTCTGTCTGTCTGTCTGTCTGTCTGTGTGTCTGTCTGTCTGTGTGTCTGTCTGTCTGTCTGTGTGTCTGTCTGTCTGTCGATCGGTCGGTCGGTCAGTTAATTGGTCAATTCATACGTTCACTTGTACATTCAATAATTTGATGATTTTTATTTTTTACGTTTTATTAGTTTGTTTCATCTTTCCCTCGATTGGTCCAATGCCTGTTCTGCGGGAGCCATCCTTTCTGTTCTCGCTCATCGCCGCTTCATGGCTCTTGGGATCTGCTCCGTCGCAGCAACTATCAACTGGATGGACTGGAGCGACTGGAGCTACTGGAGCAACTGGATGGACTGGAGCGACTGGAGCTACTGGATGGACTGGAGCGACTGGAGCGACTGGAGCTACTGGAGCGACTGGATGGACTGGAGCGACTGGAGCTACTGGATGGACTGGAGCGACTGGAGCGACAGGAGCTACTGGAGCGACTGCAGCGACTGTACCCCCCGACGGAGGGCAAATCACAGGTACCCACGCATTACAATTAGGGATAATGGAAGATTCACAAAACTGGATAAATGAGTACCAGATTATCCAATGCAGAGGCGGGGATCTTGTCTGACGGGGGGGGGGACACTTTTGAACTGATCTGGTCAAGAAAGTTTTGAACTTATCTGGTCAAGAAAGTTTTGAACTGATCTGGTCAAAAATTAGGTAAAAACAATTTTTTAACCTTTTTTGGTGTTTCTTCTAAATTTGGGGGAACTGTATACTATGTCCCCCACCGTTAAAGGTGGGTCTTGTCCCCTCGTTCCCCCCGCGATCGCTGCCTTTGATCCACTTAAATATATTCTTACAAACCGTAGACACAAGCACAGCTAAAGCGATCACTGTGCGGGAACAAGGGCGTCGGCAGTCTCGGCAGAAGGGAGTCTAGTTCTTCACCTTAAAAAGTGGGGCACCATGTTTGAAGCTTAAACACGACCTGCTTTACCTGTTCCTTTAAAACTTCGGAATGCACTGACCTTCATGCTGAAACCAGGCCAATGCAACAGAGGACATACAGTATGTAGCTGACTTTTTGTAGTGCGGCCTATATTATCACAATGGTGTGGGTTCTATGCAACCTACATGGGATGTCTAGTATCCAGTCTTGTTGTCCTCGAGACCAAGGTCTTGGTCTCGAGTGCACTCGAGTTCGTTTTTAAAAGTCTTGGTCTTGGTCTTGGTCTTGAGGTTCAAAGTCTTGGTCTTGGTCTTGGTCTTGAGGTTCAAGGTCTTGGTCTTGGTCTTGAGGTTCAAAGTCTTGGTCTTGGTTTTGCAAGACCAAGACCAAGACTTTTGTCAATATGAACATTGAACAGTCATTGATTTTAACAAACGGCAAGAATTTAAAAAATGTATCCAATAATTACTCATACAGTTATTGCTGTAGTATTTACACGGTGTGAATGAGGCTTCATTGTTGTTTTGGACAATTATTTTGACTTCCGGTTATTTACCATGGATTGATTTCAAAACAGACTCATGATTAATTTGTACATTTACATCCGGTTCTTGAAAAGCTGCTTAGCGATTTCAGCACTTGTAGACCGTGTTTTTTCACATGGCAGAATTTTTATGAGGCCCCACAGGTCACGTCTTGGTCAGAAAATTCTGAGCAAATTGGTTTTTATAAAATTCAACAGGCATTTGGAATAACATTTCGCATGAAGGACTTTTGTAAATACGAATTCGGAATTCTCTGCAGTCTCCATTTAGAGTTGTTTTGCTTGAATAAAAGAAAAAACTCATGTTTTCATTAAAATAACGAGTAGTCCGACTGGACAATTTTTAGTAAGGAATAGAAGTCTGGATACGACTGTGATTTTTTTGGGTCTTGGTCTCGGTCTTGGTCTTGAGGTTCAATGTCTTGGTCTTGGTCTTGGTCCTGAGGTTCAAGGTCTTGGTCTTGGTGTTAGTCTTGAGGTTCAAGGTCTTGGTCTTGGTCTTGAGGTTCAAGGTCTTGGTCTTGGTCTTGTCTTGAGGTTTAAGGTCTTGACAACAAGACTGCTAGTATCGTGTTTAAAGGTAACTTTATCTGATTCAGAGATAGACCTACCTGTTTGTGAGCATTGAAAAATTCCTACCTCCAACTTCTCATGGGGGTTTGCTCTTTGGCTTACAGCCGAAAAGCATACCTGTCTTTCACCGTCATAGTTTAGCTTATACTGTATACTTGATATAGTGTTTCTGTAATGATGTCAGTCATTTTCGATATGACGGTGTTTATTAATAAACGATTTCCTTGTTGTCTCAGCCATCTTAAAAGCTGGAAATTTACCAGACGTTAAGCTGATCTTTGGTGTGCCACTAGTTGATACGTTGCGCAATGGATACGAATGCCATGAAAATTACTACTTTAAATCAGAAAACATTTAAAACTCGTTCATTTCAGATTATAATTATTATACTGAAATTCAACCTTTGATTGAATGAATGAATGAATGAATGAATGAACGAATGAACTTAATGATTTAATCAACGAACAAAAGAGTCGACGAATAAAAAATGAAGATAATTTTAAAACCTGCGCCACTCATTTGCATGTACCTATGCATGTGGCATTTATATACCGCATCGGTGGGAACCTCTCAAAAACGTGGCACAGTCGTTTGTGGAGATGGAAACCACAGTACCATCTTACAGTTAATCATACGTTACCTCGTGATTCTTACCTTATCTAATCTTTTCTTACCTCACCTCACCTTGCCTAACTTTACCTTAATTTACATA
Organism: Allolobophora icterica; assembly: GCA_963556255.1. Classification (NCBI taxonomy): domain Eukaryota; kingdom Metazoa; phylum Annelida; class Clitellata; order Crassiclitellata; family Lumbricidae; genus Allolobophora; species Allolobophora icterica. The sequence goes on along the minus strand of OY744609.1, from coordinate 45,669,649 downwards.
GCCTTATCTCACTTTGCCCTATGTGACCTTGCTTTATCTTACTTTGCTTCATCAGGTCCAGGAGCGTTGCCAGACTTAAATTCAAGAGGAGGCAACAAATTTAGAAAAAAATTTGATAACCTTTTTGGAGACTGCTGCGCAAAAAACTTGATGACCTTTTTTGGGAGATTTCTGTCAAAAAATGTTATGAACTTTTTGGGATTTCTTCTTAAACTACTTCTCTCGAGCCAGGATTCATCGTTCAAGAGGAGGCAACATCCAGGTGCAGCGCTATAACCCAAGGAAAATTTTTAAATTTATAAAACCAAGAGTAGGCAACTGCCTCCTCTTGCCTCAATGTAGCTACGCCTATGATCAGGTCATACATTTACTTACCTTACCTAATCTTATCCTGCTTTATCTTACTTTGCCTTATCTAATCGCATCTTATTTTACCTAGGCTTTTGTCACCTTGTCTTATCTCAGCTTATCTCATTTTGTCTGATTTTACCTGACCTTACCTAATTCCACCCTACCTTTGACAGAATGACTTTCTGTGCTTTTCGTTCAGCGTTGTGTCCAGATGGTTGGGATCGGATGGATGGAAAAGTTTGCATGTGGAAATCGTTGGTTCAACTTTCATGGGACGATGCGCTGGATTCCTGTCGCCGAAACCTTTCACACCTACTGATCCTCCACGATGAGTTCTACACTTCCAACGAAGCCCAAGCGAACAACATCTTCAATGATATCAAGAATCTGTCATTAGACAATCCAGGTATACGACCGCTCATGAGTGTCATTAGCAATATGCAGTGAAATTGAGGCAAGGTATAGTAAGGTTAGAGAAGTTAAGGTAAGGTAAGGTTAGCTTAGGTTAGGTAGGGCTAGATATGGTTAGGTAAACGGAGGGAAGTTGAGGTAAGGCAAAGAAAGGAGAGGTAAATTGCGGATATTTAGGGTCATTTAAGGTAAGGCTTAGTTAGGTTAGTCGAGATAAGGTTAGGTGAGATAAGGTTAGGTGAGATAAGGTTAGGTTAGATAAGATAAGGTTAGGTTAGGCAAGGTAAAGCAAGGGAAGGTGGCAAGTAATATCATAGGATGAGAAATAAAAATAAAGACCGAGGTATTTGGGAAGTAGGCCTCGTGTCGTGGGAGATACAAAATTTCAGCCCAGCTATCTCCAGGAAATCTGCCGTTCTCAGAAGTTTAGTCATATTTTCGTTAAGGTCTGAAAACAGTTGGACAATCTTTACTTCCACAATCATCCCTGCCTGCCTGCCTGACCCCCCCGTCCATTACCCTCCTTCTTTGTCCTTGTTCGGCCTCATATTTAATTAGTAAGGGGCCATCCATTTATTACGTACGCATCGAGGGGGTGGGGTTAACCGCGATGCATTTTTGCGTACGCTTGCGAATGGGGTGGGGGTCAACTGATAATGTACGTACGCAAATTGATTGACTTTCAAGTGAGCTAGAGTTCAGTCTTTCCAGCTATCCGGTACTACCAGAGGAAGTATGACTGTGGGAAAGATGTCACTTGTATGCCACCTTACCTCTGAATGCTATTATTAAGCTATCACACAACTCAGCACTTTCAGCAGTAAGTCCATGGATTACTCGTCCTTCAATCTGGCCTAATAATGGCCAGCAGTTAGCAAAACTTGACCTGACCCTTTGGCTGCTGAATTTCCTGTAATATCATTTTCTACCTCTGTCCGAAACCTCGGTGTCATTCTTGACCAGGAACTAACCTTTACTAAGCACCTCTCTTCTCTGTCTCGCTCCTTTTTCTACCATCTCCGCCAGCTTAAGGTTGTTGCTCTCTCTCTCTCTCTCTCTCTCTCTCTCTCTCTCTCTCTCTCTCTCTCTCTCTCTCTCTCTCTCTCTCTCTCTCTCTCTCTCTCTCTCTCTCTCTCTTCTCTCTCTCTCTCAGCCTCTGCTGCTTCAACTCTTATCCATGCCTTTGTTTGCTCTCGTTTAGATTTTTGCTCTTCTCTCTACACCGGTCTTCCTCAAGCCCGTCTGTCCTTCCTTGAGAGGGTCCTTCGGTCTGCGGCGCGCCTTGTTGGCTCCATACCCCGCTATGGTAGTGTTTCCTCCTACACGCATCATACTCTTCATTGGCTTCCCATCCGGCAGCGTATCCTGTATCGGCTTTGCTCTCTCGCCTGGCAATGTGTTTTGGGTATGGCTCCTTCCTACCTATGCTCCATTTTTACTCTCTGTTCTTCTCTTACGGGACGCTCAGCCCTCCGTTCCTCTTCTCGGGGCGACTTTATAGTCCCATATGCCCGCACTGCTACTAAGCAGCGCCGAGCATTCTCTGTCGCTGGTCCATGACGTGAATGACTTACCATCTCTCCTTCGCATATCTTCTCGTACTCACCCGTCTTCTTTTTACGCTCTATTGAAGACTTTTCTCTTTGATCAGGCCTGGCTTGGGAGTGCCTCTGAGTAGAGCCCTTGAAGAGGCGCTATATAAATTCCATGACTGATTGATTGATTGGCCTAAAGTGCAAGCAGTCGCTGTCTGGACCTGTGTAACTGACCCATTCTGCAGCTGGTCTTGGGGGGGGGGGTACGTCAACTGTACGTACGCAGGTTGGGGGGGGGGGTGAAAAAAAGTACGCTGCATAGGATAAGGAAGCGCAAAGAGGACATCGTTTGGCCATCAAGAGCGTTGGCCTATTTTGCTATTATATTATATAGGGGAAGGGCTTGTATTATGGGCCACCTAAAAACTTGTGAGATTATATAATACAGGAGCAATTGGATCTGTAGTTTTGGTTATTCCATGCATTACTTGGCATGAGCTATGACCAAATGTAAAGGAATGATGTAAATAAATTTTAAAATAATCATTTTAAAATACCAAACGTGGCCCATGTTACACAACCACTTGTGTGATATGAACCACCATTGTAGAGATAAAACAATACTGTTTCACGTGTTGGACAACTGCCTGATTTTTCAACAAAGATGAAAATGATTAATGTTTTAAAGGAATTATCATATTTAAGAGCTTGAGAATCTCAGTTCATGCAATTTGCAACGTTTCCGAGCTGTTGGCTAGTATTAAAGTTATTTCAGAAGTTTTTAGACAAAGGCTGACAATTGTCACAGAAGTTAAACTTAGGATGGCGTAAATTTGCACAGTCTTCATGCGACCAGCGTTGACATGTTGAACACTGCAGCCAGTTCTCTGCGTATGACTCCTCACCCACACTACAAAATGTTTCTTCTTCATTAACGTTTTGAACCTTTGATTTTTTTAATTTTTTTTATATTTTTGGCTGTCAAGATGGCTGTAGGTCTCTCTGAAACCCTGCCTTTGTTTTCACTTTATTACTGTTCTGGAACCCTTTCCGTCAATGACAATTATAGTTGAGTTACTTTTTTCTTCTGTTCAAAGTTCTTCAGACCACTTCCCGTGAACTCACCGGGATGCTGTGGTCGTTTTCGATGACTCCTTTAAACTTGTATTCTGTTTTAATTTTGATTTTATTTTGGTTCACTTCTTTAGCAAGGTTGATTTTGATATGATTGTTTTGGTGGTTGTGGTCCTTGTCACAACTTCCTGTAAAGAGTGTGCAAATTTGTAAAACAGAAATAAAATGAAACAAACTGCACATGGAAAATCAGCTGCAATTATCATGTATTACGGCCCGTGTAATATAAGCTGGCCCATATTACACGGGCCATAATACATGGGCCTGTGATAAAATGTGTAATAAGCTTATGGGCTGGTCCATTTTACACATTCCATCACAGGCCCATAATACAAACATGGTACGCTTCTCGGAAATCGATTATAGCGTGACCGACGAATGTATTTTAGACGCAACAAAGTTAAGTTTTTATTTGATAAAGAAATAGTCTACCTTCTGAAGCAACACGGTATAGCATAGCTGAAATTCTAAGCTACACAACAACTGTTGAAGTTGAACCAATTTTATAAGCAATATGTATCAAAACTTAAAATTGTTACCGTTCGTTCAGACGTTATCACCAACGGCTCACATTTAAAACATGAAGTTGAAATTTGTAGGCGAATCGTTCCGCACGGTAAGAACTCTTCGCAGACATGTTAGGTGGGAAAACAGCCGAGGCCCATATTACACGCTGGCCCATAATACAAGCCTTTTCCGTATATTGACTGAAAGGTTCCTGTAATAAATGAGCGATTACTTTACTGGCTTTGCATTGTTATTTCCCCTTAAGTCGGAACTAACTTTATAGCCCCATGACGACATATCTGACAATTATTGTTAAAAGGCATATAATTAGTGAGCCAACATCTGACCTTTCTCTGGCCTCATTTGACGTGACCTTACCTGGTCTTATCTTATTTTACACACGAATTCGCACACAACCCTCGGTCAAAATCTCATCGTGTACGATTTCGAATGGTAGCAATTTATCAGAATTAAGCAATTGAAGTGACCGCGAGAAATTTCTGAAGATTTCAAGGTCCAATCAGAATTCAGTCACTGGTATGGTAAGGTAAAGGAGAGCAACATAATCTCACCATAGAAATCGATTGATCTCCCCGAAGGCTTTTTATTAGTAACTGGAATTTTACACAGCGCTCGTTTGGAAACTCGCAAAAAGTGTTGCTAAGGAACTAAGCCACGATCAGCACTTTGAAAGTTAATAAATACAACATGAAATGCATGCACTGTGCACACGTGCATTGTCTGATTTGAAGATTATCGAGTAAGAAGCTTAGTGTAAATTAGATGAATATCGACCACTTTGGGCTTCCGTAAGAAATGTGGGTTGATGGAAAGTGACTGTCCGTCTCGTTTGAACCTAAGTCCCGTAATCGGTCATTGGTGACGCTCTGGTGTCGTTCAATGCGGGTTCACGGGCGCTTTGTACCATTCACCTACAACACTGCAGGTGAAACTCGACCAAGAAAATACTTATAACTAAGACCCAATCAGAACTGTGCAGAATAAGAACACTTTAGGCATGAGGTGTCATTCGGTATATGACGCATTTAATGACTGGTTGTCAGGAAGACATATTGACACACTGACTTACCTACTGACTGACTGAATAACTGACTGACATACCTACAGAATAACTGACTAATTGAATTACCTACTGACTTACTGACTGACCAGTGACTGACTGATTGTTTGACTGACAATTACTTAATTACCAACTTATCTCTCTAGCTATCTACCTTTGAGTGACTGACTGACTGACTGACTGGCCCAATGAATGAATGAATGAATGAATGAATGAATGAATGAATTGATCGATTGATGGATTTGTAGGTTGGTGAATAAGTTGGTTGATTATTTTCGAACTGATTTATATTTTCCGTTATCCTCTTTAAATCGCCTCTGCCCCAATATGGGGTACCACAGAGGCAGAGGCACTGCCCAAATATATGGGGTACCACATGATATGTCTCTTAATCTGCTCTGCCCAAAATATGGGGTACCACATGATCTGTCTCTTAATCTGTCTCTGCCCCAATATATGGGGTACCACATGATGTGTCTCTTTATCTGCCTCTGACCCAATATATGGGGTACCACATGATCTGTCTCTTAATCTGCCTCTGCCCCAATATAAGGGGTACCACATGATCTGTCTTTTAATCTGTCTCTGCCCCAATATATGGGGTACCACATGATCTGTCTCTTAATCTGCCTCTGCCCCAATATATGGGGTACAACATGATCTGTCTCTTAATCTGCCTCTGCCTAAAATATGGGGTACCACATGATCTGTCTCTTAATCTGTCTCTGCCCCAATATATGGGGTACCACATGATGTGTCTCTTAATCTGCCTCTGCCCCAATATATGGGGTACCACATGATCTGTCTCTTAATCTGCCTCTGCCCCAATATAAGGGGTACCACATGATCCGTCTCTTAATCTCACCCTTGTCTGTAAGGCTCAACTTGGTTTCGCTCCAAAATATTTATGTGATTTAATTCATCGCCCTCACTCTGTTGCTTCTCTTCGTCCTCTTCGTTCATCTGACCGTTTGGACCTCCTCGTTCCCGTGTCAGGACTTCTCTGGCTCAATCTAGGTCTTTTGCCTCCATTGGCCCCGCTCTTTGGAATGATCTTCCTCCGTTCGTTCGTTCTTCTATTCTCTCAGGTAACGTCTCTTCCTCTTTTACCTTTCTTAAAACTTGCTTTTTCTCTCGGGGTCTCTCACACTGGGAGAGCTTCTGAATGGCCCTCTCGCTATAAGCGCTTTATAAATATCCGAATACAATACAATACAATACAATTATCTGCCTGTGCTACAATCTAGGGGTGCCACATGTTCTGTTTCTTAATCTGCTGTCTAATTAACATTGTTCTGTTGTGTTTTTAATTGTCGGTATCTTTGTTTGTGTCTAATCGTGTGTATTTGTTTGTGGGATGTTATTTGTGGATAGCTTTCAGTGAGATGTGGGTCGGAGTGCATGTCATCGCGGATCCGGATCCAAGACGGACTGAGGAGAAGCTCTGGTGGGAAGCAGATGTCCCTCTGCCCGTTCGCAGGTAACACTCCCAATCTCTCGAAATACATCTCTAATTCTGCACAGATCTTTTCTAAATCCCTCACACAAATGCCCCAGAATTTCATTTTGTCTGCCTGCCTGCCTGTCTGTCTGTCTATCTGTCTGTTCGTTTGTCGGTCTGTCATTCTGTCGTTCATTCTGTCTGTCTGTCTGTTATTTTGTCTGTCTATTGGTGTGATCTGTCATTCTGTCTATCTGTCTGTCGTTTTATCATTCTGTCTATCGGTCTATCATTCTGTCTGTCTGTAATTCAGTCTGTCTATTGGTCTGTCTGACTCCACTCATGTCTCTATTTCTGTCTCGCTCTGTGTTTCTCCATCAGTATGGAGCATCATGTTAAATGCTTACGTTACATATTCTACATTACATCTCTGTACCGCAGTTTACCTTACCTGTCTTGCCTTACAGTAATTCTTTCTTTACAGGACGGATAATGTAACTCTTTTCGACTGGACTTCAGGGCAACCGGATTTGAAAACTGGTCGCTGTGGTGCCGTCTTTAACCTTTCCAAATATGACTCCACCCAGGGACAGCTACCACAGTGGTACGGTCACAATCCGCTACCGACGCAACGATTCTCTGTAACCCTGACCAACTGTTTGGAAACGAGGAAGTTTATCTGCGTCAGGGAAGCAACACCGATTGTCACTAAGACGAGTGAGTCATCTGGAGTATCGTTCGTAATCTAAGGTTGTTTGAGCTAATAACAAAACTGATGGTCATCGCCTTAACTATAAATTAAGAGCTTAAGACGCGGGTATGCACCTTACGGCTTTATGTATGTCATAATTGTGTGATAAGTATGTAATAGCGCTGACGCTATCTGGCGAATACTATGAGAAGAAAATAGTGAGTGCCTTTGCTTGGAGATCAGAAGTCTCAGTCTTAGACCTCAACGTCTCATCAGCAAGTCATATTACCCAGACTTTTTAAACCAGTGCAACTCATTTTCGCAGTTTCTCAGTGCCTCCATCATCATTGCAACCCGTCCTTCATCCTCATCCTCATGTTCCTCTATCAATCACCCCCGGGCTTTCCACTCAAAACTGAAGTCTCACCTTTTCAAATACTCCTACCCTGACTAATCCGATACTCCGCCTTCCAATAATTCTCGCCGTAAACGACACCCGCCTTGACAGCTGCTCTGCCTCTCCTGATCTGATACCCTGGAAATCGGACTTAGACCTCTTTTGGACTACTCTCTGGAAACTCCCTCTGATCTGACGTAGCGCTCGTGAATAGGTTGGTGTCCTGCGCTTGGCCTGCGAGTGGCGCTTTAGAAGTTTGGAGATTACGATTACGATTACGATTACGATTAAGATTTAGTAACTAATAAAAAAAACACATACCGAAGTGATTTTTAACCGACTTATGCAGCTCTAGAACCAGATTGCGACTGACAAACTTCTTATCAGTTGTCCACGTTCTATTCACATCAGCATTTCGTACAGTATGAATTATGCGAAGGCATTTCTGTAATTGTTTTGTTTAAAATTAGCAGACCACAATGAAACCATTTCCTAAGTTTTTCAGCGTATGTCTCTGGTCGTGTGGCCTTGGCCTCAAAGCGTTCTCGGTCTCTGAAGTCTGGAGGCCCGGAGCAATACGTCTCGTCAGCATCCCCGATCACTATTTATATCATCATCGCTATCATAATACAATACGAGGACTTGCACTAGCAAAATTTATGTTAATGATGACGATTATAACGATGTTTGTGACGTTGATCACTACGATGAGCTTAGCGTCCTCTCGCCTCTTCCGTTCCGTAGACGCTTGAAAACCTTTCCTTTTGCCGGTTCTGACAGTGATGCGGGTCGAGAGCGCCGCTGATTTGAGTGGCGCTATATAAATGTTCGGTTACAAATTACAATTACAATGATGGCGATAATAATGAAGATGACAGCGATGAGGATGATGATGACATTATATAGTTAATATAGATTGGCTGCTTAAATCAAGCACCTATCGTTATTGTAGATTTGACTGATCAGTGTCCCGATGATTGGTATGGTAGCGAATATCTCGACACCTGTTTCAAGGCCTTCACTGACGACACATCCAAAATGACCTTTCGCGATGCCAATGGTGTCTGCCAGGGATTCAAAGGAAGTCTTGCTCTACCATACGACAACATCTCGACACAGTTCATCCTGGAGGGTTTCAAAGACTACTCTGGTTACCATTTTAATTGAAAGTCTTTCTTTTAATCATAGACGTCACAGAGCCCCGACATGGTCATTGTCGTAATCGGATTTCTATTCGTTCTCGTTTCTCATCGCAGTGATAGGGTATTTGCAGTGAATTGACAATAGGTTTTATAGTTTACGAATGGTAAGAGAAGTTTATACCATTTCCTTTGCATGTCGCTTTCTATGCTTCAGATTGACATTAGGGTGGAGTGAAAAAATGAAATTAGCATTTCAGAATCGGCAGGGTGTGCAAAAGTTGTCTACTGTGCCTAGTAGCCTGCATGTAAAATAATACTGGATTTGGGTAAATTCTTGAGGTGCCCCAAGGCCGCCCAAAAAACACGATTTGCCGAAATTTTGCATTAATGGCATGAATTTTTTCATACTTGCAGTGTGAATGTTTGTTCACTATTTTGATTTTATTTTGGTGATGCCTTTTGTAAATAATATTGAAAACTGAAAGGTAGACTGCAAGAATGTCAGCCAAACAGCCAAAAACAATACAAACTAGTAGCTCTCCAGTATTTGGTGTTCCTTCAGAATTGTCTCAAACAGTGCTTTCGACATGTACTGCATGGAGTTCTTCCTAATTGCTCCTGGTGACATGAGGTGAGATGAAACAGTATTTGGTCCAGCAAACAACTCTCGGTGCTGCAAGGAAATGTGACATATACGATGTTTCTGATCGAAGAGCTACTAGACTAGTGCATGAGGATGGCAGATCGCAGGTTAACGACAGGAGTAAAATTCCAAGAGAACGAGAGTCAGAAAAGGTTTACAAGCCAGTGAACGAGAATCCTTAACAGGGTTATATTTTGATAGAAGGAAAGACAAAACTAGACTGCAAGTGAAAAAATGAAGATGGTATTATCCGAAAATGATAACCGAGGAGTAATATATCACTGTTGTGTCAGAACCCAATTCGAAATATGCATGTGTTCCATCAGCTGGAAACCCATAAAGTATAGCAAGAGGAATATCAGATATACTTCGCCGAAAAGGGATTACAACGAACAGATTGCTTGTTGTAGGGTGCAATGGCACAACTGTGAATACTGGTAACATAGGAGATGTAATTTAGTTCCTTCGCATTCCTTGACCCCAAAATGTTAGTTTAGACTCTAAAACCATGTTTCCATCATACACATGACTTTACTTATAGCCATTTGAAGATATTGGCCGCCATATTGTCCGCCATTTTGTTTTATAGCAATGATACATATTTGTCTTTAGTTCCATCGCAATCCTTGATCCGGAGAAAGTTAATTTGGACTCTAAAATCATGTTTCCATCGCAAACATGACATTACTTATAGCAATTTGAAGATATTGGCCTACATTTTGGCCGCCATCTTGTTTTTCTATGCAACCGTTGAAAATCCAGCCTGCTAGCCACGATTTTCGTTTTCCGTAGGGGTAAATTAGTCTAGAAACACCTCTGAGCAAATTGTTACATGATTTGCTTCTAGCAAGGTCATTTTAAAATTCCAAGCCTAGTCTATTATGGAAGATCTCAATTTCTTGGTTTTAATGGGATAGGTTTTCAGAGTTGGGGCACCTCAAAACATAATCCTAGAGGCAAGATATTTTACGCTAGCAAAACTAGTATCAATACACAGGTTTTGCACCCCCTGCCAATTGCAGATTCCTCAAAAAATATTTTCCTTATAACTTTCACTCCACCCTAATTGACATATTTAGGTTTCTTGGTATTCTGATTGATCTGACCTTATCTGACCTCATTTGACGTGAGCTTATCCAGAGCCGCCGACAGAAATTCCGGGCCCCTATTCAGAGCAGTCGCGACCCCTAGTCAGAGCAATTACGGGCCTGTAAACTATCTTTAGGCTGTATATAAATATAATGTCGTAGGGTCGTACGAAGAAATAAAAAAAAACACAAATTGAAATAAAAAAAAGTGTTTATACGACCGTGCGATATTGTATTGTAATTGTAATTGTAATTGTAATCGAGGATTTATATAGCGCCACTCATAATCAGAGGCGCTCCCGGCCCGTGTCAGTGTCTTCACTGACAAAGAGAAATGTTTTCAGGCGCTTGCGAGACTGGGCAGGAGACAGAGAGAGGAGGACAAGCCTAAAACCCTGAGGGAGGCTGTTCCAACTGGAAGGGCCCACAACCGCAAAACTACGGGACTGGGCAGTAGCAGTGCGCATCCAAGGAACTACCAAGTGGCCACGGGCAGATGACCGGAGAGAGGCCCGACCAGGCAAACTGGAAACTGGGGTGCAGTAAGCCCTGAGATACAGCGGAGCTGAGCCAACAAGACAGTTACGCATGAGGGAAAGGACCTTAAATTGAATGCGTTGGTGAATGGGAAGCCAGTGAAGGGAGTCCCGGATGTAGGAAGAGATATGGGCAAATTTCATGATGCCCCCTATAAGGCGAGCAGCGGCATTAAGGATGGACTGATGTTTAGATGTGTTAGTAGAGGACAGGCTATTATTGTATGTATATATATATATATACATATACATATATATATACACAACTAAGTTGCATATATGCAACTATATATATATATATATATATATGATCTAGGAGTGACCCTTGACAGTTCTCTCACCTTTACTGAACACATTTCCAAACTCACTCGCACTTCCTATTTTCACCTAAGGCGCCTTAGAGCTATCCGTCGCTCTCTCTCATCTCCAATTTTCACTTCAATTGTCCATGCATTTGTCTGCTCTAGACTTTACTGCAATTCCCTCCTCATTGGTCTTCCCAAAGTCCGTCTTGCTTCTCTTCAGTCCGTTCTCAATGCTGCTGCTAGATTAATTGCCCGTCTTCCTCGATTCTCTCATATCACCACCTTTAATGGCAGAAGAACTCCACTGGCTCCCGCTTTCCGCCCGCATCCAATTTAAGATCCTCATCCTTGTCTCTAAGGCTCAGCTTGGTTTCGCTCCAAAATATTTATGTGACTTATTTCATCGCCCTCACTCTGCGGCTTCTCTTCGTCCTCTTCGTTCATCTGACCGTTTGGACCTCCTCGTTCCCCGTGTCAGGACTTCTCTGGCTCAATCTAGGTCGTTTGCTTCCATTGGCCCTGCGCTTTGGAATGGGCTTCCTCCGTTTGTTCGTTCTTCTATTCTCTCAGGTAGCGTCTCTTCCTCTTTTACCTTTCTTAAAACTTGCTTTTTCTCTCGGGGTCTATCGCACTGGGAGCGCTTCTGAATGGCCTTCCCGCTAGAAGCGCTTTATAAATATCCGAATACAATACAATACAATACAATACAATATACAACTATGATTTAATTCAGGTGGCTTGAAGTTTAAACTGACTGTATAGTTAAGCGTCAGATAATATATTTTAAAAGGCAAAAATCATAAACTTTGTATAACTGATTATAATATTTTTCATAAGTCGCCGGGCCCCTGGACATTTGACCCTCCCCTAGCCCCTCGGCGGGCCTGAGCTTATCTGACCTCATTTGACGTGACCTTACCTGACCTTGTATCAAATATTTCCAGGCTATTCGCTCTTAGACTGCGCTGTAAATACAACATGTAAATGTGCATGTTTTCTATAGTAGCGACCGTATGGCCTCGACACTGCAGCTGCTGATTTTTAAATGAATTTACCGGGTGAGGTCGTCCTACATAAGGAGCTTTTGACTACGGCCTGCTTTGACTCTTAAAATTTAGTTATACTCAGATATCTAAATTTCAGGAGATTTCTATCTTTTCTTCCAATTTCATTCCATTTGTCCTCTTGATAATTCACAGTGTGGAAATTGTTAGAGAAAAGACTGGAACAAATTTTTAAAGTATTTTGCAAACTGATGTCAACGAAATTTGAAAGCAATTGATTTCAATGCTAGCAGTTTGGCAAGTCAGACTCGAATCAAAGTCAATTCCTTTATGGAGAAAATTCAAAACTGCATACATGACCCTACACTATGGAAATTTCTTCTCTTTGTCAGAGACTCAGAGTCAAATAATGCTAAATCATACCAGCACAACTGAGGCCGTTGAAAACCACCCTGGGGTGTGCAATGAAGACTGAACTGTGGGGGTCCTAAGAAAGACTAGGGCTCAACAACAACCCCTCCAACTTCCCGACAATTCCCACCCTGATCATTCAGTTTCTTCCTTCTGTGTCTGCAGTCGGTTCTTATGGAATGCTTGAATTCTGGATTGGTATTTTCTACGACAACCAAACCGCCGTTACTGTCAACGGAAACGTTTGGCCACAGAAGATCTCGCCCCAGCAATGTGTTCGTTTTCCGACAAACCTGTCAGCCAGCTGCCTATACATACAAGCGGATGGCTACGGGTGGTGGCGTTGGTGTTATGGAAGCTGTAACGAGACACGCCTGTACATTTGCCAGACCAATGCATCGCCACCAGGTATAGAACATATAAAAGTCATAGGCTCAGTGGGACTCAGTTGGTTGCATTGTATTGTATATTGTATCTGAACATTTATAAAGTTATGTTTAAAGTTTAAAGTTATGTGTCTCTTTTTGTTTGCAGATGAATTTGTTGTTCAGAATGAATTTTAACACCACTTAGACTAGTGCTATATTACAAACAAAGGCGCTATATTAAGTGCCTACATATATATATATATAAATATATATATATATATATAAATATATATATATATATATATATATATATATAATATATATATATATATATATATATATATATATATATATATATATATATATATATATATATATATATATATATATATATTAGGCCTACCAAGGAAACGCTAGTTCACTTCGAGTTGTGAAGGAAAGGGGTCTATGATCGGTCAAGCCTAAACAAGGCCAGAAAGCTCTCGCAAGTAGGCGGGCGCATTCTCAAGCCAAAATTAATGGTCATGGGCGACCGCAGGAATTTTTTTAATGGAAGGGCAACATTTTTTGTAGGAGCAGAGCAAAATGACGTTTTTGCATGAACACAGAACAAGTGACAACTTTAAAAATAAATAATGGTGAAGGACTTTACTTGACTAATTAAGTGTTTTTTGCATTTAAAATCGTGTTATTATAATCATAATAATCAAAAGATTTTATTTTTGTAAAATATGCGCAACAGCCAGGGGAAAATGCTCCCCTTCGCCTCCGGACGCCCAAGCACACGGCATCGCAAGACTCACATAGAAATCTTAATTTCGATGCGCTATGAAACTTGCAGCTAATGAAGAACATCAGACACGTTTTTCCGAAACATTCAAATATCGAAACGCTCTGCTGTCAGCTGACACGTTTGTCTCAGCGTTACAAGTCCCACAATCAACGTCTCTGTTACATTCATAGCATCACCACACTCGCCTGTATGAGTGATGAAAATTCAATTGTTGTGAACTGTTTTTTGTCAAGATCCCCCACAAGCCAGAGTCGAGTCGCAGAACGTCCGCGTATCCGTTAAAAATTGTAGCAGTCAGATCATCACTTGCCAAGCCTCCAACTACCATTCCAGCAAACCAGTTATCTGGATCAAAGACGGATTCTACATAGACAACGGCTATCCTCCACAGGGTCTGAACCTCACCTTAGACGAGAACCTCTTGGCCAAACTGCCTGGGTCAACGGTAGGGTCTATGCAAGGGGAATACACTTGTGAGGTCTGGGGCCAAAGATCGGAATTCAGAAGGTCAACCGATACTTCTGTTATGCCGTCCTACGCCTTTGTCACCTTCGAAGGTACGTATCTGCAAACAAGAGTCTAAGATTACCTCAGCCGTGGTTCTGGGGTGATAGATATTTTGGCTTAGAACAGCGTCTAAAACGGCGTTTCGACAAATTAGGCGACAAAGTTAACCTTTATATGAAGTTATGCTAACCTGTTGTATGATGATCAAATTCCAACTGGATAAATTAAAGCCATTGAAACTGAAAGTTTATATTTTGTGATAAGGTAATAACATCCTCAATACGTAATACTAAAAATTATAATCTTAATGGGGTCAGTGTTGTCTATGTAGCAGCATTATGGGTATTATTATTATTATTATTATTTTTTAATTATTATTTAATTATTATTATTATTATTTTTTTTTTGCCCTGAGGTACTTCATTCCCTCAGGGACTTAGAGATTAAGTGTGCAATTTTTCTGGAACGGTTACTCCTCGTCCAAGTCAGATTGGGCTGCCACCATGGAGCCGCTAAAGGCCACTGCGTTGAACCGTTGGATTGAGTTATTATTATTATTATTATTATTATTATTATTATTATTATTATTATTATTATTATTATTATTATTATTATTATTATTATTACTAGTTTGACCTATTAAATTTTCATAATTGAAGTTTAATGTCTAATCTAGCTGGCCTGTGCACATATTTTGCTGTGTTTCGTTAGACACTGCAACGTTTAGAGGAACCATTTCATACGACCTGTCAAAGTGGGAGACTGTCTTGAACGAATCCACTGTCCAGGCGAACAGCCTCATGTACTGGTCAGCAAGTGACTACAAGACAATCAATAGCAGTGTTTGGGGCATCTTCGGTCCGCTGAGAGGTCTCGAGATTCAACTGGAAGACATGAAGTAGGTTCAATGAATCTGAGCCGATTTTAAAAGCCTTTTTTTTAACAACCTTGTGATAACTAGTATGTTGTGAGATTTTGAGATACCATTAAATAGACCTAGGTTGCTCTTTGATTGAAATGATCTCCTAGTAGGCTAAATAATCAATTTAATCGTCTCTTAATACCTCATAACGTATAACATATTCCGGTGATGTCGGCGGTCGGCTGGAAAGTGTGCTTCGGAACTATTCGATTGAAATGATCAAAACGGTCAACCAAGAACAAAAAGCTTATACAACGACTAAATTTTCTTCTTCCTGCTATGAATATTTGTCACAATCGGTAGAATGCTCTTTGCTTCGGCAAGTTTAACAAGGACTATCCCAAAACTTAACTGAACAACAGGCTCTGCCGCTTATAAGGCTGCTGCCTCTGCGCTGCAAAACCACTCTGTACAATATGGCCAGGTACCGCGTTAATGTGTGCTTCTAATAAGCTAATTATTCAGCCTTTCAGGAGATAGAATATTAAGTAATTGATTATGATCAATTACTTAATGGTCTCTCAATATCTTACTGCCCCTATTCTGGTAATGCAAGTCTCAAGCCTAAGGAGATCGACGTTAATCATCGTTGTGATGACAGTGTCTTTCAATAATTATTAACACTGGCGTAAATTTGTCCAAAATGAGGGGTTTGGTTATTAATTATACACTTGTTGCATTGAATGTACAGTCCATCTCAATTATTGGGGGCACGTGCCCTGGGTGCCCACGCCCCCGCCCAGAGTCTACGCCTATGGTTATTAACCAACCACTGCAATGTATCACCTATTCCCCTGGGATTGGCTGTAGACTGGGAAGTGTGCTGGTGAGCTGTTCTCTCTACTACAACTACACCATAGTGGACGATCAGGCGCTCCAGTCTCTGACGGGTTATCTCGAATCATCGCAGACGGGAACCACCTGGCAGAGAACCATGAACGATCGGATGTATCAGCTTCTGTCGCAACAAGCCAGGTCCAACAGTCGGTCTACAACGGGAATCAATTCGATCAATCTCACCTTAACAGGTGACAACAACGATACATGATTTGTGCAGAAATCATTGCCGCTTGCTTCTGTCTGTTCTATTTATTTCTGTGATTCACGGGATGTATTACCATTAGGCTACTTTTGCATTTATTTAGCGCCATCATCCAATAACAAAGCATCAGTCGATGACGCTGAGCAATAGTTCGTGAAGGACACTTGTTCAAGATCGGCTCTGGATGGTCGAAGCCGCTGTATACTGCGTTGCAAGCAGAGCATGCAAATCAGTCGGTTATCGTATATATGTCTACATCTTTTTATTGCGCCTTTTGTAGAGCGTTCAGCACCTCTCAGAGGCACTTCTTATTAGCTCAATTGCTGTTAAAGTTCGATAAAAATGGCCAGATTGTCTGTTGTCGAATGCAGGGTGGTATCTGTAGGGTAACTATCCCTCACATCTGCAATTAGCTTGGGGTGCATCCTTCAATGTGCACTTTTAAATTTGTAAGGAGGGTTACAAGATTTCAGTCGTATTCTTTTAATTTTTTCACACACATGTAGGCCTCTATAAGCTTATATATGTCGCCCCTGCCCATAGGAATCCCCACTGCTTACAGCCACAGATCTCATCCTGGTCGAAGGCTAATGATGGACCTCCAATGCTTGATGTCCTAAAGAACAGAAGTCTATAAAGAAGCAGTATACATCGCTTAACATATAGGCAATTGCCTAACCTTATTTCCTCATCTTGCCACTCTATTACTTAGCCACATCTCGTAAGCTATAATTCTCCTACTTTATATTGCCTTCGACCTTATTGACATGTCTAATATAAAGATCATAATTCGAATTCCCTGAAGCAAAATGTATGCGGAATAGTTTCAGGATATTACGGGTGGAACTTAACGAAGTTGCTGCTATAATTGTGACTACTAATAAAAGCTTCTGATTTCCCTTTATCAATCGCAAAAAGACGGTTGTCCTGAAGCCACTTTCAACGGACTGACGTTCGGATACACTGAGTTTGGAAACCAAGCAAACAGCACCCAACTTTGTCCTTTGGGTAAGTTTACTTTATTTCAAACTACAGCCACTTTCCATGTATTCAAAGAATTCACTGCCTAGCCATGCATATTATGTTTGACAGCTTCTATATTGGCCTACAATCTCTAAACATACGTGCCTATGAACAACATGCCAGCCTATAGTTTCAGAAATTATCATGTAGACCGTAGTGGTTAAATGTACACAATAGTTTTGCGTATACAGCTTTCCGCTTCATAGTACTCCCGAAATAGACGCAAATATTTGTTATTAATTTCAACATATCATGAAATTGTATGCGTCAATTATTACGGTAGCCTACCACTGATCATTAAAAAATTAGTGTAAAGGCCTCGTTCTCGACTTTTCGCCTATTTCTATTATTATTAGGCCTATTGTTTTTCGTTGTATTTTACGTCTTGTGTTTCCTGCTTGAAACCCGGTTTCTGACGATTGTTCTAGATAACCGACAGAAGGCTGTTGCGATCTGTCAGGGTGATTTTGTCTCTGGTGGAATTTGGACAATTCTACCTTCTACGCCATGTTCCACTTACAACGGAATCTCGTCACCATCCACTCCAGAACTCCAACAGCTGGCACAGGTCGACTTGCATCGACAATATATCCATGGGTGTCCGGAGGGGGTTAAGTGGGCATTTTCAACTCTGAATTTTGAAAACTGTCTCGTTCTCTGTGTTCATGCATAGCCATTTTATGCAAAAGCGTCATCTTGCCCCCCTAGAAAAATGTTGCTCCCCCAGAAAATTTTCCCCCTAGAAATATTCCTGCGGACGCCCATGAATGTTTCACGTGATATAATTACATTGGGGATCGTTAATTTTGCTCGGCTGATGAGCTTCTCAAAGGTGTTGAGAGAATGTCTGGCTGATGTCCTCTCCATTTGAACTTGAATACAGATAGTTGTTTACAGACACGCGCACAAATGCTGTATAGGTCTTTGATAGCCCGTAATTTATAAGCTTACAGTTACAATTGTGCACTATAAACCAATATTCTTGTGGCCTACCCAATGACTTCAATAGTGGGTCGAAGAAATGGTTGAGACGTTGTGAGTGTGCTTTACTGTCAAAGCATACAAAGCGTGTATTCTAGCCACATGACTTGCACTTCTGAGTAAATATTTTGAAGCTACTATCTGTAGAACTGCTGTATTGACTATTTGAACGAACGTATGATTGACTGCTGGAATGTTTGCTTGCAGAAAACATTACGCATCCTTTCAGCCTGAGTTAAATGTTCCACTTACAACGGCTAACCGGGTCAGCAGAATCACTTTGAACCCAACAGAAAACAAAGTATTTAACATTCTCACCACTCCAATTTCAAACATTGATTACCTCCGTGTCTACCTCTAGATACCAAACCTGACCATAGCTTCCTTACCGATTTCATTGTTATCCGAGCTCTCCCGAATAAGCTGATTCCACGAATTAGATATTTGGGCGGTTAAGAAATCCGAAGATTACGATTATAATGAAGTCGTGATTTTCTTTTTTTATTAGACTGTTATAAATAGAACAACTGTTAATGACGTCATCGCTTCTACCGCTCAGCTGACAAGTTCACCGGAAACGCTGACACCTGGTGACGTCATATATGCTACGGAAATTTTGAACAACGTTGCGACTACACAAGATATCCCCAAATCGGTAAAACGAAACCAATACTATTTGCGATCAAATCTGCTTTAGAAGATATCTTGCCTATAAGAAGGTGTAAATAGTCCGTGTGTGCTATTGGGCCATATGCCTAAGTGATATAGGCTAAAATAGTTAGAACTATCCTGACATATTAGACTACCGATAGTCAATTTTGGGCTTAAATGATCATCTTTTACCATTGCTTTCGAAGTTTGAATCGAGGTGCAGTTTGTGAAATTGAACCTTAGTTGTCAAACTTTGCAGCCATTATAAAAGGGGTATACTTAAATTCCGACAATAATAACAACAGCGACAATAACAACAACAAACTGACTGAACTAGAACAAGTAAAGTAACTAGGGCCTACAACTACGACGATAAAAACGAAAATTATAACGACAAAAACGATACTGGTCACAGTAGCAGAAATTAAAACGAATTACCAATCGTTCTGTTCGATAAAGGTCGCTGGAGATTTCCTTAAGACTGTTAACAACATCATTGGCGTCAATGAAACCCAAATGCGAGGAGCAGGACACGCCGCCAGAGGGTGAGTAGAGTAGGGAATAGAGTAGTAAGTAGGGTAAGTAGGGTAAGTAGACAAAGAAGGCATGATTGGATCTTCTCTGTGGAAGTACAGGCCTACAGAGTAATGGGAGCTTATGTAATGGAAACATATAAAGCTTAATGTAGGCAAAATCAGGCGTCGATATGTTTTGTTAACCAACTAAAGCACCGAATTAGTGCACTCTAGACAGTTTCTGAAATAAGACTAGGTCGATTTATATAGCGCCTCATTGGAACCGAAGCATTTCTTCTGAACTGCTACGGTTGCTATTGAACCAGACGGAAAATCTGTCAACCTCACCTGACTATGGTCATTTACTGCAGTAAATTGTTTACCTTGCTTTGTCGTATAATATCCTCTGAGGTGACTGAAAC
Organism: Allolobophora icterica; assembly: GCA_963556255.1. NCBI lineage: Eukaryota > Metazoa > Annelida > Clitellata > Crassiclitellata > Lumbricidae > Allolobophora > Allolobophora icterica. Next base: position 45,649,748 of record OY744609.1, on the reverse strand, counting down.
TGAAAAATGAATGTTGTTCTATATTGTCCTGCGTCATAAAAATAGGCCTAGTTATTAAACATGATTATGCAGCATAATTAATGCTGTTCATAAACGTTTCATACACGTAGATAAACCACTTATAAACCAAAATTTACTAAATGTCTAATTCAAACGTTGGATCAAGCACTCCGTGAACCATAATATACTTTTGCATTAACGTTTCTGTTCTGCCTATAGGTTATTTTACTTCCGTTCTTGTAACCGCGTCGTTGATTTAATACTGTGTGCAAACTGCAAATAGATTTCCAGCTCATGTCAGTCTTTCCGACTGACTGATTCTGATCGCATTTCAGGATCATTTCTGCAGTCGACCACTTCACGGACCACGTGAACCTCGAGGGGTCGTCCAATCTTACCGTATCAGAGCCGAACGTCGACCTACAGGTTTGGGACACGCCGAGTAGCCAGAGTGTGTACGGGTTCGGATCCTACAAGACGGAGTTCACTCCTCGCCAAGAGACGTACTTCACAACGATGGCTGACAAAGACCTTGGGTATCAAGAGATCGAGGCTGCAATCGTCCTCTCGGAAGAAGCCCTCGATATCGGAAGACTTCCACAGAGTAAGAATCGACGAAAAGTTGGCGCTACATAAATGCTTGCCTGGGAGATATATATCCAAGGCAGGCATTTATATAGCGCCATTGTTCATCAAAAGTTTACAAGCCATAACAGAGTTGCAATTGTCATCATGTTAGCAGCTGCTCTGCCTCCGCTCTGTGGTCTATTTGGCAACCGGACTCACCTGGTATCTCTGGGCAACTTCTGTGCAGCGCTCGTGAATTAGCTGGTGCCCCGTGCTTAGCTTTAGAGCAACGCCTTAAAAATTTGGAGTTTACGATTACGAATACGATATTCGATATATATGTAGATAGGCATCTCGTCATTTTCATATAGCGCATTACGTTAGCTAATGAAACGCTGACTACATTAGTTTAAGTAGGGCTAGTTTAAGTTGATTAGGAATAGAAGACTCACCTATAAACAGGTGTATAGAAAAATGACAAATTAACGAGGTAACTAATTAATCAGGTAATTAGATCAGGTAATTAGATCAGAGCCAACAGAGTTGACAGTTGACCGGCCGTTCAGAGTTGACAGTTGACAGGTCGTTCAGAGTTGACAGGGAAAATCGCAATCAGGTCAAGACTTCTAAAATTGTCAAGTCGGAATATTCGCTATTTTAATGAAAACATGAGTCTTTTATTTTATTCAAGCAAATTAACTTTAAGTGCAAACTGCAGAGAAATCCGAATTTGTATTCAAAAGTCCTTCATGCAAACTATTATTCCAAATGCCTTTTGTATTTTATAAAAACCAATTCGCTCAGAATTTTCTGACCAAGACGTGCCTGGTGGGCCTCATAAAAATTCCGCCATGTCAAAAAATACGTTCTACAGGTGCTGACGTCGCTGACACACACACACAAGCTTTTCAAGCACTGGATGTAAATGTATAGATAGTGAGTCCTTTTGAAATCTTTCCATGGTTTATCATACCGTCTGATACAGAATAACTGTTGCTGCTGCCAAAGAGTTTTCCTGACGAACAAGACTTGTATCCATCCATAGATATTGGTCGTACAATGCAAGCAGGCTTGATACAGAATTCTTGAGTTCTGTTAAATGACCAGTGATGGGCAATAGTTAACTAAAAAGTTGCTAACTTTTAGTTTAACTAAACATTTTTAGTTAAGGATAAAGTTTAACTAAAATAAAAATAGTTTAGTTAAACCCATAGTTTAACTAAAAAAATTTAGTTGCTAACTAAAAAGTTTTACTAAAAAAATCAGCAATATGCAACTATTTTTCCACAATGAATATTGAACACTGTGAACAAAAAACATTTTAACACTGCATGGTTTTAGCATTAACAGCATGTGTTTTCAAATTCATACACTACTGCAGTACGCCTGTAGAACAGTACCGGTACACATTGCATAGTTAGAAGGTGAAATTGTCATTGACGCTCTGCATTATTACAGTTCACTTAACCTCTGTTATTGTGAAAATGTTTGTCGTAAAAAGTTGGAAAAAGTTTAACTACTTTTTTTAGTTTAGTTAACTAATTTCCAAAATCAGTTGCCAACTTTAGTTAAACTATTTTATTTTAGTTGCAAAATAGTTTTAGTTTAACTAAGAAAAAATAGTTTAGTGCCCATCACTGTAAATGACTGTTCATATTGACAGCCGGTCTTGCTCTTGGTCTTGCGAGACCAAGACCAAGACTTTGAACCTCAAGACCAAGACCAAGACCTTGAACCTCAAGACCAAGACCAAGACCTTGAACCTCAAGACCAAGACCAAGACCAAGACCAAGACTTTTAAAAACGAACTCGAGTGCACTCGAGACTAAGACCTTGGTCTCGAGGACAACAAGACTGCTTAAACATCTTCTTTTCCAGTGCTGCTGAGAAGTGCTCTGAACTGGAACGAGAGTCTACGTAGTAGCTTCATCCTCTACAGGGACGGAGCTCTCTTTTCCAACCCTACTTACCTGCGCACAAGGGCTTCGGGAAAGGTCGAATGGCAGAACAGCTATCTAAACAGTTACGTCATATCTGGTGCAATCAACGGACAAAAGATCGCCAACTTAACCGACCCAGTTAAAATAGTCCTTAAGCAGATCAAGGTCAGTTAGATTATCATTTAATTAAAATCAGGACAGTTAGAATACTACTTTAACAGAGTCAGTCAGTTAGAACATTATTTTAGCAGAACCAACACGTGTTTGATAAGAATTAAATAGCTATTACCTGGCAAGTTTTAATGATGCTTAAAGATAACCAGCTTAGTGTTAGAATTATTTTAAGCAGAGTGAGATGAGACACGATGAGGTTTAAACAGAATTTGTGACTTGCGTGAAGCAGTTTGAAGCCTAGTTCTAATAACAGTGTTCGTTTTTTACATTCCTTTACAGTGCGCGTTTTTACATTAACTTAATAGCGTTTCGTCTGGCTAATACCTTTCAGATGGAGTGGAAGAACTTGAGTTATGGGAACAACAGCCCCAAATGCGTCTACTGGGAGAACGATGCAGAGACAGGGACGTGGGGTTGGTCAACGAGTGGCGTTTGGACCGCTTCCTATGACAATCAATCTGTTATCGGTTTCAGTCAGCATCTCACCAACTTCGCCATCATCGCGGTATCTAGACAAACGTCCCAAAATTACTCGAGCTAATAAACTAATTTTACTCTTTTATTTAAATCTGAGTTAAATATGAACCCATAGAACAAATTTTCAGCTGGTCACATAACTCTCTCTTTGTTGGGGATGTCAGCTGAGAAATGGCTTTTCCAGTAGAGGTGGCTTTTGAGCTTTGCTGCCTGTGCAGATCAGGCGGCAAATCTGCCTTCAGCAAGAGAAGTTGACAACGTTTGTGATTGCTGGGTCCGAAGCATCAAAACACCCCTTCAGTGGTAATGAGATCTAGTCACTTGTAAGCAATGAAAAAATTATATCGTGATTCCAAGTTGGTTGGAGTAAGCTGAATCCCCTAATCCGCAAGCATGTTTTTTTCTCAAATTTTCGATATTTTGCAAGCATGGATGTTTTAAAAACTGCGTGACCAATCACAAGGCAGGGTAGAGGTGAACTCTTTTGCGCACCAGTCGTCGTTGCAAAACCCGACCACGTGTTCGAATGCGTGACCACTCGATGCATCCAGCAAGTCGAGGCACAGGATTGCTGTATGTCAGCTAGGCGCACCCAGTTTATGCAGTTGCATGATCAACACTTGTACATAGAAGTGAGCAACTCTATGATGTCATGGAAATTTCTAGTAGAAAGTACTACAACGCATGCTTTAAACTCTTTGACTAATCAGCGTATTATTTCTTTCAAAAATCCATGCGTATATACATACGTATTAACACATCTACGAATGCATATACGTATATATACAGAACTTCAGATAGGTCAAAATAACATTAGGTTATATTGCCTCACAGTAAATGCGATTAATGACATAGATGATAAATGCCATTGGTTAACTGATGTATGAGTGGTTGTGGGTGCATTGACATTGCAGGGCTTTAGCGAGAACCCGAACACACCAGAGGCTGTAGCCTTGAGGACTTTATCCATCATTGGAATCAGTATCTCTATCGTAGGACTCGGTCTCACTATACTTGCACAAATTCTGTTAAGGTAAATGAGCGAAACATTTCTGAACCTATTTTATTGAATGGAAATTAGGCCTATGTAATCACATGTTTTGTTTTCTAGGTGCTCAACAAACGAATATTTCTTTTGCTGTCTGTTGCAACGTAGGCCTATGCAATCAAAGTAACAGATCCGGTTTAATTGTGTAATAGAGCAACTCCAACTATTGGAATTACTTTGTTTTTTCTCAGTTTTCACTTTTCACACCACATTTTACGATGGTGTGAAGTGTCGTGTAAACTGTCAGTGAACAGGTCCGTCTTTCTTAGGATCAATTCAGTTCGGTTTATTAACCGATCTCTTTGTGTTTGTTTCTGACAAAAACTATATCTTGAGTCTGAATATATGTCTATACCTCGCACCTAATCCTATCTGAAGTTGTGTTGACCTATCTGAAATTCTGTGAACTATCTGAAGTTCTGCGGACCTATCTGAAGCTCAGATGAACGCTACTAGCTTATACTAGATCCGACCCCCATTCCCAAGATATATATATTTTTTTTATCAAACTATACTTAGGCCTACATATGAACAAAACCTAACTTCTTTGCTTGGTCAAGAGTTCGAAACCTGTTGTGTCAGTTTAATGTTATGATGGATAGGTTGTGAAGTTGTTTGTGTTCGGTCGGAAGATATTTTAACCCCAGATTAACTGTGACTTAATCAAAACTCACGACAAAGCAAGCGATAAATAAACCTTTAAGTATATATTGCGATTACTAATAAAAATGTTAAACTCTTGCGAATAGCTTGCGAATTACATTTTACCCTTAATTGAATAAGCTTAGTGTACTGGAATATTCCATGAGTACATGCAGTTATTAATTAAATACGTTGATTGACAATTAAATAGGCCTAAGTATACCTAAGAGACGCAGTTGCTGATTGATTGAGCACTTGCCTAGTAACGCGGAGCTGCGAGTTCAAGCCTCACTGAAGCGGTTACCATAAATCTTGAGCAAGTTCTTGGCGCACGATTTCCTTAGATTCATCAGTTGACGCTTGTCTTATTCTAGCGCAATATAAATATAACTAATAGCTGAAGAAATAGTAAAAAAGATCGGGAGCAAATGGAGACCATTTCGTTTGTTTTTTGTTTAGGCCGCTTGCCAAAGGCCGATCCCAGATGGTTCTGTTGAATCTCTCGGTTGCCCTGTTGGCCGTCAACATCCTGGTTTTGGTTGGCGTCGATAGGACAGAAAACTACAACGGTTGCATCGCTGTTGCTGCTTTGTTGCTCTACTTTCTGCTCGCTTCGTTCTGTTGGATGCTCGTTGAGGGAGTGGTTCAGTACCTCAAGTTCGTCAAAGTCTTCGACACGTATACTCCGCGATTCATGCTGAAGGCGTCGCTACCAGCCTGGGGTGAGCTGAATATCTGCCAAGTTGCATTCTCAACAGTCTGGGACGGACCTAGGATTGTTTACATACGTTTGTACAGAGCATTCAAATAGCAGGTCTTCAAGATGGCACGTGTTAGTGCAATATAAATATAAATATATACAACTCCGCCATTGCGTGTACTCTGGCACTGCCAGTCCCAAGCCTGGATGAAGGAGAAGGGCGACGCTAATGATCCTTGTTATCACGCTGTGTCGTTAAGTTAAACTGAAACTACTACTGTTTACTCTCGGCTTGCGCTGTCTCCCTGAACCCGCCACTACCAGTCTTTAATGGTTGAAACTGCTCAGACTTTTTCTTGTCTAGAACATTCGGTTACATAAGTTGTCTGGTGCTAAGCTATAGTAAGTTGTTGCCAGGTAATTAGCGTCGTCAATGTGGTCTGGAGAGCAAGTAATTACTAAGTGAAAGTGAGATTAGGTAATCTTGTACATTGCATGAACCTGGACATTTATATAACGCCTTGTAAGATCAACCAGCGGCGACCTTGTTTGACAGGTGGAGGGACACGGGACACTTTTGAACTGATCTTATCAAAAAAGAGGTGAAAAAGTTTTTCGCGCGTCATTTATTTTTTGACCTTTTTTGGTGTTTCTTCAAAATTTGGGGGACAACTGTATACTCTGTCCCCCACTCTCAATGGTGGGGGTCTTGTCCCCTTCGACCCCCCGCGATCGCCGCCCGAGGTAAGAACACTTCGAACCCCAAGACCTACGCATGGAAAATATTGTTGATCGAAGGATGTGATGAATCAAAGATTGCCTTCATCTTGCAGGCGAATGACTGGCTCAGAATCATTCATCTGCCTTTTTGTATATGAGGCACTTCTGTGTTTCATGTACGTCTACAGCGTTTGTCTGTTGTTCTATTTAATAAACAACGCAAATAAACATAAACATGTAATATTAACTGCTGTGTGGTGTCTACTTAGGCGTTCCTTTGATTCCTGTGATTCTCGTGGCAGCCATCAACCACCAGCAGTTCAGAGGACCAGACAATTAGTAAGTCCACATCAACAGTAGCCTATAGCGCAAACCTTTGGACCAGTAACTCAGTCAGTTAGTAAGTTAGTCGGATAGCCTACTTAATGCAGCGATGTTTAGTTGCCACAAAAGCGCAGAATGGGCTATCGTAGGTTGTGAACTTGTGAAGAGGTAAGTAAAGAACAATCAAATTCACCAGTAAGATTTAGTACATAATGAATAATAATTAAGTTAATCTTTGTTATTTTAATTAGAATTGTTTGGGTAGACCTTTACAGATATAAGCATAGAGACATTTGCTAATCTTATGTGGAAATTTCTACAGCGATGTTACCTTAATGCATAATGCATCATTCGACACGTCTTGTAAACTCAGTTTGCCTTCGTTTACAGCTAATTCATCGTGAATTATTTTGTCAATGATATTTTTACTCAAAACCATGGTATGTGAATGCATGCATAGATGGATGCTTGCGCCCAAAGCATTGTATTGCATTGCAAACATCCTTGAAATGGAACAGTGGGTTACCCCAGTGGTAGGCTATATTTCCTCCGAATACTATTTTCTATGACTGAATTCTGTCAAATTTATTATTTTCAGCAGATCTCATACATCAATGATTATGAACTGCATCGTTAACTGTAGAGCTTGGTAATTCCGGATACTACCCAAGTGAGATCCTTCTAAACCCGAAAACACAGAAGGAATTGTCTTGAAATAAGATATCGATGGTTATGTAGGCCTATATGACCACAAGTAAGGTTTAAAAAGCCCAGTAATTGCTTTAAATGCGACGTTAGTATGTCGCGGTAGCATTCACACGTAAACCTTTCAGTTTCATGTGCCGATGTAGTATAGACTAATATTGATATGTGTTGTATAATACCTAATGTCAGTGCTTTTTTCTAGAAAAAAAGGTTCCGGAAGTGAACAATAGGTTCCGGAACTGAACAGTTACATGTATGGAAGAGCTAAAACCCTGAGAAAAACGGGATTAGGGGTTGGGAGGGGCCTCAACAAACACTGAAAGCAGTTAACAACACTGAAATTAAATTAAAATAACTAAATTATTGTTTTATTAATAAAATAAATAAATTATTTTTTAGTAGCTGAAAAAAGGTACCGGAACGCCGTTCCGGCGCATTCTGGCTGAAAAAAAGCACTGCCTAATGTGAACACAATGTATGGAAGTGGTGCAATTTTACTGTTTCGTGATTTGCAGTTGTTGGTTGGCACCACATGCCTTTCATTTCGCTTTTCTTCTCCCTCTCGCTCTCATCTGGTCGACGAATCTCGTATTCTTCATCCTTATCATCAAAGGCATCACATGCGATCGACCGAAAGGTCTTCAGAGCACTCAGAAGAAGCGCAAGCTCGTCTGTCTGCAAGTACAGGCCGCTCTCTGCTGCTGCATTATCATGGGTACAGTATATATAGCACTTCTTATATATATATATATATATATATATATATATATATATATATATATTTATCTATGTATATATATATATATATGTATATATATACATATATATATACATATATATATACATATATATATACATATATATATATATATATATGTTACAGGCAATTCGTAAAACCAGGGATTTTGTAAAATGCTTGAAATTTTTAGGCAACTTGTAAAATCCCTGATTCACTCAGGCACTTTGTAAAATCCCTGAAAAAACCAGGGATTTTATAAAATCCATGAAATCAGACGATGAAGATTTGACAGATTGCCTGAAATGAAAATGACGAACATAATCGAAGCTAATTATGCAAACAAGCCCCATTTTCAAAGGTTTATCATTTTTAGATGGTATTTTATTTAAAGATCAGTTCTCAGGTTGTAAAACCAGGGATTTTGTTAAATGCCAGAAAGTTTATTATGCAAACAAGCCCTATTTTCAAAGGATTAACATTTTTAGATGGTATTTTAATTTAAGTTTAGTTCTCGAAAGCTACAGCTGTTTTTTCTGTTTTCATACGACATACTCGAATGACATCGACTGTTGCACCACTTGACTTATTAATTATTAATTGACAGATTGATATTAGAACTGACCTAACCAAAGGAAACCCAGAAATGAAATAGTGCTTGCTGGGTTTCAATTTATAGCAAGGGTAGGCCTACTCGTCTGACCACAGTTAATCTCAGCCAATCGGTCGATATTTCGGTCAACTTCTAATTGCTGCGACGGCACGTCAAAGAATTATAAGGAAATAGAAAATCAAAGTTCACTGGGCGCTGCAAGACAAATATGTGCAAATTTTTCAAAGGGAAAATGAAGTCGAACGGTTTTGTTAATCCGGCTCGACAACTTCACTTTCCCTTTGAAAAAATTAATCTGTCAATTAATAATTATTAAGTCAAGGGTAAAACAGTCGATGTCATTCTAGCATGTCGTGTGAAAACAGAAAAACTGCTGCAGCTTTCGAGAACTGAACTTAAAATATATGGTGATAACATGTACAAATGTTAATCCTTTGAAAATAAGGTTTGTGTGCATAATAAACTTCGATTATGTTCGTCATTTTCATTTCAGGCAATCTGTCAAATTTTCGTCATCAGATTTCAGGGATTTTACAAAATCCCTGGTTTTTTCAGGGAATTTGTAAAGTGCCTGAGTTAATCAGGGATTTTACAAATTGTCTAAAAATTTCAGGAATTTTACAAAATCCCTGGTTCTACGAATTGCCTGTAACATATATAGGCAATCTATTCTGTTGTCATGGATACAGTATATAGCACGTCTGTCAATATATGTAGTTAATCTATTCTGTTGTCATGGATACAGTATATAGCACGTCTGTTTATATATGTAATTAATCTATTCCGTTGTCATGGGTACAGTATATAGCACGTCTGTTTATATATGTAGTTAATCTATTCCATTTCATGGGTACAGTATATATAGCGGTCCTGCATATATAGTTATTCTATTCTATTGTTATGGGTACAGTATATAGAACTCCTGCATATTATATAGTTAATCCGTGTTGTTGTTATGGGTATACAATTGATGTCCTCTCAAAGATAACAGTTTTGTTGCGTTTTTATATGCGATCAGAAACTTCTAAAAGATTGCTAAAACTTTTTACGTTGCTACATATATTGGTAAGCAGTATAATCCTTTTAAGGAAGAGAGACCTCAATGTATTTTTGCTAGGAATACGTTGTTACTAGTAAGTTGTCGGAATCCTTTTGAATTGCATTATATTTATTTTATAATATTGCATCGCAAACATTGCATTAAAATACCTTGCTGTGTTGTGTAACTTTCTGTCATGCGCTAGTATTTCATTTTTAAGAAATTCTGCTTCTGAAATTCAGTTTCTTCGCGTTGTTTTATGCCAATCCGCTGTCTTTAATGGTGTTCTACTGTACTATTCGGTGGCAATAGTGTATCAGCGTGTTCTGATATAATATTCTTTAGTCTGATATTAAGATTGTTGTTTATCGTATTGCTTTGTATTTTCTCGTGTTCTATTATGCACAATAATTCCACTGATGTACTGTTTAGGTTTGACTTGGTTGTTCTGCCTGTTATCGGTTGACGGGTCGGTCATCGCGATGGATTTCCTCTTCTGTATCTTCAACTCCCTTCAGGGATTCTTCATCTTCCTCTTCCTCAACGTCCGCGAGAAACCAGTTCGCCAGGCGTGGAAGGCCTTCTTCTTGAAATGTTGCGCCAACTGCCGACAAAACCAGACTTCGAAAAAGAAGAGCCTCAACTACGTCCAGAAGCAGTCGAACGTGTCCATCTCCGACAGCCAGGACTCGTCGTGGGACTCCGGGTTCAGCAACTCCACGGCAGCGTCTTCCAGCCAGAGGCCGTTGTCCAAGAAGGAGTTAAGTCCGGTGGAGGTGGAACTGAGTGGGGTCGAGATAATCGTCCGCCATACAAGCTATTACTACGATCACGGTATAAAGGATGATGACATGATGTACTGAAGTGGCAACATTATTAGACCAACAGTTGGAGATTAATAGAATGGGGATCTCTGTCAAGCAATTGGCCTTCTTGGACGACCGGTTGGGTAGATTGAGAGCAGTATACTAAGGAATCCAATACGAGACATGTTCGCGGATCGGTTCTGGTCAGAATTAGTCGGGTTTTTTCGTGGCCTGGACCAATGTTCCACACACACATCTCTTCCATTAGTCCGTCCCTCCGTCCCATTCATCCACCCTCCAACCCATTCATCCATCCTAATTCATCCGTGGAACCAAATCCATCCTTTCAATATTCCATCTAGCAAATTCCTTTTGTCCAATTCTTTCCTTCCGTCCCATCCATCCCTCCATCCACTCGTCCGTCCGTCCATCCATCCATCCATCCATCCATCCATCCATCCACCATCCATCCATCCATCCATCCATCCATCCATCCATCCATCCATCCATCCATCCATCCATCCATCCATCCATCCATCCATCCATCCATCCATATTCATTCGTGGAACCAAATCCATCCTTTCAATATTCCATCTAGCAAATTCCTTTCAATCCATCCACCCAGATATACGCGCATTGAACATTCACGCATAAATAAACACACGCCGAAATATTCCGATCCAAGGTAAAATCTAGCAATAGGCCAATCTAGATAAGATCCAACGTTTCAGAGTAGGATGCGACAAGATTAAATCGGTCCAATGCCAACTCTTTGTATTGTATGAGATTCGAAAAGTACAGACTGAGATGTTTCTCACAATTCAAAGAACAAATGACGGGTATAACACAAAGGCAAGCAACACGTGACCAAAAATGTATTGTAGACGTAGAGTAGCGTATGTTGAGCATGACTTTCGATACATTACAATTCTGCTATTATTTTAGGGATATCAGCTAAAACATTGCACACGATCCATGAAATGTTACTTGGAAATATAAAGCCAAGTTTATTACGAATTTCTGGAAGTGTTATATTCTCTTGGATGCGGCATCTATCAGTAGGCCTATCCAAGGACTTTTGGAGGTAGCTTCTGTTAAAGAGACTGCATAAAAGGTGTTATTAGCATATATTGTCTTTTGATTATAAACCATATTCACAGTATTAAGTAGGCCTATTCTAACTCTCGTTAAAGTATGCTTGTGAACATGGGCGTCCGCAGGAATTTTTTAGGGGGCCAAACTGTTTTCAGAAGGGGGCAAAAAAATTTGGGGGACAAAATGGCGCTTTTGCATGGAAAAAATTTGCATAGATAAACAAATTAAAATACACGATGATCAAGGACTTTACCTAAGTAGGCCTAATTAAGTGTTTCTTCGCATTGAAAATCGTGTTGGGACTGTTGTAATAATCATAATAATCAAATGATTTTATGTTTATAAAATATTTTATAAAATATTTGCAAAATCCATGCGCCCCCCCTCCGAACGCCCATGCTTGTGAACAAATGACCTAGTTAAAACAGCAGCTCGGTGTTCTACCCAAAGAGATACCATGCACAGTTGAATGTTGCTGCAACAGAAATGCCATTGTTATCTCTCCATCGCCTGACAATCATGATAGGACTCGTTCCAGAGCAAAACGATGGAAAAAGCAACTGAAGAAAAAGACAAGCACTATGAAGTGTGGACGAGGAAAATCTGAGCACATGCAGAAACCATGAAATCCTCTGAACCACTTTCCTATCTCCACACGTAAAACGACCCGCATATATGACCTATGACCTCCATGCAGGTGTACTAGGGCCTACTGACTCCTCCACCTTGATCCACCCTTGTGTTCGTTAAAATGTTAAAACCAATGTGAAGAAAAAATACGAGTAATTGCTCGGTGTTGGGCAGCGCTGCACAAATGAGTTTCATTGAACAGGTTTATGTATGTACGTGTGTGTTTGTGTGCGTCGGTTCTGCGTTCTTCTTTGCATCTCTATGTGTGTGTCTGTATTTGTCTGTGTGTGTTTGTGTGTTTGTATGTAAGTATGTATTTGGGTACTTTATATAACGCCTTTCAGTGTACCTCACAAAAGCGCTGCCTGCGTCAATCTGTATGATGATAATTAATATAATTAAGAAGAAAAATGTCATGAACAACCAAAGCAATGCAGAGAAAACTAGAAATGAGCATGGAGGACTTAATTTCTATATTTGATAGAAAATCTGTTTACACGAATGTTTCCTTAGGGCCTAATATAACTGATCTGATGTGGCTCACTACTAAACGCTCCTTTGACAAAAATGTATGTTGTTCAAATTCGGATATTGTGGTCAACGGCTAAACATTATAGTTCAGGTCACATTGAATATTCTGTTACCTGGTAATTTATGCATATATATATATATATATATATCTATATATATATATAAATTTCTGGTAAAAGATTTTACATTTTGTCTGGATTTCATTGCACTCTCTTTAGATTGCATAAGGTGCACAAAGTACTGTTGAAGGGAAACGGATGTAATAAACGGTTAAATAGTGATACATAATGTTGCACTGTGTATATGATAGAGTGGATGAAGGCTGCGTGTCAGTGTGAAGCGGCTGATTTGCATACGTTGCTTGTTATGCAATAGCGTTAGAGACTTGGGAACTTTGCTGCATGAGACAGTTTCGTGCAATTATACATGGACTAAATGGGGAACGGACATTATTCCCCGGACATTATCCCCCGGACATTATCCCCGGACATTATACCCCGGACAGAATCCCCGATTTTAGCTAGGACATTATCCCCCCGGACAAAATCCCCCCTCTGAGTAATAATCACGTGTGTGTCATGTATGTATGCTTGTATGTATGTATGCATGTATGTATTTATGTATGGATGTATGTACGTATGTATGCATTTATGTGTATATGTATGGATGTATGTATGTATGTATGCATGTATGTATGTATTTATGTATGTATGCATGTATGTATTTATGTATGTATATATGTATGTATATATGAATATATGTATGTACATATGTATATATGTATGTATATATGTATGTATGCTTGTATGTAGGTATGCATGTATGTATTTATGTATGTATATATGTATGTATATATGTATATATGTATGTATATATATATGTATGTATATATGTATGTATGCTTGTATGTATGTATGCATGTATGTATTTATGTATGGATGTATGTATGTATGTATGCATGTATGTGTATATGTATGCATGTATGTATGTATGTATGTATTTATGTATGCATGCATGTATGTATTTATGCATGTATATATGTAGGTATAATTTATGTATATATGTATATTATGCATGTATGTATATATTAGGGACCTGCGAATCACATATTTAAAGTCGAATCGAATCTCGAATCGAATCGGGGGTAAAGGTTCGAATTCGAATCGAATCTCGAATCGAATCAGCGGGTACCAGTCTTGAAGGTTGAAGGCGTATCGCAGTATCAATATATTAATAACTTTTCTGCAGTTTAAAATCAATTAAACTATAGACACTGTCACACTAAGCTAATTAACAGAATTTAAAATAGCACAAATAATTTATGAGTTAAGTAGGCCTAAGTAAGAGTTTAAGCAAGCAACCCTGCAAATAGGGGATTTCCTCTATCGCTATAAATACGGATTGCTGCCAGCTTCATTCATGGGATACTTCACCATGGGGTCGCAGATTCACATACATAATACGGGGAGTGCTACTACGTATCGCCCTGCTAGAGCTCGTGCAAACAGAAGGGAGTTCAGTATCGTGACCACTAATTTGGAATAGGCCTATACTATAGCCTACCTTTAGAAATTCGCTCCTCGTCGAATCGCCATGAATTTAAAATAAGACTAAAAACGAACGTACTTGATGAATGGTTTACCTTTTCGCTGCAAAAACAGGCCTCCCTTCAGGCGCCTAGTTGGCCGGGCGGGGTGTCTGCACCCGGGCTCGGGGGCAGAGTCCCTTATTAGTTAAGAATATTAGTTAAGAAAGTTGTTTTAAAAGAACTAAATAACCTCCCAGAAAGATTAATAGCATTATACGCTATGGATTTAGGGAGAAAATTATGTAACCAGTCATATTACTATACATGTAAATGTGTAATTTGCTGATTCCCCTTAGCGGAATTGTATCCCTTTGGGGCCACCCTTTGCAGCCAATATTCAGAGCATCCTTGAATGTAATCTTTACACTAAACTAATTTGCTATTATTTCTGTTGTCGGTTGCAATAGAGATTTTAATTTGATTTGATTTGATATTCTTTATTGTACTGCATAACCGCACTTTGGTGTACATACATCTAAGCGGAGTATAACTTCCTAATTATAAACCCTTTTCTTACTAGGGGATTTGCTGTCGTCGCGTTCCGCGTTGAACGCAGAATTTCAACAACAAATCCACGCGATATAAACAATTTAAAGTTTTTAAAACAATTAGTTTATAACAAAGTCGTTATCATTTTTCCGGAAAACGATTCGAAAATGTTCGAATCATGACTTCATTTTCGAATCGAATCGAATACCGCCGTCCGATTCGTTTTCGAATCGAATATCGAAGCTTCGCAGGTCCCTAGTATATATGTGTGTATGTATATATGTATATTATGCATGTATGTATATATGTGTGTATGATATATATATATGTGTGAAATATAGGGGGGATATAGCCTGGGGATTATGTCCTACCCCGGGGGATTCTGTCCGGGGATAATGTCCGGGGATAATGTCCGGGAATAATGTCCGGGGGGATAATGTCCTACACTCGGACTAAATAGGCAATCAAAACAGACAGTGAAGTGTAAAACACGATAGATAATTAATTAAGCAGACAATAATATTAACTGTTCCAAACCCTCGTCCGCCATTCGTAGGCTATAAATTCTTTTGGCGCATACACGTATGAAGTTAAGTGATTTTCTCGAGCAGAGTAGTTTCAGTGTGATAACAAAGATCAATAGTGTCGCCCTCCTCCTTCATCCAAGCTTGGGACTGGCACTGCCTGGCACTAATAGGCCTAGACACGGGATCCAACTACGAGCTTTTATAATGCAACAACTTTAGTAGCTATACACGCCAGGGCATATTTTAACTGTATAACTAGTGGGACAAATGTCCCAGTAGTGTTAGGATTTGTCCCAGTAGTTAGGCTGATTTGTCCCAGGCAATGTATGCTTAAAGTATAAGCAGTGGGACAAAATGATGGAAGAGTTTTAAGATTTGCCCCAGTAGTAAATTCCCAAAAAGGTCATGAACTTTTTCGGGAGATGAATTCCTAAGAAAAGGTCATGAACTGTTTTCGGTAAGTGACTTTTTCGGGAGATGACTTTTTCAGGAGACGGCTTCCTAAAAAAAAGGTCATCAACTTTTTTGAGGGGAGAAGAATTCCGAGGAAAAGGTCATCAGCGGTTTTCGGGAGGTGACTTTTTCGGGAGATGACTTCCTAAAAAAAGATCATCAACTTTTTCGGGGAGATGAATTCCCAGAGAAAGGTCATAACGAGTTCCAAAATTTTGTCCCAGTAGTCTAAATTCCTTAAAATATGCACTGCTACACGCTGTTGGAGTTTGAATCTTAGTTGACGTGAGATGTCTGGTGATAAAGGTAAGTCCAAATTGCTAAGGTTTCAAGGCAGACGGCAATCTGTCCCTTTTGCGACACAAATGTGTCAGACTTTAGACAACAACGTGATACCTCATTAGACTATTACTGCTCAGAGAGCCCCATTCAGCTACGCTACCTGTATTATTAAATACCTGCATGAATGAATAACAGGGACTGGTTGGCGAGAACTGCATAGCAACAATAGCATACGCGGTATTCAATAGAAGCCCTGGGATACGGGCCATAAAAGTAGAGTGACAGGTGACCATCCCCTCCCCTGCTATTCAACTGATGCGCTCAGGCCGGTAAGACACGCACAAACCTCGAGGCATACGAATCACTCGAAGAACTATGTCCTTCGTCGTGGCAGCTGTTTGTTGCGACTGTTCTTAACCGACAGAACAGCTTCAGTTAAGCGCTTTAATCACCCTGTTTTTAGATTCGCAGAACCGTTAGCGCTACAGGATTAAGACAATTATTGGAAATTTGCATCGAACAGGTAGAGATTTAAATCTGACAAATCTTATGTACCTCATCTAGCGTGATTAGACTAATCACACAGCAGGGTTTGTTTTAACGTGCAGTGATACACAAAATGTGCAGTGATAAAAGCCTGTTAATCGCTGTTTGCGCATGAATGAAATTGCAATTCATAATTATTTGATTTTTATGCGCTCCGGCGCTCCTCAGTTCCAGTGATAAATGTTCCTTAAAACAGGCCCTGAATCACAGCCTCAGATTAGACTTATCACAGCTGAGGCTGTGATTAGCTTTCGGCATTCGTAAAATAACTGCATTCATCCCGTTACACTTTCGTTAATCCCATCGTTCTTATTTGTGTATTTATTTATTTTTTAATTTACTTCTCTGAGCTGGTCTTTCGAACGTGCCTTGGTTACTTACTTAAGTCGCTAGTTACATGTACATGTACAAATGTAGGCCTACACGTTTTTCTTTAGTAGCAGTCTGTATCTGGCTCATTTTTCAATGAATTGATCGACTGATATCTGTCAACACCGTTGCCAGTTTAAATGGATGCCACGCCATTTAAGATCCCGGCGTACGGACCGACGTGCTAGCCCGAGATTTAAATCTCTGAAATTTATATCTCTTAAATAAGCAGCTTGTTGCTGTTTATAGTAAGCTAGTCAGTAAGTCATCGGTCTGTCCGTCTGTCTGTCTGTGTGTCTGTCTGTGTGTCTGTCTGTCTGTGTGTCTGTCTGTGTGTCTGTCTGTGTGTCTGTCTGTCTGTCTGTGTGTCTGTCTGTCTGTCTGTCTGTCTGTCGGTCGGTCAGTTAATTGGTCAATTCATACGTTCACTTGTACATTCAGTAATTTGATGATTTTTATTTTTTTACGTTTCATTAGTCTGTTGCTTCTTTCCCTCGATTGGTCCAATGTCTGTTCTGCGGGAGCCATCCTTTCTGTTCTCGCTCATCGCCGCTTCATGGCTCTTGGGATCTGCTCCGTCGCAGCAACAATCATCTCCAGCGACTGGACAACCCGACGGAGGGCAAATCACAGGTACCCACAAATTGCAATTACGGATAATGGAAGATTCACAAAACTGGATAAATGAGTACCTGATTATCCATTGCAGAGGCGGGGATCTTGTTTGACGGGGGGGGGGGGGTGACACTTTTGGACTGATCTGGTCAGGAAAGTTTTGAACTGATCTGGTCAAAATGAGGCAAAGCAATTTTTTGACCTTTTTGGTGTTTCTTCAAAATTTGTGGGAACTGTATACTGTGTCCCCCACTGTTAAAGGTGGGGGTTTTGTCCCCCTCGATCCCCCGCGATGTCTTTGATCTACTGAAATATATTCTTACAAACCGTTGACACAAGCACAGCTAAAGCGATCACTGTGCGGGAACAAGGGCGTCGACAGTCTCGGCATAAGGGAATCTAGTTCTTCACCTTAAAAAGTGGGGCACCATGTTTGAAGCTTAAACACGACCTGCTTTACCTGTTCCTTTAAAACTTCGGAATGCACTGACCTTCATGCTGAAACCAGGCCAATGCAACAGAGGACATACAGTATGTAGCTGACTTTTTGTAGTGCGACCTATATTATCACAATGGTGTGAGTTCTATGCAGCCTACATGGGATGTCTAGTTTCGTGTTCAAATGTAACTTAGATCTAATGCAGAGATAGACCAGGTCGGTTTGTGAGCACTGAAAAATTCCTACCTCCAACTTCCCATAGGGGTTTGCTCTTTGGCTCACAGCCGAAAAGCATACCTGTCTTTGACCGTCATAGTTTAGCTTATACTGTATACTTGATATAGTGTTTCTGTAATGATGTCAGTCATTTTCGATATAACGGTGTTTATTAATAAACGATTCCTTGTTGTCTCAGCCAGCTTAAAAGCTGGAAATTTAACAGACGTTACGCTGACCTTTGGTGCGTCACTAGTTGATACGTTGCGCAATGACTACGAATGCCATGAAAATTACTACTTAAATCAGATAACATTTAAAACTTGTTCATTTCAGATTATAATTATTATACCTAAATTCGACCTTTGATTGAATGAATGATCGACTGATTTAATCAACGAACAAAAGAGTCGACGAATGAAGAAATGAAGATAATTTTAAAACCTGCGCCACTCATTTGCATGTACCTATGCATGTGACATTTATATACCGCCTCGGTGGGAACCTCTCAAAAACGTTGCACAGTCGTTTGTGGAGATGGAAACCACAGTACCATCTTACATTTAATCATACGTTACCTCGTGTTTCTTACCTTATCTAATCTTTCCTTACCTTACCTCACCTTGCCTAACTTTACCTTAATTTACATAGCCTTATCTCACTTTGCCCTATGTGACCTTGGTTTATCTTACTTTGCTTCATCAGGTCGAGGAGCGTCGCCAGACTTAAATTCAAGAGCAGGCACAAAATCTAGAAAATATTTGATGACCTTTTTTGGAGACTGCTGCGCAAAAAACTTGATGACCTATTTTGGGAGATTTGTGTCAAAAAAGTTTATGACCTTTTTTGGCATTTCTTCTGAAACTACTTCTCTTGAGCCAGGATTCATCGTTCAAGAGGAGGCAACATCCAGGGGCAGCGCTATAACCCAAGGAAAAATTTTAAATTTATAAAACCAAGAGTATGCCTCCTCTTGCCTCAATGTAGCTACGCCTATGATCAGGTCATACATTTACTTACCTTACCTAATCTTATCTTGCCTTATCTTACTTTGCCTTATCTAATCGCATCTTATTTTACCTGGGCTTTTGTCACCTTGTCTTATCTCAGCTTATCTCATTTTGCCTGATCTTACCTAACCTTACCTAATTCCATCCTACCTTTGACAGAATGACTTTCTGTGCTTGTTGCGTGTAGCGTTGTGTCCAGATGGTTGGGATCAGATGGCTGGAAAAGTTTGCATGTGGAAATCGATGGTTCCACTTTCATGGGACAATGCGCTGGATTCCTGTCGCAAAAACCTTTCACATCTACTGATCCTCCACGATGAGTTCTACGCTTCCAACGAAGCCCAAGCGAACAACATCTTCAATGGTATCAAGAATCTGTCATTAGACAATCCAGGTATACGACCGTTCATGATTGTCATTAGCAATATGCAGTGCAATTGAGGCAAGGTAATGTAAGGTTAGAGAAGTTAAGGTAAGGTAAGGTTAGGTTAGGTTAGGTAGGGCTAGGTGTGGTTAGGTAAACGGAGGGAAGTTGAGGTAAAGCAAGGTAAGGAGAGGTAAATTGCGGATATTTAGGGTCATTTAAGGTAAGGCTTAGTTAGGTTAATCGAGATGTAATGTAATGCAAACATTTGCAAAGCGCTCCTCGCAGCAGAGCTATTCAGAAGCGCTCTCAACGTGATAGGCTCGTGTAAAAAGAAAGATCCTTAAGCATTTAAGCGAAGCTGGCGAAAACGCCCCGAGGACCTTGCTCCGAATCACAGAAGGGAGTTAATTCCACAGTGAATGGCCAGCCGAAGCAAAGGCCCGATGCCGAGTTAATGAGGTTCGTGACCGAGGTACAAACAAGTCCAATCGGTCAGCAGAACCATCACGCTGATGTGTACACACGACGAGCGCTACTACCTGTGAAATAAGGTTACGTTACGTAAGGTAAGGCAAGTGAAGGTGGCAAGTAATATCATAGGATGAGAAATAGAAATAAAGACAGAGGCATTTGGGAAGTAGGCCTCGTGTCGTGGGAGATACAAAATTCGGCCCAGCTATCTCCAGGCCATCTGCCGTTCTCAGAAGTTTAGTCATATTTTCGTTAAGGTCTGAAAACAGCTGGACAATCTTTGCTTCCACAGTCATCCCTGCAGCCTGCCTGCCAGCCTGCCTGCCTGACCCCCCTGTCCATTACCCTTCTTCTTAGTCCTTGTTCCGCCTCATATTTAATTAGTAAGGTAGATGATACCGCTTCATCGGATAAGGAAGCGCAAAGAGGACAACTTTTGTCCATCAAGAGGGTTGGCCTATTTTGCTTATATATATATATATATATATATATATATATATATATATATATTGAATTTTCAATTTTTTTTTCAATTCAATTCAACTTTATTGATCCGAATTCAATACAAAAGTACAGTAGGCACCAATCGGAATGTAAAAACATTCGGGATACAATAGGGAACGCCCAAAATGGACCTAGATCCCGCTTAATTAGGGCTGCCTATTTGTTACATAGTAGTAAGATGGCACCAAAAAAGAAAAAGAAAAATGATGGGGACAAAAACCAGGCCCTGAAAATACTGTCCTTGAGGTATAGTATGAATGAAAAGTAAAGGACTAGTTGAAAATACATATGTATAAGACTTATATATTTATATTGACTGCAAAGGTTCCTGTAAAAAATGAGCGATTACTTTACCCACTGTTGTCCAGTTTTGCATTGTTATTTGCCCTTAAGTCGGAACTAAATTTATTGCCCCAGGACCACATATCTGACAATTATTGCTAAAAAGGTATGTAATTAATGAGCCCACATATGACCTTCCCTGACTTTATCTTATTTTACTCACGGACGTCGAATTCGCACACAACCCTCCGTCAATCTCAGCGTGCACGATATCACATGGTAACAATTTATCCAGGATGGGAATTGTCGGAGGTTGGGGTTCAACAACCTAGTTTTTCTTTGGATCCCACACTTAAGTCTTCATTGCACACCCAGGGGGGTCGTTTCCAATCCCTCAGTTGTGCTAGTGTGATTTAGTATTATTTGACTCTGAGTCTCTGACAAAGAGAAGAAATTTCCATGGTGTATCATGTATGCATTTTTGAATTTTCTCAACAAAGTAATTGCTTTTGATTCGAGTCTGACTTGCAAAACTGCTAGCATTGAAATCAGCTCCTTTCAAATTTCGTTCACATCAGTTTGCAAAATACGGATAAAATGTTCAACCCCCTCCCCCAGTCTTTTTACTACAATTCCCACACAGGATTCACCAGAAGTGAAAAATTGAAGCGACCGAGAGAAAGTTCTGAAGATTTCAAGGTCTAATCAGAATGCAGTCACTGGTATATTAAAGTAAAGGAAGGCAAGATGTCTCACCATAGAGACCGAATGCTGTTCTCGAAGCCATTCATTGTTGCAATCACAGAAGTGTCTGTCGTTCCGGTTGTATATGTATATGTATATGTATATATATATATGTATATGTATATATATATATATATATATATATATATATATATATATATATATATATATATATATATATATATATATATATATATATATATATATATATATATATATATATATATATATATATATATATATATATATATATATATATATATATATATATATATATATATATATATATATATATATATATATATATATATATATATATATATATATGGCTTTTTGCTAGTAACTGGAATTTTATATAGCGCTCGTTTGGAAACTCTCAAAAAGTGTTGCTAAGGAACTAAGCTACTATCAGCACTTTGAAAGGTTATATATACAACATCAAATGCATCCATTGTGCACACACGTATTGCCTGATTTGAAGATTATCGAGTAAGAAGCTTAGTGTAAATTAGAAGAATATCGACCACTTTGGGCTTCCGTAAGAAATGTGGGTTGATGGAAATTGACTGTGCGTCTCGTTTGAACCTAAGTCCCGTAATCGGTCATTGGTGACGCTCTGGCCTCGTTCAATGCGGGTTCACGTGCGCTTTGTACCACTCACCTGCTCCACTGCAGGTGAAACTCGACCAAGAAAATATTTACAACTAAGACCCAATCAGAACTATGCAGAATAAGGACACTTTAGAAATGAGGTGTTATTCGGCATATGACGCATTTAATGACTGGATGGCAGGAAGACATCTTGACACACTGCCTTACCTACTGACTAACTGGCTGAATATCTGGCTAACTGAATAACTGACTAATTGACTTACCTACTGACTCACTGACTGACCATTGACTGAGTGATTGTTTGGCTGACTTAATTACCTAATTACCAACTTACCTACCTAGATATCTACCTTTGACTGACTTATTGACTGACTGACTGGCCCAATGAATGAATGAATAAATGAATGAATGAATGAATGAATGAATGAATGAATGAATGAATGAATGAATGAGTTGATCGATTGATGGATTTGTAGGTTGGTGAATGGGTTGGTTGATTATTTCCGAACTGATTTATATTTTCCGTTATCCTCTTTAATCGCCTCTGCCCCAATATGGGTTGTCTCATGATCTGTATCTTAATCTGCCTCTGCCCCCAAAATAGGGGTACCACATGATCTGTCTCTTAATCTGCCTCTGTCCAAATATATTGAGTACCACATGATCTGTCTCTTAATCTGCCTCTGCCCAAAATATAAGCCTTATAAGGGGTACCACATGATCCATCTCTTAATCTATCTCTGCTTCAATCTAGGGGTGCCACATGTTCTGTTTCTTAATCTGCTGTCTAATTAACATTGTTCTGTTGTGTTTTTAATTGTCGGTATCTTTGTTTGTGTCTAATCGTGTGTATTTGTTTGTGGGGTGTTATTTGTGGATAGCCTTCAGTGACATGTGGGTCGGAGTGCATGTCATCGCAGATCCGGATCCAAGACGGACTGAGGAGAAGCTCTGGTGGGAAGCAGATGTCCCTCTGCCCGTTCGCAGGTGACACTCCGAATCTCTCGAAATACATCTCTAAATATGCACAAATCTTTTCTAAATGCTTCACGCAAATGCCCAGAATTTCATTCTGTCTGTCTGTCTGTCTGTCTGTCTATCTGTCTGTCTGTCTGTCTGTCTATCTGTCTGTTCGTTTGTCGGTCTGTCATTCTGTCTGTCATTCTGTCGTTCATTCTGTCTGTCTGTCGGTTACTTTGTCTGTCTATTGGTGTGATCTGTCATTCTGTCTATCTGTCTGTCGTTTTATTATTCTGTCTATCGGTCTATCTGTCTGTTATTCTGTCTGTCTCCACTCATGTCTCTATTTCTGTCTCGCTCTGTGTTTTTTCTTCAGTATGAAACATCATCTTAAATGCTTACGTTACATATTCTACATTACATCTCTGTACCGCAGTTTACCTGTCTTGCCTTACAGTAATTCTTTCTTTACAGGACGGATAATGTAACTCTTTTCGAATGGGCTTCAGGGCAACCGGATTTGAAAACTGGTCGCTGTGGTGCCGTCTTTAACCTTTCCCAATATGCCTCCACTCAGGGACAACCCGCACAGTTGTACGGTAACAATCCGCCACCGAAGCAACAATTCTCTGTAACCCTGACCAACTGTTTGGACACGAGGAAGTTTATCTGCGTCAGGGAAGCAACACCGATCGTCACTAAGACGAGTGAGTCATCTGGAGTATCGTTCGTAATCTAAGGTTGTTTGTGCTAATAACAAAACTGATGGTCATCGGCTTAACTATGAATTAAGAGCTTACGACGCGGGTATGCTTAGTCCGGATTTATGTGTGTAATGATTGTGTGATAATTATTTAACAGCGCTGACGCTATCTGGCGAATACTATGAGAAGAAAATAAAAAAGTGTATTTGCTTAGAGATCAGACGTCTCGGTCACAGACCTCAACGTCTCATAAGCAAGCCATATTATCCAGACTTTTTAAACCAATTCAACTCATTTACTAACTATTACAAAGGAAATACACAGCGAATTGATTACAATCTTGACCTACTTATGCAACTTTAAAACCATTTTACGGCTGACAAACTTTCTTACCAGTTGTCCACGTTCTATTCACATCAGCATTTCGTACTGTATGAATCATGTGAAGGCATTTCTGTAATTATTTTGTTTAAAATTAGCAGACCACAATGAAGCCATCTCTTAAGTTTTTTAGCGTATGTCTCTGGTCGTGTCGTTTTGGCCTCAAAGCGTTCTCGGTTTCTGAAGTCTGGAGCCCCGGAGCAATACGTCTCG
This sequence comes from Allolobophora icterica, assembly GCA_963556255.1. Classification (NCBI taxonomy): domain Eukaryota; kingdom Metazoa; phylum Annelida; class Clitellata; order Crassiclitellata; family Lumbricidae; genus Allolobophora; species Allolobophora icterica. The sequence goes on along the minus strand of OY744609.1, from coordinate 45,625,229 downwards.
TCAGCATCCCCGATCACTATATATATCATCATCGCTATCATAATACAATACGAGGACTTGCAGTAGCAAATGTTGGTGATGACGATTATAACGATGGTTGTGACGTTGATGACTATGATGAGCTTCTTGTCCTCTCTCCTCTTCCGTTCCGAAGACGCTTGAAAACCTTTCTTTTTGACGGTTATGACAGTGATGCGGGTCGAGAGTGCCGCTGATTTGAGTGGCGCTATATAAATGTTCGGTTACAAATTACAATTACAAGGATGGCGATAATAATGAAGATGACAACGATGAGGCTGATGATGACATTATCGTTAGAATAGATTGGCTGCTTAAATCAAGCACCTATCGTTATTGTAGATTTGACTGGTCAGTGTCCCACTGATTTTTACGGTAGCGAATATCTCGACACCTGTTTCAAGGCCTTCACTGACGACACATCCAAAATGACCTTTCGCGATGCCAATGCTGTCTGCCTGGGATTCAAAGGAAGTCTTGCTCTACCATACGACAACATCTCGACACAGTTCATCCTGGAGGGTTTCAAAGACTACTCTGGTTACTATTTTAATTGAAAGTCATTCTTTTAATCGTAATCATAGACGTCACAGAGCCCCGACATGGTCATTTTCGTAATCGGATTTCTTTTCGTTCTCCTTTCTCATCGCAGTGATAATATATTTGCAGTGAATTGACATTAGGTTTCATAGTTTACGAATGGTAAGAAAAGTTTATACCATTTCCTTTGCATATCGCTTTCTGTGCCTTAGATTGTGACGTATTTAGGTTTCTTGGGTTTTTTTTAATTGATCTGACCTTATCTGACCTCATTTGACATGAGCTTATCTAGGGCCGCTGACAGAAATTCCGGACCTCTAGGCAGAGCAGTCGCGAGCCCTTGGCAGAGCAGTTACGGGCCTCTAAACTATCTTTAGGCTTTATTAGTCAAGGAGCTAGCTCATGTTTCGTGTGCACCTCAATGTACCCTCAGTTTGACCTCAGAGGGTTATTATAGGTCATCAAAGTGTGTCAAAACAATAGGTCACATGACCCGCTTATTGATCGCTTAGCTGCCATATTGGATTCAAGATGGCGGAAAAATGACTTTTTAAATCACTTGTATCCCGGCCATTTCTTATCCGATTTCAACGTTTTCTTTGTTCAATAATAGGTCTTGATAAGAGCTATCTTTTTGGTATCTGAGTATGTTTACTAATTATAGCCGTTTTTGAGAAATTTAGCAAAAGCAATTTTTTTTAAAGAAATTTTCTGTATATTTTACTTTTTGCCACTTAAGAAGTAGAAAATGTGAAAATATGACTCTGACAAAATATAATCAGCATTTAATAAGCTTTCAGGTGGTACTATTGAAAGTAATATTATGTTGTGCCATTTTCTTTTAGGATTCAAAATTAGAATCCAGTGCAGTGCCATTCGAGCATCCAAGCGTACCTTTCATATTCCTGTTCCACAGCCTTTTTCCATTCGATTTTGACGTCTTTTTCTTTGAATTGTATGTCTTAGTTAGAGCTATCTTTTTGGTCCTTGCATATGTTTTGCTAATTATAGCCGTTTTGAGAAATTAAACAAAAACAATATTTTTAAAGTGAGGTCAAACTGAGGGTACATAGAAGTGCACACGAAACATGAGCTAGCTCCATGACTATATATAAATATAATATCGTAGGGTCGTACGAAAAAAACACAAATTGAAATAATAAAAGTGCTTGTACGACCGTACGATATTATATATATATATATATATATATATATATATATATATATATATATATATATATATATATACAACTATGATTTTATTCAGAAGGTTGAAGTTTAAACTGACTGTAGTTAAGCGTCAGATAATGTAGTTTAAAAGGCAAAAATCATAAACTTTGTATAACTGATTCTAATATTTTTCATAAGTTGATTGAGGACCCGGCCCGGGCCCCTAAAAAGTCGCTGGGCCCCTACGCATTTGCTCCCCCCACACCCCTCTCGGCGGGCCTGAGCTTATCTGACCTCATTTGACGTGACCTTAATTTCCAGGCTATTCGCTTTTAGACTGCGCTGTGAATACAAAATGTAAATGTGCATGTTTTCTATATTAGCGACCGTATGGCCTTGACACTGCAGCTGCTGATTTTTAAATAAATTTTTCCGGTTGAGGTCGTTCTACATAAGGAGCTTTTGACTACGGCATGCCTTGACTCTTAAAATTTAGTTACACTCAGATATCTAAATTTCAGGAGATTTCTATCTTTTCATCCAATTTCATTCCATTTACCCTCTTGATTATTCACAGTGAGGAAATTGTTAGAGAAAAGACTAGGGGAGGGGGAACATTTTATCCGTATTTTGCAAACTGAAGTCAACGAAATTTGAAAGCAACTGATTTCAAGGCTAGCAGCTTGGCAAGTCAGACTCGAATCAAAATCAATTCCTTTATGGAGAAAATTCAAAAATGCATACATGATACACCATGGAAATTTCTTCTCTTTGTCAGATACTAAGAATCAAATAATCTGTATCCCACCAGCACAACTGTGGCGGTCGGAAACGACCCCTGAGGTGTGCAATGAAGACTTAACTGTGGGGGTCCTAAGAAAGACTAGGGTTGAACCCCCAACTTCCCGACAATTCCCACCCTGATCATACAGTTTCTTCTTTCTGTGTCTGCAGTCGGTTCTTATGGAAAGTTTGAATTCTGGATTGGTCTTTTCTACGACAACCAAACCACCGTAACCGTCAACGGAAACGTTTGGCCACAGAAGATCTCGCCCCAGAAATGTGTTCGTTATCCGACAAACCTGTCAGACAGCTGCCTATACATACAAGCGGATGGCAACGGGTGGTCGCGTTGGTGTTATGGAAACTGTAACGAGACACGCCTGTACATTTGCCAGACCAATGCATTGCGACCAGGTATGGGATATTTCAAAGGGTATGCGGACGTTTCGTCCCGGACGATTCGTCCCAGGACGATTCGTCCCGAGGACGTTTCGTCCCAGGACGATTCGTCCCGAGGACGTTTCGTCCCAGGACGATTCGTCCCAGGACGATTCGTCCCAGGCTATCATTTCGTGAATCTTAATTTTTGTGTTTGCGACTGGTGTATAGTGATTTGTGATTGGTGATGATTGCCTATTTAAGGAGTGATTGTAATTTGGTATATGGGGTTCCCTCCTAGCGGCACTTGTCCCTTTTGAGCTCCCCTTTAGAAACTCAACCAGAAAACTGTTGCCTGGCAAACTGTCCTGTATTACTAGTCATAAACTGTTTGATGTCTTCTAATAAACGGATTTTTAATGAATTTGATTTTGATTAACAATGTTACCTCACCTTAAATCAACAGGTACACGAAATCAACAAATCTACCAAAGTGACAACCAACAAAAGATCGATTATCAGAGGATAAAACTCCACTAATGTTAACAATCAACAAAACATCGATTGTGACAACCTAAAAAAGACTTGATTTCGCCCGTTTAATTTCGCCCTTTTGATTTTCGCCCCTTTGATAATAAACCCATTTACACAACCATCGTGACGAACAGTCCGTGACGAATAGACCCGAGTTGAGTTTTATCCTCTGAAGAATCGTCCTGGGACGAATCGTCCTGGGACGCAACGTCCTCGTGACGAATCGTCCGGGGACGAATCGTCCTGCATGGGACGAATCGTCCAGGACGAATCGTCCGGGGACGAAACGTCCCCAAATCATTTCAAAGTCATAGGCTCAGTGGGACTCAGTTGGTTGCATTGTATTGTATATTGTATCTGAACATTTATAAAGCGCCTCTCACAGTGTTTGCTAATCAGAAGTTGGCTTGGGTTGTACGTGTGTGCCAAAGCCCAACAGTGGGACTCAATTGGTTGCATTGTATTGTATCTGAACATTTATAAAGTTATGTTTAAAGTTTAAAGTTATGTGTCTCTTTTTGTTTGCAGATGAACTTGTTGTTCAGAATGAATTTTAACACCACTTAGACTAGTGCTATATTACAAACAAAGGCGCTATATTAAGTGCCAATATATATATATATATATATATATATATAATATATTATATATATATATATATATATTTAAGGAAGAGACTCTGTCTGTCTGTCTGTCTGTCTGTCTGTCTGTCTGTCTGTCTGTCTGTCTGTCTGTCTGTCTGTCTGTCTGTCTGTCTGTCTGTCTGTCTGTCTGTCTGTCTGTCTGTCTGTCACAGCGATGTTTGACCGGAATGCATTTCTACAGTTTTAGAGCTTTTCACTCGAAACCTTCACTACTGTGTCAGGGTGGGCATGACACACCCAGTGTGAGGCTTCGCGTCCCCCGTTTTCCCCGCTACCATGGACTCCCGAGCCAAAAACCTAGCCGCGTCATGCATTTGAAGCTCGAAAAAATTCTAAAATTCAACCTATTTGACTCGCCAGATGGCGACGCCGCGTTAAGCAGCTACAGTACGGATTCGCTAGAGGGATTGAAACTTTCACTCAACTAAAGTGGTGGTGGTGGTGGTGGTGGTGGTGGTGGTGGTGGTGGTGGTGGTGGTGGTGGTGGTGGTGGTGGTGGTGGTGGTGGTGGTGGTGGTGGTGGTGGTGGTGGTGGTGGTGGTGGTGGTGGTGGTGGTGGTGGTGGTGGTGGTGGTGGTGGTGGTGGTGGTGGTGGTGGTGGTGGTGGTGGTGGTGGTGGTGGTGGTGGTGGTGGTGGTGGTGGTGGTGGTGGTGGTGGTGGTGGTGGTGGTGGTGGTGGTGGTGGTGGTGGTGGTGGTGGTGGTGGTGGTGGTGGTGGTGGTGGTGGTGGTGGTGGTGGTGGTGGTGGTGGTGGTGGTGGTGGTGGTGGTGGTGGTGGTGGTGGTGGTGGTGGTGGTGGTGGTGGTGGTGGTGGTGGTGGTGGTGGTGGTGGTGGTGGTGGTGGTGGTGGTGGTGGTGGTGGTGGTGGTGGTGGTGGTGGTGGTGGTGGTGGTGGTGGTGGTGGTGGTGGTGGTGGTGGTGGTGGTGGTGGTGGTGGTGGTGGTGGTGGTGGTGGTGGTGGTGGTGGTGGTGGTGGTGGTGGTGGTGGTGGTGGTGGTGGTGGTGGTGGTGGTGGTGGTGGTGGTGGTGGTGGTGGTGGTGGTGGTGGTGGTGGTGGTGGTGGTGGTGGTGGTGGTGGTGGTGGTGGTGGTGGTGGTGGTGGTGGTGGTGGTGGTGGTGGTGGTGGTGGTGGTGGTGGTGGTGGTGGTGGTGGTGGTGGTGGTGGTGGTGGTGGTGGTGGTGGTGGTGGTGGTGGTGGTGGTGGTGGTGGTGGTGGTACGGATTCGCTAGAGGGATTGAAACTTTCACTCAACTAAACCGGGCGTGGTGGTGGTGGTGGTGGTGGTGGTGCTACAGGTACGGATTTGCTAGAGGGATTGAAACTTTCACTCAACTAAACCGGGCGTGGTGGTGGTGGTGGTGGTGGTGGTGCTACAGGGATTGAAACTTATAACCCCGGTCAACGCCGGTTAAACCAGCTAGTATATATATATATAAAGAGAGAGAGAGAGATTCCATTGATAATGCGTCTGCTGTTCGTAGCTGTCTACGAGTTAGAATCAGATGAACTGTGTCACGTGATACATGGTAAACCCGTTTAAACTAGAGTGTTGTTGTTCTGATCCATTCATTCTGAGAACTTTTGCCCCAGCATCAGAAAGGCACAACCTGGAATTGTCGATGTACATATCAAGGAACCGTTAGTTCACTTCGAGTTGTGAAGGAAAGGGGTCTATGATCGGTCAAGCCTAAACAAGGCCAGAAAGCTCTCGCAAGTAGGCGGGCGCATTCTCAAGGCAAAAATTAATGGTCATGGGCGACCGCAGGAATTTATTTTAATGGAAGGGCAACATTTTTTGTAGGAGCAGAGCAAAATGACGTTTTTGGATGGAATGGCTATTCATGAACACAGAACACGTGACAACTTTAAAAATAAATAATGGTCTAGGTCTCTTGGACTTTACCTAAATAATTAAGTGTTTTTCGCATTGAAAATCGTGTTGGGACTGTTGTAATAGGCCTAATCATAATAATCAATTTTTTTTATTTTTTTTAAATATGCGCAAAAGCCAGGGAGCAAATGCTCTCCTTTCCCCCACCGGACGCCCAAGCACATGGCATCGAAAGACTCATAATTATAGAAATCTTAATTTCGATGCGCTATGAAACTTGCAGCTAATAAGTAACATCACGCACGTTTTTTCCGAGACATTCAAATATCGAAACCCTCTGCTGCCAGCTGATACGTTGGGCTCGGCGTTGCAAGTCCTTCAATCAACGTCTCTGTTACATTCATAGCATCACCACACTCGCCTGTATGATGATGAAAAATCAATTGTTGTGAACTGTTTTTTTTTGTCAAGATCCCCCAGAAGCCAGAGTCGAGTCGAAGAACGTCCGCGTATCCGTTAAAAATTGCAGCAGTCAGATCATCACTTGCCAAGCCTCCAACTACCATCCCTGCAAACCGGTTATCTGGATCAAAGACGGATTCTACATAGACAACGGCTATCCTCCACAGGGTCTGAGCCTAACCTTAGACGAGAACCTCTTGGCCAAACTGCCTGGTTCAACGGTCGGGTCTATGCAAGGGGAATACACGTGTGAGGTCTGGGGTCAAAGATCAGAGTTCAGAAGGTCAAACGATACTTCCTACGCCTTCGTGACCTTCGAAGGTACGCATGTGCAAACAACATTCTGAGATTGCCTCAACCGTGGTTCTGGGGTGAAAGATATTTTGGCTTAGAACAACGTCTAAACGGCGCTTCGACAAATTAGGCGACAAAGTTAACCTTATGCTCTCTTATGGTTCCGCTCTTTCCTCTCTGACAGATCCATTTATGTGGTTTTTGGAACGCATCGCACTCCTTGGGTCACTATCCCCTATGGTCTCCCTCAAGACTCTGTTCTCGCTCCTTTGCTCTTCATACTCTATCCTTCGGACCTTGAGGGGATTTTACAGCCGTTTGGGGTTTCATCCCACCAGTATGCGGATGACACACAATCTCTGCTGCATGGTCCGGCCTCCTCTGCTGTCCAAATGGTTGAACGCACCTTAGCAGCCTCTTCTGCTCTGGATGCTTGGCTTTCTTCTAATCGCTTGCGGCTGAACCCTGATAAAACTCAGTTTATCTGGCTCGGTGGTCGCCTCCAACTCAGCAAGATTGATTTTGAATCTCTTCATCTCAGATTTCCCCTCATTCAGTTCTCCTCCTCTGTTCGAGACTTGCGGATTGTCCTTGACTCTACCCTCTCCTTCACTGATCAAGTTAATCTTTTTTCGCGATCTTGCTTTTATCATCTACGCCAGCTTCGATCCACCCGCAGGTGTCTTTCGGTCCATGCTGTCTCTACACTGGTCCACGCCTTGATCTGCACTCGGGTTGACTTTGGTAATGCTGTGTACACTGGCCTTTCCTCCTTCAATATGCACAAACTTCAGTCTATCCTCAATGCCTCTGCTCGGCTTATAGGTGATATTCCTAAGTTTGCCCACATCTCTGCCTTTATTCGTGACTCCCTCCACTGGCTTCCTGCCCAACAGAGAATTCAGTTCAAAACCATCACCCTCGTGCGCAACTGCCTCACTGGGTCTGCTCCGTCTTACCTAATGAATTTCTGCACTCCGGTTTCTTCCCTGCCTTGCGATCCTCGGCCCGTGGCCTTATGGTTGTTCCGCGTATGCACTCTTCTACGGCCCAATCCAGGAGCTTTGCCTACGTGGGTTCTTCAGTCTGGAACAGTCTTCCCCAGACCCTCCGCCAAGAGCTTCTTGTCCTTTCTCCTCTTCAGTTCCGTAGACGCTTGAAAACCTTTCTTTTTGCCGGTTTTGGCTGTGATGCGGGTCGAGAGCGCCGCTGATTTGAGTGGCGCTATATAAATGTTCAATTACAATTACAATTACAATTATGCTAACCTTTTGTGTGATAATCAAATTCTAACTGGATAAATTAAAGCCATTAAAACTGAAAGTTGATATTTTATTATTGTGAACTGAGTTTTGTGTACAGTCTTGCAGTGCGAGATATTAGCGTATATATATAGTGCGCTTACTTTAGTTTCACGTGTATATGTATATATGATAGATGTATAACGTTTAGTCTTAGTGACACGCGCGGCCGGCCGATATCGGCAGCGGCGCGCTATATGTATATTATTAGAGTTCGTTTAAGCGCACAGAAGACAGGTGTGTCAAGAGGCGCGAAGAATTATGCTGACTAGAGAAGTTTGAATTCGAGTGTGTTCGCTGTAGTAGTGTGGCTGACTAGTTGAGTTGTAATCGAATTGAGTTCTGTCTGTTTGTTTCTTATTAAACTGAAAAGATATTAAACTGTGTTGCTGATTAATTCAGGTTATACTTATACGTAGAATTAGTGTTCAAAAGGTGAACGTTAAATAGGCGTTAAGTACGAAGAGAACAAGGATTTAATTAGAAGGATTGTCAACGGAAGGATTGGGTTGACATTATTGGTGGCAGCGTCGGTGTGGATAAATACTCACGGTGGATAAATACTCACGGTGGAATAAATACTCACGGTGGAATAAAAATACTCACGGTGGATATAAACTCACGGTGGATTAAAATTCACGTTATCACCTCCTTCGGCGGATAGAAGAATCTACGACGGTGATAAAAGAATTTACAACGGTGTTAGAAGAATCTACGACGGTGTTAGAAGAATCTACGCGTTGTTGCTGTGTGACGTGTCTACGATATCAACGACGGTGGAACACGAGAAACGGTATAAAAATTTCGTTGTTTTCCACGAACAAATATAAAAGAAATCCCGTTTGTTTATCGATTCACACAACAAGAAAAACCGTGACTTCTTTGAAAAGAGAAATCACCAAAGTAAACAAGTAAGATGGAGAAACTAAGTGCTGAAAGACAAGCAGATATTAAGAAGATGTCTACTGAAAGGCTAAAACAGCGTTTGTTGAAAGCCGGTTTTAAAGAAGAACAATTAGAAGGTATGTCACGTGGTGACATGATACAGGAACTCGCTGAAGTGTGGGTGAAAGAAGAAGTAGAAGAAGGTGCAGTTGGCGGTGCCGTAGAAAAGGTTATTGAAAAACCTCCTGCGCCTATGTCTATGGAGATGTTGATGCAGTGGATGATGATGAAAGAAGATAGAGAGGAGAAACGCAGACAGGAAGAGAAAGAGCTGAGACAAGAAGCAGAACGTGTAAGACAAGACGAATTGCGCTTGCAGAGAGAGAAAGAAGAGAAAGCAGAACGTCTGCAGAGAGAGAAAGAAGAGAAAGCAGAACGTTTGCAGAGAGAGAAAGAAGAGAAAGAATTGCGCTTGCAGCGAGAGAAAGAAGAGAAAGCGGAACTTGCAAGGCAAGAGGAATTGCGTCTGCAAAGAGAGAGAGAAGATAAAGCAGAACAAGTGCGTAAGGCAGAACTTGAATTGCAAAAGAATCAGTTTGAGATTCAGTTAGAACAGTTGAAAAGAGATAGGGAAGATGCTGAAAGAAGAAGATTGGAGCAGATGATTGAATTTGAAAAAGCTAGAAAAAGTGATGAAGAGGTTCGTCAGCAACAGATTGAAGCAAAGAGAATGCGTGAAGAAGAAAAAGAAAAAGCGCGAACGTTAGAGTTAGAACGTGCGGAACAGATCAGACAAGAAGAACTCAAATTTCAGAAAGAAAGTTTGGAAAAGGCAGAGGCAGAAAGACAGGAACGTCTGAAACTGGAGAAATCAAAATTGACATTGAAAGAAACGCAAATGAGAGAAGAACGGGAAGCAGAAAGAAGGAAGCAGCAAGAAAGTGAAACTTTGGTGTCAAAAATTAAGAAAATAGGTGATGCAATGAAGCATGTATTGCCTCAAATGCCAACTGATATGATGGAGGTGCCATTATATTTTGAAACAGTCGAGAACGCGTTTCGCAGTTTTGCTGTGGAAAAGCCGTTTTGGGTTAAATTATTACTACCATTGATGACGCCGAAAGCTCGAACCGTTCTGAATAGATTGTCATACGATGATCTAGACAATTATGATAGAGTCAAGCAGCACTTATTAAAAGAATTTAAGTTGACTTCGAGAGAATACAGAGCCAGATTTGTGGATGCTAAGAAGACAACAGAAGAGACTTATACGATGTTTACGGCAAGACTGAAGAACTTGCTAAACTATTACGTGAGAAGTCGAAACGTGAACAGAGAGTATGATACGCTCTTTGATTTGCTGGTAGCGGATAAGCTAAAAGAATGTTTACCGCCAGGTCCACTACAGTTTGTATTGTCGAAGGAAGGAACTGACTGTCTTCAAGCTAGTGCAGTGGCAGACTTAGCAGACATTCATGTAAACAATCGAATTGGGTTTGCGATCCCAAATATAAACAGTTATCCTTCTCAACGTTCCGTAAACCAAAGCCAGAGTGGAAAGTGGAAAAGTAATCCAGGAACAGGGAATCAGTTCAAAGGTAAAGAAGTCAAGGCTAATGTCCCTGTACCCAATGAGACCAGAGAAGTGGCGTTTGGTCGTCAGGGATTTAACAAATCGTCAGCGCCGTTTGCCAAGAGGGAAGGCAACACATCGTTTACGCAGTATAAGAGATATGAAGGCAATGAACAACGAGGTATGGTGGTGAAGCGTTGTCACAACTGTGGTTCAGACAAACATTTGGTTAAATTTTGTCCAGTTCCAGTGGCAGCAGCTAGTTCTAGCAGAAATCAAGAACACATGAATCGGTATTTGGAGGACATCTAGGAGAAGAGAAAACAAGAGAACGAATAAAATTATCTTTTGTATGGCCAAAGATGAGAAGAGACATTGTGAAATTTTGTAAGTCTTGCGAGAAGTGTCAACTAAAGGCAAGGAGTCTGGTGATGGATAGAGTACCTATCACTCCAGTCTCAAGAGAAGAGGTCGCCTTCAAGAGAATGACGATGGACCTCGTTGGCCCGATCGATCCAGTATCTGCTGCAGGTCACAAGTATTGTTTATGCATTGTGGACTCGTGCACCAGATGGCCTACAATCTTCTTATTGAAATCGTTGACAGCGAAGGCTGTGTGTGAAGCGTTGATGGAACTGTTCATGAACGTTGGTGTGCCGTCCGTGATTACAAGTGACCAAGGAACGAACTTCACAGCCAGTTTGACATTATTGGTGGCAGCGTCGGTGTGGATAAATACTCACGGTGGATAAATACTCACGGTGGAATAAATACTCACGGTGGAATAAATACTCACGGTGGAATAAATACTCACGGTGGATATAAACTCACGGTGGATTAAAATTCACGTTATCACCTCCTTCGGCGGATAGAAGAATCTACGACGGTGATAAAAGAATTTACAACGGTGTTAGAAGAATCTACGACGGCGTTAGAAGAATCTACGCGTTGTTGCTGTGTGACGTGTCTAAGATATCATCGACGGTGGAACACGAGAAAACGGTATAAAAATTTCGTTGTTTTCCACGAACAAATATAAAAGAAATCCCGTTTGTTTATCGATTCACACACCAAGAAAAACCGTGACTTCTTTGAAAAGAGAAATCACCAAAGTAAACAAGTAAGATGGAGAAACTAAGTGCTGAAAGACAAGCAGATATTAAGAAGATGTCTACTGAAAGGCTAAAACAGCGTTTGTTGAAAGCCGGTTTTAAAGAAGAACAATTAGAAGGTATGTCACGTGGTGACATGATACAGGAACTCGCTGAAGTGTGGGTGAAAGAAGAAGTAGAAGAAGGTGCAGTTGGCGGTGCCGTAGAAAAGGTTATTGAAAAACCTCCTGCGCCTATGTCTATGGAGATGTTGATGCAGTGGATGATGATGAAAGAAGATAGAGAGGAGAAACGCAGACAGGAAGAGAAAGAGCTGAGACAAGAAGCAGAACGTGTAAGACAAGACGAATTGCGCTTGCAGAGAGAGAAAGAAGAGAAAGCAGAACGTCTGCAGAGAGAGAAAGAAGAGAAAGCAGAACGTCTGCAGAGAGAGAAAGAAGAGAAAGCAGAACGTTTGCAGAGAGAGAAAGAAGAGAAAGAATTGTGCTTGCAGCGAGAGAAAGAAGAGAAAGCGGAACTTGCAAGGCAAGAGGAATTGCGTCTGCAAAGAGAGAGAGAAGATAAAGCAGAACAAGTGCGTAAGGCAGAACTTGAATTGCAAAAGAATCAGTTTGAGATTCAGTTAGAACAGTTGAAAAGAGATAGGGAAGATGCTGAAAGAAGAAGATTGGAGCAGATGATTGAATTTGAAAAAGCTAGAAAAAGTGATGAAGAGGTTCGTCAGCAACAGATTGAAGCAAAGAGAATGCGTGAAGAAGAAAAAGAAAAAGCGCGAACGTTAGAGTTAGAACGTGCGGAACAGATCAGACAAGAAGAACTCAAATTTCAGAAAGAAAGTTTGGAAAAGGCAGAGGCAGAAAGACAGGAACGTCTGAAACTGGAGAAATCAAAATTGACATTGAAAGAAACGCAAATGAGAGAAGAACGGGAAGCAGAAAGAAGGAAGCAGCAAGAAAGTGAAACTTTGGTGTCAAAAATTAAGAAAATAGGTGATGCAATGAAGCATGTATTGCCTCAAATGCCAACTGATATGATGGAGGTGCCATTATATTTTGAAACAGTCGAGAACGCGTTTCGCAGTTTTGCTGTGGAAAAGCCGTTTTGGGTTAAATTATTACTACCATTGATGACGCCGAAAGCTCGAACCGTTCTGAATAGATTGTCATACGATGATCTAGACAATTATGATAGAGTCAAGCAGCACTTATTAAAAGAATTTAAGTTGACTTCGAGAGAATACAGAGCCAGATTTGTGGATGCTAAGAAGACAACAGAAGAGACTTATACGATGTTTACGGCAAGACTTAAGAACTTGCTAAACTATTACGTGAGAAGTCGAAACGTGAACAGAGAGTATGATACGCTCTTTGATTTGCTGGTAGCGGATAAGCTAAAAGAATGTTTACCGCCAGGTCCACTACAGTTTGTATTGTCGAAGGAAGGAACTGACTGTCTTCAAGCTAGTGCAGTGACAGTAACTCAGCAAGAACAGTTGTTGAAAGTTTTGAACAAATACTGTGACAGATTTTCAGAAAAACCTGGATTATGTACATTGATCGAACATGAAATTGAACTAAAACCAGGATTTCATGAAAAGGAATTTGCAGCATACCGAATTCCTTTGATTTATCGAGCAGAAGTGGAACGTCAGATCAAAGAAATGTTAAAAACAAACATTATTAAACCATCATCGAGCAGAATGGCAAGCCCTTTGGTTATTGTTAAAAAGAAAGACGGATCTTTAAGACTTGCCTGTGACTACAGATACATTAACTCATTCATAGTGGATTGTAAATATCCGATGCCGATTGTCAGAGACGTTTTGAACAAAGTTGGAAAGTCTAATGTGATTTCTATTTTGGACTGTCGAAGTGCTTATTGGACTTGTCCTGTAAAACAATCTGATCAATGGAAGACAGCTTTTGTAACACATAATGGACTGTATGAATTTACTCGTGTTCCTTTTGGAAGGATAAATTCAGGCCGAACTTTTGTTAAGGCGATAAATTTAGTTTTACAGCCTATAAGTGACTTTGCAGAACCGTATGTTGATGACATTGCTGTGCATTCTGACAGTTGGAATATTCACTTGCAGCATCTAGATGCATTTTTGATGCAAATGAGATTGCATAACGTTACTTTGAATTTGAAAAAATGCATATTTGGTAAGAGTGAGGTAAGGTTTATCGGTCATGTGGTTGGGTCTGGTAAGATAAAGATGAATCCAGACAGAATTGAAAGTTTGAGTAATTTGAAGATCCCAGAAACTAAGAAGCAAGTTAAGCAACTGCTTGGATTTTTTAATTATTACAGACAGTTTATTAAGGACTTTGCACAGATTGCGAAACCTTTATCTGATTTAACTAGTAAACGTGTTTCTGATAAGATTGATTGGACTGTTGAACATCAGCAAGCATTTGATTTACTTAAAGAGGCTGTGCGATCCAAAGTAGTGTTATATGTTTTTGAAGTGGGAAAACCATTCAATTTGTACTGCGATAGTAGTGACTTTGCAGTCGGTGCTGTTTTAACACAGATGGACGACAAGGGAATAGAACGCCCTGTGTCATTTATCAGTCAGAAATTAACTGATACCCAGAAGAGATGGGCTACTGTGGAAAAGGAAGCCTATGCTATTGTTTGGGCTCTAAACAAGTTAAAAGAAATTATAATTGGATCAAAAATTTTCATTTTTACTGATCACAATCCTCTTACATATTTGACTGAGTCAATGTCTAAGTCTGCTAAACTTGTGCGTTGGGCGTTAGCCTTACAAACTTTTGATGTTGAGGTGAAGTACAAGAAGGGCAGATTGAATATTATTGCTGATTGTTTGTCAAGGTTATAAGTAATCGTAAGACTGTTCATTATTTAGTTAGATATATATATATATGTTTCATGTATTTTGGTAATTTCGCAAATTTTGAAATTTAATTTGCTCAATTCCAGAAGAAGGAAGGAGGTAATGTGAACTGAGTTTTGTGTACAGTCTTGCAGTGCGAGATATTAGCGTATATATATAGTGCGCTTACTTTAGTTTCACGTGTATATGTATATATGATAGATGTATAACGTTTAGTCTTAGTGACACGCGCGGCCGGCCGATATCGGCAGCGGCGCGCTATATGTATATTATTAGAGTTCGTTTAAGCGCACAGAAGACAGGTGTGTCAAGAGGCGCGAAGAATTATGCTGACTAGAGAAGTTTGAATTCGAGTGTGTTCGCTGTAGTAGTGTGGCTGACTAGTTGAGTTGTAATCGAATTGAGTTCTGTCTGTTTGTTTCTTATTAAACTGAAAAGATATTAAACTGTGTTGCTGATTAATTCAGGTTATACTTATACGTAGAATTAGTGTTCAAAAGGTGAACGTTAAATAGGCGTTAAGTACGAAGAGAACAAGGATTTAATCAGAAGGATTGTCAACGGAAGGATTGGGTTGACATTATTGATATAATTTAATATTATATCATTTATACGTAATACTAATAATTATAATCCTAATGGGGTCTATTTAATACTGTAACAACTAAACCTTTATAATTATTCTGAGTACTAATGATAACGTTTATAATGATATCACGGTTATTGTCGATGCTACTATTAGTGCTGTTGTTTATGTAGCAACAGCATTGTTATTATTATTATTATTATTATTAATTAGTTTGACTTATTACATTTATATTATTGAAATTTAATGTAAAATCTAGCTGGCTTGTGCACATATTTTGCTGTGTTCCGTTAGACACTGCAACGTTTAGAGGAACCATTTCATACGACCTGTCAAAGTGGGAGTCTGTCTTGAACGAATCCATTGTCCAGGCGAACAGCCTCATGTACTGGTCAGCAAGTGACTACCAGACGATCAATAGCAGTGTTTGGGGAATCTTCGGTCCGCTGAGAGGTCTCGAGATTCAACTGGAAGACATGAAGTAGGTTCAATGAATCTGAGCCGATTTTAAAAGCCGTTTTTTGAACAACCCCGAGATAACTAATATGTTGTGAGATTTTGAGGGACCATTAAACAAACATAGGTTGCTATTTGACTGAAATGATCTCCTAGTAGGCTAAATAATCAATTTAATCGTCTCTTAATACCTCATAACGTATAACATAATTTATTTCGGTGACGTCGGCGGTCGGCTGGAAAGTCTGCCTGTGAACTATTCGATGATCAAAACGGTCTACCAAGAAAAAAAGCTTATACAATAACTAAATTTTCTTGTTCCTGCTATGAATATTTGTCACAATCGGTAGAATGCTCTTTGCTTCGGCAAGTTTAACAAGGACTATCCCAAAACTTGACTGAACAACACGTTCTCTGCGCTGCAAAACCATTTTGTATAACATGGTCAGGTATCGCGTTACCGTGAGCTCCTAACGAGCTAAAATTAATTATTTAGCCTATGTCTCTCTTTCTCTTTGTGCCGTCGGCTCTAGGAGCCCTAGCGATCGTCATGCCACACAGTCTCCGTTGCCGTCTTGCTACTTCTCCCAGTAGCCCTTGAGTCGCGCTTTGGCCTGGGAGTCCCACCTCAGCGCTCCGGCCTGGGAGTCCCTCCATCCGCGACCATCGGCGTGGTTTGGTGTGTGGCATGACGATTTTCTTGGCATGATTAACAGGGGTGGTTTGCCATTGCCTTCCCCTGGTTTTGCCTGCCGTGCCCGTTCGTTCCCCCTCCTAGGAAGAGTACTTCCTAGGAAGGGTACTAACGGTCCGCACCACGAGAAGGTGGGCACGGAGGACTTTGGTTCACCAGCCCAGGTCGGATCCGAGTCTACGCTCATCAGAGTCGTCGGTCAGGTCGCCTCCCTGCTTTACTCTGTACCAGAGTGACTGGTGAACCTTTGCGGACCCTATGAGGAGATAGAAAATTAAGTAATTGATTATGATCAATTACTTAATGGTCTCTCAATATCTTACTGCCCCTACTCTGGTAATGCCAGTGTCAAGCCTGGATAAAGGAGGAGGTCGACGTTAATCATCTTTGTAATGACAGTGTCTCTCAATAGTTATTAACACTGGCGTAATTTTTTGTCCAAAATGAGGGGGTTTGGTTATTAATTGAACACTTGTTGCATTGAATGTACAGTCCATCTCAATTATTGGGGGGCACGTGCCCTTGCTGCCCCCGCCCCCGCCCAGAGTCTACGCCTATGTTTATTAACCAACCACTGCAGTGTATCGCCTATTCCCTGGGATTGGCTGTAGGCTGGGAAGTGTGCTAGTGAGCTGTTCTCTCTACTACAACTACACCATAGTGGACGATCAGGCGCTCCAGTCTCTCACGGGTTATCTCGAATCATCGCAGTCGGGAACCACCTGGCAGAGGACCATGAACGATCGGATGTATCAGCTTCTGTCGCAACAAGCCAGGTCCAACAGTCAGTCTACAACAGGAATCAATTCGATCAATCTCACCTTAACAGGTGACAACAACGATACATGATTTGAGCAACAATCATTGCCGCTTGCTTCTGTCTGTCCTATTTATTTATGTTATTCACGAGATGTATTACTATTACTTTTGCATTTATTTAGCGCCATCATCCAATAACAAAGCATCAGTCGATGACGCTGAGCAATTGTGCGTGAAGGACACTTGTTCAAGGTCCCTATTCAGAAATCGTCTCTGGATAGTCGAAGCCGCTATACCGCGTTACAAGCAGAGCAATTGTGTACTTCATATGTCTACATGTTTATATAGCGCCTGTTCAGAACCTCTCAAAGGCACTTCTTATTAGCTCAATTACTGTTAGAATTCGATAAAAAATGACCAGATTGTCTGGTGTCGAATGCAGGGTGGTATCTATAGGGGGGGGGGCTATCTCTCTCATCTGCAGTTAGCCCTCTTTGGGTTGCATCTTTCAACGTGCACTTTTAAACCTTTTAAAGTAGAATTAACAGATTTCAGTCATATTATTTTAATATTTTCACACACGTGAAGGCCCCTATAATTATAAGTCGCACCTGCCAATAGGAATCCCCACCAGGTCTACTTACAGTTAATCTTACATCTCATCCTGGCCGAAGATTGATGTTGATGTCCTAAATAACAGAAGTCTATAAAGAAGCAGTATACATTGCCTAACAAATAGGCAATTGCCTAACCTTATTTCCCCATCTTGCCACTCTATTACTTATCAACATCTCGTAAGCTGTAATTCTCCTACTTTATTTTGCTTTCGACCTTATTGACATGTCTAATATAAAGATCATAATTCGTATTCTCTGAAGCAAAATGTATGCGGAATAGTTTCAGGATATTACGCGTGGAACTTAACGAAGTTGCTGCTATAATTGTGACTACTAATAAAAGCTTCTGATTTCCCTTTATTCAATGGCGAAAAGACGGTTGTCCTGAAGCCACTTTCAACGGACTGACGTTCGGATACACTGAGTTTGGAAACCAAGCAAACAGCACCCAACTTTGTCCTTTGGGTAAGTTCACTTAATTTCAAACTACAGCCACTTTCCATGTAGGCTATTCAAAGAATTCACTGCCTAGCCATGAATATTATGTTTGACAGCTTTTATATTGGCCTACAATCTCTAAACATACGTGCCTATGAACAACATGCCAGCCTATAGTTTCAATAAATTATCATGTAGACCGTAGTGGTTAAATGTACACAATAGTTTTGCGTATACAGCTTTCCGCTTCCTAGTACTACCGAAATAGACGCAACCATTTGTTTTTAATTTCAACATATAATGAAATTATATGCGTCAATTATTACGATAGCCTACCACTGATTATTAACATATTGGTGTAAAGGCCTCGTTCTCGATATTTCACCTATTTCTATTATTATTAATTATGCCCATTGTTTTCGTTGTATTTTACGTCTAATGTTTCCTGCTTGAAACTCGGTTTCTGACGATTGTCCTAGATAACCGACCGAAAGCTGTTGCGATCTGTCAGGGTGACTTTATCTCTGGTGGAATTTGGACAATTCTATCTTCTACGCCATGTTCCACTTACATCGGAATCTCGTCAGCATCCACTCCAGAACTACAACAGCTGGCACAGGTCGACTTACTCATGCATCGACAATGTATCCATGGGTGTCCGGAGGGGGTTAAGGGGGAATTTTCCCCCTGGATTTTGAAAATTGTCTCGTTCTCTGTGTTCATGAATAGCTATTTTATGCAAAAACGTCATTTTACCCCCCTAGAAAAACGTTGCCCCCAGAAAAATTGTCCCCGTAGGAAAAATCCTGCGGACGCCTATGAATGTATCACGTGAATTTTGCTCGGCTGATGAGTTTCTCAAAGGTGTTGAGAGAATGAATGGCTTATGTATTCTCCATTTGAACTTGAATACAGATAGTTGTTTACAGATACCCGCACAAATGCTGTATAGGTCTTTGATAGCCCGTAATTTATAAGCTTACAGTTACATTTGTGCACTATAAACCAATATTCTTGTGGCCTACCCAATGATTTCAATACTGGGTCAAAGAAATGGCTGAGACGTTGTGAGTGTGCTTTGCTGTCAATAGCATACAAAGCGTGTATTCAAACCACACGACATGCATTTGTGAGTAAATATTTTCAGGCTACTATCTGTAGAACTGCTATGTTGACTATATGAACGAACGTATGAATGACTGCTGGAATGTTTGCTTGCAGAAAACATTACGCATCCTTTCAGTCTGGGTTAAATGTTCCACTTACAACGGCTAAGAATCACTTCGAACCCAACAGAAAACAAAGTATTTATCGATGGGTTTAAGTCAGAGCGTCTTATGTACGATTTTTTCAAAAATGGAGATTTTGACAGAAATTGAATTGACTAACGTCAATGCAGGTTCTGACAGAAGGTCGTACCTACAAGTCTCCATTAAAGTCTAGTTGGCACGAAGATACACCACATTTTTTGGGGTCACATTTATGCCATAAGGATGTACGTCCATACATACAGCGTCTATTATTTACAGTGCAACTAGTAATTCTACCAGATGGTTGCATCTTGTCTAAGATACATCTCTATGGCATAAATGGAATTTCTGAAGGCAAGTAAAATGAACGCTGCACATTGATACTTACTTACTTTGACTGTCGGACAGCTTGTCACTTACTCACTTTCATAGAAATTGCATATCATTATATGATTTAGGTTATTCTAAAGTTGTTAGTCATTTTATCCTATAATGTTGGAAGTGACTTTGGTGCAAGTTGCACAGAAATTATGAGATTATTCATTATTTTATTTTGTCTTGCTAAAAGGGCGTATCTTGTCAAACTTTTACAACTTTCACCTAATTATCACGTTACGTTTAAACAAAACAATACTTGCTTTAAATCATTTCCAAAGGGATTGTTATTAGTCGGCATTTTGCTAGAAATAATTTTCATTGCCTAAATAAAAAATTGTTAAAACAACTTTTTCTGCAAAAAATTTACTTTCCCTTGATTATCTCGGAATGTTAAAAAACTTAGATAACTTGTCTGTTTCAATTCAACAGGGGAATCTCTGGGTGTTGAAAACAATTTTTTGTTGATCTTTGATTGTATTTTTTCATTGCTATCGTTATCTTTCTCACCACTCCCATTTCAAACATTGATTACCTCTGTGTGACCTTTAGATACCTAACCTAACCACAGCTTCCTAACCGTTTTCATTGTTATCCGAGCGCTCTTGAATAAGCTGATTCCACGAATTAGATATTTGGGCGGTTAAGAAATCCGAAGATTACGATTATAATGAAGTCGTGATTTTCTTTTTTTATTAGACTGTTATAAATAGAACAACTGTGAATTACGTCATCGCTTCTACCGTTCAGCTGACAAGTTCACCGGAAACGCTGACGCCTGCTGACGTCATATATACTACGGAAATTTTGAACAACGTTGCGACTACACAAGATATCCCCAAATCGGTAGAACGGAACCAGCACTATTTGCGATCAAATCTGCTTTAGAAGATATCTAGCCTATAGAAGGTGTAAATGGTCCATGTGTGCTATTGGGCCGTATGCCTAAGTGATATAGGCTAAAATAGTTACAAATATCCTGGCATATTAGACATATTAGACTACCGATAGGCTATTTTGGGCTTAAATGATCATCTTTCACCATTGCTTTCGAAGTCTGAATCGAGGTGCAGTTTTTGAAATTGAAACTTAGTTGCCAAACTTTGCAGGCATTATTAAAGGGGGTATTTAAATTCCGACAGCAATAAGAACGGCGACAATAACAACAACCACAACAACAACAACAACAAACTGACTGAACTAGAACAAGTAAATTAACTACAACTACGACGATAAAAACGAAAATTATAACGACAAAAACGATAGGCCTACTGGTCACAGTAGCAGAAATTAAAACGAATAACCAATTGTTCTGTTCGATAAAGGTCGCTGGAGATTTCCTTAAGATTGTTAACAACATCATTGGCGTCAATGAAACCCAACTGAGAGGAGCAGGACACGCCGCCAGAGGGTAAGTAGAGTAGGGTAGTAGAGTAGTAGGCCCTAAGTAGCGTAAGTAGGCAAGTAGAAAAAGAAGGCATGATCGGATCTTCTCTGTGGAATTACAGGCCTACAGAGTAATGGGAACTCATGTAATGGAAAAATATATGAAGCTTAATGTAGGCAAAATCAGGCGTCGATATGTTTTGTTAATCAACTAAAGCACCGAATTAGTGCACTCTATACAGTTTCTGAAATAAGACTAGGTCTATTTATATAGCGCCTCATTGGAACCGAAGCATTTCTTCTGGACTGCTACGGTTGCCATTGAACCAGTCGGAAAATCTGACAACCTCAACTGACTATGGTCATTTACTGCAGTAAATTGTTTACCTTGGTTTGTCGTAAATATCCTCTAAGGTGACTGAAACTGAAGAATGAATGTTGTTCTATATTGTCCTGCCTGACTATTGTCATTTACTGCAGTAAATTGTTTACCTTGGTTTGTCGTAAATATTCTCTAAGGTGACTGAAAGTCTGAAACTGAAAAATGAATGTTGTTCTATATTGTCCTGCGTCATAAAAACTAGGCCTAGTTATTAAACATAATTATGCAGCATAATTAATGCTGTTCATAAACGTTTCATACACGTAGATAAACCACTTATAAAGCAAAATTTACTAAATGTCTAATTCAAACGTTGGATCAAGCACTCCGTGAACCATAATATACTTTTGCATTAACGTTTCTGTTCTGCCTATAGGTTATTTTACTTCCGTTCTTGCAACCGCGTCGTTGATTTAATACTGTGTGCAAACTGCAAATAGATTTCCAGCTCATGTCAGTCTTTCCGACTGACTGATTCTGATCGCATTTCAGGATCATTTCTGCAGTCGACCACTTCACGGACCACGTGAACCTCGAGGGGTCGTTCAATCTTACCGTATCAGAGCCGAACGTCGACCTACAGGTTTGGGACACGCCGAGTAGCCAGAGTGTGTACGGGTTCGGATCCTACAAGACGGAGTTCACTCCTCGCCAAGAGACGTACTTCACAACGATGGCTGACAAAGACCTTGGGTATCAAGAGATCGAGGCTGCAATCGTCCTCTCGGAAGAAGCCCTCGATATCGGAAGACTTCCACAGAGTAAGAATCGACGAACAGTTGGCGCTACATAAATGCTTGCCTGGGAGATATTATATCCAAGGCAAGCATTTGCATAGCGCCAACTGTTCGTCGAAAGTTGACAAGCCATAACAGAGTTGCAATTGTCATCATGTTAGCAGCTGCTCTGCTTCCTCTCTGTGGTCTCTTTGGCAACCGGACTCACCTGGTATCTCTGGGCAACTTCTCTGCAACGCTCGTGAATAAGCTGGTGCCCTGTACTTAGCTTTAGAGCAACGCCTTAAAAATTTCGAGTTTACGATTACGAATACGATATTCGATATTATTAGGGCCTATATGTAGATAAGTATCTCGACATTTTCATATAGCGCATTACGTTAGCTAATGAAAACGCTGACTACATTAGTTTAAGTAGGGCTAGTTTAAGTTGATCAGGAATAGAACGCTCACCTGTAAGCAGTTGTATAGAAAAATGACAAATTAACTAGGTAACTAAATAATCAGGTAATTAGAAAAATGTCAAATTGCGGCTCTCGCACACGCGTAGATCAGAGCCAAAAGAATCCCACGCAGAGTTGACAATTGTCAGCATGTTAACACCGATGAATTGCAGACCTCTTGGGAAATAATTCATGTTAATCAAACATGGAGGAGTTTATGTAAGAAATTTCCTTTTCATTAGTAAGCAATTTATGGAGTAAATGGGGTTTCCGCTGGACCAGTGCAACGGGTTGCGATCGTGGACATTGGACAGTGATTTCAGTTTGAAGCGAAAATCGTTGGATGCCTTGTGAGTGATGGATGGATCCAGAGTTGAAGGACATCTTATGGCAACACAGGCCGTTGATATCGACAGAAAATATTTTTGGCACAAAGCCGTGTGCGGTATGGTAGCAACATTAAAGAAGTTATTGAATTGGACAACATTTTAAATGGATGTTTAAGCAAGCCCCTGTGATGGTACGTTATACGACCATGTTTCTACGCCGTTGACCGTTGAGAGGTTACTAGGCGGTTTATAAAAAGGAGCAATTACATACATACATAGGTGCGCATTATTCTGGCTCCAAGAGCGAGCGAGCTGGCTTAAAGACTTTGTGGTTCAATTCTTCTTTTCCAGTGCTGTTGAGAAGTGCTCTGAACTGGAACGAGAATCTACGTAGTAGCTTCATCCTCTACAGGGACGGAGCTCTCTTTTCCAACCCTACTTACCTGCGCACGAGTGCTTCGGGAAAGGTCGAATGGCAGAACAGCTACCTAAACAGTTACGTCATATCCGGTGCAATCAACGGACAAAAGATCGCCAACTTAACCGACCCAGTTAAAATAGTCTTCAAACAGATCAAGGTCAGTTAGACTGCCATTATTTTAACTAAAACGAGGACAGTTAGAATACTACTTCAACAGAGTCACGTCAGTTAGAACATTATTTTAGCAGAACCAACACGGGTATGGTAGGATTTAAATAGAATCGGGCCAGTCACTAATTGTAGTATTGTAACTTAAAATACTACTTGAACATGATCAAATCAGATTAAATGCTATTACTAGGCAAGTTTTAATAATGCTTAAAGATAACCAGCTTAGTGTTAGAATTATTTTAAGCAGAGTGAGATGAGACACGATAAGGTTTAAACA
This sequence comes from Allolobophora icterica, assembly GCA_963556255.1. Taxonomy (NCBI): domain Eukaryota; kingdom Metazoa; phylum Annelida; class Clitellata; order Crassiclitellata; family Lumbricidae; genus Allolobophora; species Allolobophora icterica. Next base: position 45,601,519 of record OY744609.1, on the reverse strand, counting down.
GAATTTATGACTTGCGTGAAGCAGTTAGAAGCCTAGCTCTAATTACAGTGCTCGTTTTTACATTCCTTTACAGTGCGCGTTTTTACATTAACTTAATAGCGTTTCGTCTGGCTAATACCTTTCAGATGGAGTGGAAGAACTTGACTTATGGGAACAACAGTCCCAAATGCGTCTACTGGGAGAACGATGCAGAGACAGGGACGTGGGGCTGGTCAACGAGTGGAGTTTGGACCCCTTCCTATGACAATCAATCTGTTATCGGTTACAGTCAACATCTCACCAACTTCGCCATCATCGCGGTATCTAGACAAACGTCCTCAAATTTTTGCTATTTTGCAAGCATGGATGTTTTAAAAACTGCGTGACCAATCACAAGGCATTGTAGAGGTGAACTATTTTGCGCACCAGTCGACGTTGCAAAAACCCGACCACCTGTTCGATTGCGTGACCACTCGATGCATCCAGCAAGTCGAGGCACGGGATTGCTGTATGTCAGCTAGGCGCACCCAGTTTATGCATTTGCATAATCAACACTTGTACATGGAAGTGAGCAACTCTATGATGTCATGGAACATTCCAGTAGAAAGTACTACAACGTATGCTCTAGAAATGTTGACTGATCAGCGTATTATTAAGTTCAAATATTATACATGCATATATACATACGTATTTACACGTATTTGTATGCATATACATTTATACAGAACTTAGATAGTTCAAAATAACATTAGGTTATATTGTCTCACAGTAAATGCGAGTAATAACATAGTTGATAAATGCCATTGGTTAACTGATGTATGAGTGATTGAGGGTGCATTGACATTGCAGGGCTTTAGCGAGAACCCGGACACACCAGAGGCTATAGCCTTGAGGACTTTATCCATCATTGGAATCAGTGTCTCTATCGTTGGACTCGGTCTCACTATACTTGCGCAAATTCTGTTCAGGTAAATGAGCGAAACATTTCTGAACCTATTTTATTGAATGGAAAGTAGGCCTATTTAGCCACATCATGTTTTGTTTTCTAGGTGCTCAACAAACAAATATTTCTATTGCCGTCTATTGCAACGTTTGCAATCAAAGTAACAGATCCGGTCTAATTTTGTACCAGAGCAACTCCAACTATTGGAATTACTTTGTTCCTTCTGAGTTTTCACTTTTCGCAACAAATTTTATGCGAAGTGTCGTGTAAACTGTCAGTGACTTTCTTAGGCTGGCTTTCTTAGGATCAATTCAGTTCAGTACATCAGCCGATTTCTTTGTGTTTGTTTCTGACCAAAACTCTATCTTGAGTCTGAATATATGTCTAGGGGAGAGGGGGGCAAAACGCCCCCACCCCACCCTGTCTCCCCTGTGCTAGGTAATGACTATTTGACTGTTCTGGGGTCTATAAATTGTACCCTATTGAGATAATTGTCAGTCATTTTGTATTTTTGTTAGTTTGCTTAATTTTTATTTCGAAAAATTGATTTTTGTCATGTTTCCTTGTAAGGGTTTGCTGCCAATTCCTTATCATTAGAGGGTGCAAAAGGCTAAGCAAAGCCAAAAGTTCAAATATAGTTTCAAAGTATACGGTATATCGAATAATTATGCGAAGTAAATGGGGCTTTTATGTTACATTTTTTCATGATATAGGCAATCTCACAGGGTAGTACCAAGCGGGGCAAAACGCCCCATAGAGGGGGCGTTTTGCCCCACAGTCGGGGCGTTTTGCCCCGCAGTAGCATTAAGTTATTTAGCTCATTATATATACTCAATATCTTCCAATATCACATTATTTTTCAGTTGCTTATTCAAGTTTTGATTGCGATTCACTTTAAGCAACCATCAACTGGTGCTTTAGGCATTATTATAGCGATGATATAGATAACATAAATGATGCTATCATCACATCAGTTGTGATGCCTAATCTCAGTAAAAGTGTTTACAAAATATTATTCTACAACTTTCTGAAAATGATGCGAATATATAAATGAAAAACACACATAGGCTACTGATTCTCTATGTGCTGCTCTGGGGTTCATCCTGGAACCTCGCTAAAATGGCTGCAAGACAGTACGGTATATCACATAAGCGCTGCTTAGGAACCAGATCTGTATGAAAGTCTCCCAACCTGGGGTCGTTAGACTCAGCAATTTATCAATGATGTTTAAGCATGAGTATGAGTAGCAATTGGTGGAACAAATCAAAATGATTGAAAAGGCTTTATTTGGTTTGACATCATATGACCTAAGACACAAGACATTAGATCTGGCAGTCCAACTGAATATTCCATTTTCCGTTATTTTCTTAGATTATCCATTTTCAGATAGGGCTTAGGTCTGCTACTCAAGACTGGTTACACGGCTTAATGAAAAGACATCCATATATGACCATAAAAATTCCAGAAGCAATCAGTATAATTAGCAGAATGGCAGGCTATAATCGGCCGCAATTTAACAAATCATCCCAGGTTTACAAGGAAGCGCTTGGTGCAACACAAGCATATGGACTTGCAATGTCCATAAGCCGGTAAAAATAGAATATTTAGTGAGAATAGGCCACTAAAGGTGTGAATTTAGTTGAGAAGATAACCAGTGGCAAAGAGGACCATGCAGAAGTAGTAACCATTGGTGCTATGAATGCAGTAGGAACTTTATGACTTCTATGCACATGAGTGATGGCGCATTTAGTGCAAGATGTCGCCAGAGATCACCTGTGGGAACTGAGTTCAAATACCATGAAGGGGATGCCCATTTGATCGTGTGGTCGAAGTATGTAAAGTTGTCGCGATGGTGTCATGATTCTTGTGGCCATGGGCGTAACTTTGGTCTAAAAAGTGGTGGTACCAATTTCTTACATACACGATGCAAGGTGAAGACTGCAATCTCTGAGAAGGCACAATAGTAAAATGGATTGGCATTGTTCAAGAAGTGGGGGCTACGGTACCCCAGTCCAAAAAGTGGGGGTACCGGTACCCCTCGTACCCCCACAAATTACGCCTGTGTCTGTGGCATTGCCTAACACTCAAGCAACTATTTTTGCGCGCTAAAGGCGAATACCACTAATTTAAGGTTAAATTGCATTAGAAAATGCTACGCCCCAGGTGCGGGGCAAAACGCCCCCTTTGAAGCACTTTGTATTTAATTATTTTCTAAGTCATCCTTTTTGGAATTTTATCGAACTCAATTGTACTTTATTTGGGACATTCAGTACTAGACCCTACAATTATTTCATGCTTAAAATGCTATTACTCACTTTGTAATTTGGGAAAAACCGTTAAAGGGGGCGTTTTGCCCCCTCTCCCCTATACCTCTCACCTTATCCTATCTGAAGTTTTGTTGATCTATCTGAAATTCTGTGAACTATCTGAAGTTCTGCGGACCTACCTGAAGCTCAGATGAACGCTACTAGCTTATACTAGATTCGACCCCATTCCCAAGAAATATATTTTTATCAAACTATACTTAGGCCTTGCCGCCTACATATGAACAAAACCTAACTACTTTGCTTGGTCAAGAGTTCGAAACCTGTTGTGTCAGTTTATTGTCATTATGGATAGGTTGTGAGGTTATTTGTGTTCGGTCGGAAGATATTTCAACTCCAGACCAACTGTGACTTAATAAAAACTCACGATAAAGAAGCGATAAATAAACCTTTAGGGGCCATCCATATATTACGTACCCATGGAGGGGTAACCGAAATCCATGTGCTTGCGTACGCTTGCGAATGGGAGGGGGTCTACTGATAATGTACGTACGCATAGGAGCCTTCAATTGATTGGCCTTCAAGTGAGCTAGAGTTAAGGCTTTCCAGCTATCCGTTACTACCAGAGGAAGTAGGACTGTGAGAGAGGTGTCACTTGTATGCCACCTTACTTCTAAACGCTATTATTAAACTATCACACAACTTAGCAGTGAGTCCATGAATTACTCATCCTTCAATCTGGCCTAAAGTGCAGACAGTCGTTGCCTGGACCTGTGGTACTGACACATTCTGCAGCTGGTCTTGGGGGGGGGGTGGAAAAGTACTTACGCAGGTGGGGGTGGAAAAAATACGCGTGCGTACAGGGAGAACGGGAGGAGTCCAATTTTCCCGGATTTTTGCGTACGTAATATATGGATGGCCCCTTAAGTACATATTGCGGTTACTAATAAAAACATTAAACTCTTGCGAATTAATATTAGACCCTTATTGAATAAGCTTAGTGTACTGGAATATTCCATGAGGTCATTCAGTTATTAATGAAATACGTTGATTGACAATTAAATAGGCCTAAGCATACCTAAGAGAAGCAGTAGCTGATTGATTGAGCGCTCGCCTAGTAACGAGGAGCTGCGAGTTCAGGCCTCACTGAAGCGGTTACCATAAATCTTGAGCAAGTTCTTGGCGCACGATTTCTTTAGAGCCATTGGTTGATGCCTGTCGTAATCTAGCGCAATATAAATATATGTGATAGTTGAAGAAGTTTTAAAAAGATCGGGACTAAGTGCAGGCCATTTCTTTTGTTTTTGTGTAGGTCGCTTGCAAAAGGTCGATCCCAGATGGTTCTCCTGAATCTCTCGGTTGCCCTGTTGGCCGTCAACATCCTGGTATTGGTTGGCGTCGATAGGACAGAAAACTACAACGGTTGCATCGCTGTTGCTGCCTTGTTGCTCTACTTTCTGCTCGCTTCGTTCTGTTGGATGCTCGTTGAGGGAGTGGTTCAGTACCTCAAGTTCGTCAAAGTCTTCGACACGTATACTCCGCGATTCATGCTGAAGGCGTCGCTACCAGCCTGGGGTGAGCTGAATGTCTGCCAAGTTGCATTCTCAACAGTCTGGGACGGACCTAGGATTGTTTACATTCGTTTGTACAGAGCATTTAAATAGCAGGTCTTCAAGATGTCACGGGCTAGCGCAATATAAATATAAATATAAAGATATACAACTCCGCCATTGCGTGTACTCTGGCAGTGCCAGTCCCAAGCCTGGATAAAGGAGGAGGGCGACGCTAATGATCTTTGTTTTCACGCAGTGTCGTTAAACTGAAACTACTACTGTTTACTCTCGGCTTGCGCTGTCTCCCTGAACCCGCCACTACCAGTCTTAAATGGTTGAAACTGCTCAGAATCTTTCTTGTATAGAACATTCGGTTACATAAGTTGTCTGGTGCTAGGCTATAGTAATTCGTTGTCAGGTAATTTAACGTGTTCAATGTGGTCTGGAGAGCAAGTAATTATTAAGTGAAAATGAGGTTAGGACCGTTAGGTAATCATGTACATTTCATGAACCAGGCCATTTATATAGCTTCTTGCGAGAACACTTCGAACCCCGAAACCTACCCATGAAAAATATTGGTGATCGAAGGATGTGATAAATCAAAGATTGCCTTCATCCTGCCTCAGAATCAATCATCTGTCTTCTTATTTAAGGCAGTTCTGTTTTTATTGTACACCTACAGCGTTTTGCCTGTTGTTCTACTTAAATGAACAACGAAAATTAACATAAACATGTAATATTTACTGTTGTGTGGTGTCTACTTAGGCGTTCCTTTGATTCCTGTGATTCTTGTGGCGGCCATCAACCACCATCTGTTCAGAGGACCAGACAATTAGTAAGTCCACTTCAACAGTAGCCTATAGCGCAAACCTTTGGACCAGTAACTTAGTCAGTTAGTAAGTTAGTCAGATACTTAATGTAGCGATGTTTAGTTGCCACAAAAGCGCAAAATGGGCTATCGTAGGTTGTGAACTTGTGAAGAGGTAAGTAAAGATTCACCAGTAAGATGACGATTTAGTACATAATGAATAATAATTAAGTTAATCTTTGTTGTTTTAATTAGAATTGTTTGGGTAGACCTTTACAGATATAAGCATATATAGATACTAGCTAATTTAATGTGGAAATTTCTATAGCGATGTTACAATGCATTAAACGCGTAATGCATGGTCTGTGAATGCATGCATATCTGCATGCATGCGCACGAAGCATTGCCTGAAAAAGGAACAGTAGGCTACCAGAGTGATATATTTCCTCCGAATACTATTTTCTATGACTGAATTCTGTCAAATTGATATTTTAGTAGTTCTCGTACATGAGTGATTATACACTGCACCTTTAAGTGCAGGGCAAGCTACATAAGTGAGATCCTTCTGAAACCGAAAACCCAGAAGGATTGACTGGAAATATGACATGGATGGTTATGTATATGACCAGAAGTAAGGTTTATAAAGCTCAGTAATTGCTTTACATGCGTCATTAGTATGTCGCGCTTGCATTCACACGTAAACCTTTAAGTTTTTATTTAAACAGATGTAGTATAATATTGGTTATGTGTTTGGAAGTGGTGCAATTTTACTGTTTCGTGATTTGCAGTTGTTGGTTGGCACCACATGCCTTTCATTTCGCCTTTCTTCTCCCTCTCGCTCTCATCTGGACGACGAATCTCGTATTCTTCATCCTTATCATCAAAGGCATCACATGCGACAGACCGAAAGGTCTTCAGAGCACTCAGAAGAAACGAAAGCTCGTCTGTCTGCAAGTACAGGCCGCTCTCTGCTGCTGCATTATCATGGGTACAGTATATATATATAGCACTTCTTTATATATTTATATATGTAATCTATTCCGTTGTCATGGATACAGTTTATAACAGTCCTGCATATATAGTTATTCTATTCTGTTGTTATGGGTATAGTATATAGAACTCCTGCATATATAGTTAATCCGTGTTGTTGTTATGGATATACATTATGCAATTGATGTCCTCTCAAAGATAATTATATAGTTTTGTTGCGTTTTTATATGCGATCAGAAACTTCTAAAAGATTGCTAACACTTTTTACGTTGCCACATATATTGGTATGCAGTATAATCCTCTTAAGGAAGAGACTTCGAAGTATTTTTGCTAGGTCTACGTCGTTACTGGTAAGCTGTCGGAATCCTTTTTAATTGCATTACATTTATTTCATAGTAGGCCTACTGCATGTTATACGTTGCACTAAACTACCGTGCTACTTTATGTAACTTTCTGTCATTCGTTAGTATTTCATTTTTAATAAATTCTGCTTCTAAAATTCAGTTTCTTTGTTTGCGTTGTTTTTATGCCAATTCGCTGTCTTCAATTGTGTTTTATTGTACTATTCGGTGGCAATAGTGTATCAGCGTGTTCTGATATAAATTATAATATTCTTTAGTCTGAAATTAAGGTTATTATTTAACATATTGCTTTGTATTTTTTCGTGTTCTGTAATAGCGCAATAATTCCACTGATGTACTGTTTAGGTTTGACTTGGTTGTTCTGCCTTTTATCGGTTGACGGATCGGTCATCGCAATGGATTTCCTCTTCTGTATCTTCAACTCCCTTCAGGGCTTCTTCATCTTCCTCTTCCTCAACGTCCGCGAGAAACCAGTTCGCCAGGCGTGGAAGGCCTTCTTCTTGAAATGTTGCGCCACCTGCCAACCAAACCAGACTTCGAAAAAGAAGAGCCTCAACTACGTCCAGAAGCAGTCGAACGTGTCCATCTCCGACAGCCAGGACTCGTCGTACGACTCCGGGTTCAGCAACTCTACGGCAGCGTCTTCCAGCCAGAGGCCGTCGTCCGAGATGGAGTTAAGTCCGGTGGAGGCAGAACTGAGTGGGGTCGGGATAATTGTCCGCCATACGAGCTATTACTACGATCACGGTAGTAAGGATAATGACATGCTGTACTGAAGTGGCAGCATTATTAGACCAACAGTTGGAGATTTATAGAATGGGAATCTCTGTTAAGCAATTTGCCTTCTTGGACGACCGGTTGGGTTGATTGAGAGCAGTATGCTAAGGAATCCAATGCGAGACATGGTCGCGGATCGGTTTTGGTCAGAATTAGTCGGGTTTTTCGTGGCCTGGACCAATGTTCCACACACACATCTCTTCCATTAGTCCGTTCCTCCGTCCCAATCATCCACCCCCCAACCCATTCATCCATCCTAATTCATCCGTGGAACCAAATAAATCCTTTCAATATTCCATCTATCAAATTCCTTTCAATCCATCCAACCAGATATGCCCGCATTGAACATTTACGCATGAATAAATACACGCCGAAATATTCCGAAGCAAGGTAAAATCTATCAATAGGCCAATCTAGATAAGATCCAACGTTTCAGAGTAGGATGCGATAAGATTAAGTCGGTCCAATGCCAACTCTTTGTATTGTATGAGATTCGAATAGAACAGACTGAGATGTTTCTCACAATTCAAAGAACAAATGACGGGCATAACACAAAGGCAAGCAACATGTAACCAAAAATGTACCGTAGACGTAGAGTAGCGTATGTTGAGCATGACTTCCGATACATTACAATTCTGCTATTTAGGGATGTCAGCTGAAACATTGCACACGGTGTTCCTTGAAAAATGTAAAGCCATGTTTATTTCGAATTTCTGGAAGTGTTAAGTGTTATTCTATGATACATGCATCCATACATACACATACATATATCAATGGCGTGCCAGCAAGCTTCTACGTACCGTACTGTTAAAGAGACTGCGTGAAAGGTTTTATTAGCAAGTATTGTCTTTTGATAATAATCAACCATATTCACATATGTATTCGGTATTCTAAGCCTCGTTAAAAATATGCGTGTGAACAAATATCGCTCCTGACCTAGTTCAAATTCAGACATTGTGGTCAACAGCTAGACATTATAGTTCAGGTCACATAGAATATTCTGTTACCAGGTAATTTATGCATATTAGAACCTGGTGAAAGATTTTAGATTTTGTCTGTGTTTCATAATTTTCATTGCACTCTGTTTAGATTGGTTAAGGTGCATAAAGTACTATTGAATGGAAAAGAATGTGATAAACATAAACGTCAAATAGTGCTTCATAATGTTACACTTTGTATGACAGACAAAGACGTGGAAGGAAACATTGAGTGGTAAGTTTTGACGCTTTTACAATTGCATCTCCTGTTCCAAAATCTTATCAGTGGTAGAGCAACACGTAACGAACGATTGATAAGCACTGTTAATATGACCACGGCTTGAAATATACTTACTGTACGTACGTACATACATACATGCATCCATACACACACGTAAATGTACACACACGCATACATACATACACATACATACACATACATATACACATGCACACATACAGTCATACATGCATATACAGATAGGCCATACTTGTACAATTATATACATATACACATACATATGTGGCGGTCAAGGCCACAGTGCGTAAGTGGGAAGATTTATTTTATGCGAATAGCATCGTTTTCTTTCAGTTTACATGCGAAGGGAACAGCATCGTTTCTCTTAATTTTTCATGCGAAGACCCAGCATCGATCATTTAATTTTTATTTAATTTCAATAGGCGACGGTCCGGCAACGACCGTGATAGGGAAGCCCGATCGACGGTGTAAAGCCAGCGCATAGCGAGCAGACGCGTTAATTTGGGATGCATAGAGCCTGCCTCACGGTGTGCTGCTTTATACGTGAAGAGTTGGTTCGACTCTTCATACATAGCAATACTGTGAAACAGCGTTGTTGGTTAGCGATTCAGTTACCGATTCAAATATACTGCACTCAGTGTGGTAGGCGAGTGATTTTGGTTACGACAGAGTCAGAGTTCGAGTTTCCGGTTAGTACAAATATATTTACGGACGAAAGGGGCGTCCGAATAATATAATCAGGCGATCCCGAGTACAGCTAAAGAAGTTCACTGTTGGGAGACGGGCCGACAGCGCCGATCCCTCAGTTGATCGCGAAGCGGGCTAGATCCCGATCGTGGGAAATCTACGGCTGAGTAATACTCGGGGAAGGATACCGTTGATACACAGGAAAACCAATTCAGTGTGAGATCGAAAACCAGGGTGAATTTGGCGACGGGCAGGAAAGTCCCTCTTGGGTTTTGAAGAACTCCGCGATCGGAGCTTGTCCGGTAACCCATGAGAGTAGAGGTGACCTTCTTAAGGTAGCCATTTTCTGGAATTCTGAAATCCTTGAAACCAAGGGTGAATTTGGCGTCGGGCAAGGAAATCCCTCTTGGAGTTCGAAGAACTCCAAGATCCGACAGTGTTTGGTTTTACCCACTGAGACGAGTTTTACGCGATTTCGGCGTACTCGACACAGGGGAAGTTCTACGCACTTTCGGCGTACTCGACACAAGGGAAGTTCTACGCACTTTCGGCGTACTCGGCCGGGAGGATTTTACGCGACTTCGGCGTCCTCGGCTGGGAGAGTTTTACGCGACTTCGGCACTCGGTGAAGTGACCGTCGGGATACCTGAAAAACCCGATTTAGTACAAAAACGATAATAAGGGTAAATTTGGCGACAGGCAGGATCGGAGCTTGTCCGGTTACCTGTGAGAGTAAGCGTGACCCTCGTTAGGGAACCAAAATTCGGAAATTCTTGGGAACAAAATTCAGGACATTCTGGTAACCTTACGGGGTCGGCGTTACATTTGGATTGTGACACTTGGATGGCTGACACGCCGGTGGAGCGTTGGAGGGGCTCCATCGCCCGGTAACTAAAAATAGTTACTGGGAAAGACCACTGTTACCGAAAGACCGCAGTACGGGAAAAGACCGCCCGACAACTGATTACAGTGCGGTAAGACCAGGAAAAACGATAGAGTCAGGAAAATCTTGTATTCAAACCAATCGTTATTCAGAGCAAATAACTTGGTGATCGAAACACGTAGTTCCGAGAACTGACCGAAGTGCGAAGTAGGGCCCACCTCGTGCGCCGGTCGGAACCCAGTTCTGCGTGCGGTTAGGGAGGTTTTAGACCTAGAACCTGTCCTATCAGAAGAGAGTGTCGTGAGACCAGTATACCGCGTTAATATTACACGTGTATATATTATCGCAAGATGTTCGCGTGTTTGAGACGGCACGACGTGACGACTCGTCAGATGTACACCTTGTCCTCTCGGACAAGAGAACGTTCAGAGTTTTCCCCTATTGACGATAACTCGAGAGTCATGAGATGCAGAATGGTACGTGAGGGTTCGGTTAAGGCGGAGAAAAAGAGGAAGTCTTTGACTAAGAAATCTCACAGGAAGCTGAGGACTCCTGCCGGCAAGAGAGCGAACCCTGTTCTAAAGGACGGCCATCCTGAGGACGAGGACGTTGCCCACCCGGCGACCGCGGCAGTGGCAGAGTCCGAAAGTGAGATGGAGCTTGACAGCGACACTGTTCGCAAACAAGCGATACCCTCGGGACCTCCTCTTGGAGAAATGGGCACTGAGAGCGGAGACAGGGAACCGCTCGTCTACAGCAGAAGTAGACAGGATAGTGACCCGGGCGACTCCAGAAGGTCGGTTGGCTGGAGCCGAACCCAGCCCGACGACGAAGCAGCGTCTCGGGTAAGACCGACACAAGTTGGTACCACGTCTGATGAAGGGTTAGTTGATCTCGAGCGACGAACGTCACAAACTGGTACCAGAAGTGGGGTTCTAACGTTTTCTTGTCACAGAACCAGGCAAGGTCAGGAAGATACCGAGGACGAGTCGGATGAAGTGCCCCATAGTGAGCACGGAGGCGCGCGTCCAAAGTTACGTAAACGGAAAAGCAAACGGAGGTTGCTTGATGAAACGGGTGCACCTGACGAAACCAGTGCATTTGAAACGGAAGCTGGAACCCGCAGTGGGCGTGAAAGAGGTTTCCATGAGGATAACGGATGGTTGATAACCGTTCCAAAGACTACTGAGGTAGTACGGAACGATGTGAATAACGAGACATTCACACACTGGCGAGAGACCGTTGGTGAGAGTAGGTTTGACAGGTCCAAACCACTCGTCGACAATAGATCGGAGAACCTTGTGCAGGTTCAAGTACCTAGTATCGTACGGGGCAGGCAACCTGTACAGTTGAGACAGGCTTGTGATAGGCCAAGAGACATTGAGACAGGCCTGAAACCGCGGGGTGACGCCGTAGTGCAGAAAACGAGTGGTGACATCGTGGCGCATCAGCGAAACGAAGGTAATCGAGTACCGTTTACCAACATGGAAGAAGGTCGCCCAAGACCTGTGACCGATGAGGTAGATTGGCAAGCGGAGATGTCTTACCTGCGACAGAGTGTGGCAATGATGAGTTCGAAACTTGAAGAACTGTCTGTTCCTGCTGCTCAGCATGCGAAGTCTTACCGACGCGAGACATCGGGGAAACCTACGGGCCCAGGTTACCAGATGGATCGCCGAGGGAAGCTGCAGATCGAAGAGCCGGCACGGAGCCGAGGTAACACAGAGACACGTGAGGAAGTTTCGCTTTCGGAAACTTCGGAAAAGTTACGTAGCCGCTATCTTCCCGAGGACAGCGGGAGAGAGTCACACGGAAAAACGGCAAGGCAATCGAGTCGACAACGTCTGTTGACACGAGGAAGAGTTGAGGCGAAATTACGTTCGTCAGTGAGTTCTTCGGATTCAGACACCGATAGTGTTGGTCCAGAAGAGGCCATGAGAACCGGAGTTTTTGACAGGAAAAACCTCCGCCAACGAGGAAGACACGAGAGTTATGAGAAAACTGAAAGGGAGACGTATGGTAAGGAACGTCTACCAGAGTACGAGAGACGTGGTTTAAAACAGGCACTTGATAGAGAAACCGAGAGAGAATCGAACATGGGAAGAGACAGAGATCATTTGGCCTGGGATGAGACCCACGAGCGGTACTCTAAAGGGCACAAACCAGATTCGAGAAGTCGTAATTGTCTTAGGTACGACGAATCTGACAGACCGCCAGAGTCAGGAAAAAGAGATATTCGCGAAGAAGACAGAAGAGTTACGTTCGTCAACGGAAACTCTCAGAGTTCTCGCAATAAATATAAACGATCGGAGTCCAAAGACTACGAAGGTGGTGAGCCTCGTAGAAAAGGTCAGAGACAGGCTGAGTACATCTCTGATGAAGACAGTGCAACGTCAGGCGACCGAGAGATGACTACGATGTCTTCTAAGTGGCGTACAGGGAAGACGTTGGGTACTCTGAGGGGACAGAGTCGGCACTGGTCAGTGGTGAGGACAGACGAGGAAAACGGTTCCAGGAGTAACGATGAGGACAACCGGAGAGGAAATCCCAAGAAGAGTGTCGGAAGATCACTTGTTACACGGACAAGAGGCGAAGACCGATCGGATCGCGGTATACGAATCAAGCTAGAGAAGTACGACGGCAAGTCAGCGATCGCAGCCTTTCTAGCAAAGTTCGAAGTTTGTGCACGGTGCAACCGGTGGAGTGATCAGGAAAAAGCAGACCAGTTAATGTGTGCCCTAACGGGTCCCGCTTCGCAGCTGTTGTGGGACATGGGTGCACAGAGGGACGTGTCTTGGCGAGAACTTGTTGAGCGGCTTAAGGCCCGGTACGGGTCTGATGACCAAACTAGCCTATATCGGATGAAACTTCGCACTTACCGGCAGGCTCATGGAGAAACTCTGAGTAGTGTAGTGCAGGAAGTAAGGAGGCTAATGGCTTTGGCATACCCAGGACCAACAAGTGATATCGTCGAGACGGTCGCTTGTGACGCTTTCATTGATGCACTGGCAAACCAGGATTTGGGGCAGAAGGTGCGCGAGCGAGAACCAGTTAACCTCGAAGCGGCGTATAAACATGCGGTGAGGTTGGATGCCTATGGTCGATCTTCGACGCAAGGTGGTGATTTAGACCGGAGACACGCGAGAGTTAAAGTTACCATGGAAGACCGAAAAGACTCGAGCACTGAGGGGCAACAGTCTCGTCGTCTAGAAGATCTCGAGCGAAAGATTAAAAATCTTTCAAGAGAACTTGATCGAGTGACAATAAATCAGAATTTGGGCATCGTTCCGAGAAAACCTCATGAAAGGGAGAACAGTTCTGATCTAGCTGTGGGAGATCAGAGGACAACCGAACCAAATGTGGGATGGCGACGGATTTATCCGCCCACACGGTTGCGTAACCCGGATATCGAATGCTACTTGTGCAAACGAAAAGGACACATAAAGCGATTTTGTCCTCAGAGAAACGCTGAGACGAATGGTGCAACCGGCACCAGTGAACCTACAAAGGCTGAACCGATACAAGAGGAAACCCAAAACCGACTGGTCAAAGGCAGTAGGGTGGCCTACGTGGTTGCGAGACTGGCAGGAAAACGTATACACTGTCTACTTGATTCTGGAAGTGAAATGTCACTTGTGCCACGACGTTTCGTGCTAGACGCTGTGCTAGTACCGTCAGAACAGCGACTCCTAGCCGCTAATGGAAGTCAGATTAAGGTGGATGGTGAAACTAACCTTAAGATTCGGATCGGAAAGCAGGTGTACCCTGTACCCTGTCTAGTTACAGACCAAGTGACAGAAGTGATCTTGGGGTTATCTTGGCTGGAAGCCAATCAGGCAAGATGGGACTTCGCAAGTCGATGCGTTTTCCTTGGGAGCGAGAAGATCCCTCTGAAAGAGGTCGTTACCGAGTCCATGTGCCGGAAGGTTATTGTGCAAGAGGACATAATAGTTCCTCCAAGGAGCGAAGTTGACGTTCCAGCTTGGGTAGTATACCCGCATTTCCAAAAGGATAACGAAGATTGGACGACCATTCCAATGGAATTATCAAAAGATTTGATAATCGGACGTACGTTGGTGACAGGAAGAGACACGGAAGTGTGGATCAGGATGTTGAATGTTGGAGACAGAGATTCACTAGTCAAGAAACGGACTGAATGTCCGCTGGAGCGAGTGAACGTAGTCGATGTGACAGTTAATCGAGCCAGAACGGAATCGTATGATGAGCCTTACCGAAGCGAAAATCCGGAGAAGCCTATGGGCCCAGGTTATCCGGAGGAACGCCGAGGAAAGCAGCAAAGTACGATTGACCGGTTTGGATCGAAGATTAGTACAACGGCCAGTGTGGCGGAGCAGACGCTCAACCCACTTGCCGAACAGACCCTAAAACGACTATGGGAAGAAGTGCCAACAGACATTTCGGAAGAAGAGCGAATCAGGTTACGAAAACTTGTGCTAACGTACAGCGCAACGTTTTCCCTTAACGAAAGTGATAACGGATTCACTTCGGTGATCCAACACGAGATCGATACAGGACAAGAGAAACCAGTTCGGCAACCTTTGAGACGTCAACCGCTTTCCATGTTACCGGAAGTTGATCGTCAGGTAGAAGACATGTTGAGACAAGGAATTATTGAACCTTCGATATCGGAATGGGCATCCAATGTCGTAATGGTTAAGAAAAAGGATGGCAGTATGCGTTTCTGTATCGATTACAGGCAACTGAACTTGAAGACACGGAAAGATGCTCATCCGTTACCCCTTATCCGCGAGAGTTTAGATACCCTGGGTGGCGCCAGATGGTACAGTACGTTCGATTTGAGAGCAGGTTATCACCAGATGGCCTTGCACCCAAGAGACAAACACAAGACCGGGTTCGTTACGAGAAGGGGCAGCTTCCAATTCAAAGTGTTACCTTTCGGATTGTGCAATAGTCCGGCCTCGTTTTGTCGACTAATGAACTTAGTCTTGACAGGGCTAAACTATGACATCTGTCTGGTTTACTTGGATGACATAATTGTGTTCTCGAGAGACGTAGAGACGCACATGCAACGTCTAGAGATGATTTTCAGGAGATTACAAGAGTATAATCTCAAGCTGAAACCATCCAAATGTTACCTGTTACAACAGAGAGTATTGTTTCTTGGTCACGTTTTGAGTGAAGAAGGGGTCGCGACGGATCCGAGCAAGATCAAGGCCGTAGAAGAATGGTCTGCTCCTCGGAACTTGAGGCAAGTCAGATCCTTCGTTGGTCTTTGCTCCTATTACCGACGTTTCATACATGATTTCGCGGTGGTAGCTCAACCACTTCATTTCCTGACCAGGAAAAATGTACCGTTCCATTGGACTGACGAATGTCAGGGAGCTTTCGAAGAACTTAAACGAAAGTTGGTTTCCGCACCTATACTTGGGTTACCGAACGACGAGGGCCAGTACATCCTAGATACGGATGCCTCGGCATACGCCATTGGAGCGGTGTTATCGCAAGTACAAGAAGGAGAAGAGACAGTGATTTGTTACGCGAGTCGGCTCTTGTCGACGGCGGAACGGAACTATAACGTTACCAGGCGAGAGTTGTTAGCTGTGGTGTATTTCTTGAAAGAGTTTCGTCAGTACTTACTGGGTAGTAAATTCCTACTCAGAACAGACCACTCCGCACTTCAGTGGTTACGCAGAACACCGGAACCGATTGGCCAACAGGCTCGTTGGTTAGAGATGATAGAGGAGTTTGACATGGAGATATGTCACAGACCGGGAGCAAAACACGGTAACGCAGACGCGATGTCTAGAGGTCCGGGTGAGGAACAACCTAAGGAGGTTACCATGAGAGTTACGAATGAAGACGTGATGTGGGCACGTCCGATCGGAGAAGTAACGCGCTCCGAGGTTACCAGTGAAGATACAGGCCAGGAAATCCGTTGGACAAAGGAGTTTCTTCGAAGAGAACAGCAGAGCGATTACAATATTGGTACGGTCCTTGATTGGAAGGAGTCGAAGCATCATCCAACACAGGCAGAACTATCACCTGCTAACGGAGAGGTGAAAGTGTTGGTGAGCAACTGGAATCAGCTGGAAGTCCTGCAAGGAGTGTTACACAGAGGCTGGATTCAGGGTAACACAGGAAAAGCTGAGCGATCTCAGTTAGTTGTGCCCTTATCTCTACGGCAAGAGATGCTTCAGTTAACACACGCAAGCTTTGCCGGAGGACATTTCGGGATTCGGAAGAGTTTAACTCAGTTGCAACGCCGGGCGTATTGGCCGAGTTGGAAGGACGATGTTAGACGGTTCTGCCAAAGGTGCGATCGCTGTGCTCGTTATCGAAGGGAGAAACCTCCAAGACAGGGTTACATGCAGACTCCTGTGGTCGGTGAACCGGTGGAAGAGTCCGAAATCCACGCTAATGGTTGTGCACGTGGATAAATTGAAGCCGTTTTTCGGTAAACCTCCGAGTACCTGGTTACCGGAGAGGGACAGAAATCTTGAGTTACCTACAGTAGACTGGTCAGTCCTGGCTCAAGATTCTAATGCAGAACATGAACCAGAGGAACCTTCAGAAAATCCAGACGAGACCGCTGATCCAGAATTGCCACCTGGACGACGGAAGCGACGAAGACCTCGCTTGGATGGATGACTACGACTGTAGAAGTCCTTGTTAGTGACCTTCTGAAGCAGACGTGTATCTAGGACCAACTAGATAAACGCTTAATTGCGTTGGTTTCATTGACTATTGGAGACCCATGTTTCAGTTGCCCTTTTGATGAGAGTATTTCTTTTGAGCGGTATCTGGGAGCATACAGTACCGGTGCTACCAGCAACGCTTAATTGCGTTGGTTTGACAGATTGTCAGTGAATGACTGTTTAAGTTTCCTTTTGATAATATGTTTCGGTTAAACATTGGATTAGTGGTTAGTACTGAAACGAGTAAAGATTCCAGTACTAGGACGCTTCATTGCGTTGGTTCTACAATATGATAACTTGTACTATTATTTTGCTTTCACGATTTGGAAGTGGTACCGGGTGTGACTGATCGACAATGGTTACCAGATCGGGAGACAGTGGGCGACTTTTCTCTCCTTAAGTTCTCCTGGCCCTTGGGGTCCGGTAGAGCCTAGGTTCATGATAGAGGGCCTGTTAAGGTTGGCGATTTGTCAGGTACGACAGGTTGCCAGTAGGGTGGTGGTTCGGATCGAAAGCATCATTAAAAAGGCTGTCGCTATCACGGTTCTCATCGTGTTTGGCGTACGTGCGGGGTGCCGAGATCGGATCGAAAGCATCATTAAAAAGGCTGTCGCTATCACGGTTCTCATCGTGTTTGGCGTACGTGCGGGGTGCCGAGATTGTTGATAGACCGCCCTATAACCAAAGGTGCATTTGGTTCCTTGCTCTCTAAGTGGATCTGGGTTGGGGATGTTCCTGTCACGTTTGATTAAGGTCCCCGATTTTGGCAGAGATGCTCCGCATCTAAGTAAGGTTGGGAGAGTGTGGCGGTCAAGGCCACAGTGCGTAAGTGGGAAGATTTATTTTATGCGAATAGCATCGTTTTCTTTCAGTTTACATGCGAAGGGAACAGCATCGTTTCTCTTAATTTTTCATGCGAAGACCCAGCATCGATCATTTAATTTTTATTTAATTTCAATAGGCGACGGTCCGGCAACGACCGTGATAGGGAAGCCCGATCGACGGTGTAAAGCCAGCGCATAGCGAGCAGACGCGTTAATTTGGGATGCATAGAGCCTGCCTCACGGTGTGCTGCTTTATACGTGAAGAGTTGGTTCGACTCTTCATACATAGCAATACTGTGAAACAGCGTTGTTGGTTAGCGATTCAGTTACCGATTCAAATATACTGCACTCAGTGTGGTAGGCGAGTGATTTTGGTTACGACAGAGTCAGAGTTCGAGTTTCCGGTTAGTACAAATATATTTACGGACGAAAGGGGCGTCCGAATAATATAATCAGGCGATCCCGAGTACAGCTAAAGAAGTTCACTGTTGGGAGACGGGCCGACAGCGCCGATCCCTCAGTTGATCGCGAAGCGGGCTAGATCCCGATCGTGGGAAATCTACGGCTGAGTAATACTCGGGGAAGGATACCGTTGATACACAGGAAAACCAATTCAGTGTGAGATCGAAAACCAGGGTGAATTTGGCGACGGGCAGGAAAGTCCCTCTTGGGTTTTGAAGAACTCCGCGATCGGAGCTTGTCCGGTAACCCATGAGAGTAGAGGTGACCTTCTTAAGGTAGCCATTTTCTGGAATTCTGAAATCCTTGAAACCAAGGGTGAATTTGGCGTCGGGCAAGGAAATCCCTCTTGGAGTTCGAAGAACTCCAAGATCCGACAGTGTTTGGTTTTACCCACTGAGACGAGTTTTACGCGATTTCGGCGTACTCGACACAGGGGAAGTTCTACGCACTTTCGGCGTACTCGACACAAGGGAAGTTCTACGCACTTTCGGCGTACTCGGCCGGGAGGATTTTACGCGACTTCGGCGTCCTCGGCTGGGAGAGTTTTACGCGACTTCGGCACTCGGTGAAGTGACCGTCGGGATACCTGAAAAACCCGATTTAGTACAAAAACGATAATAAGGGTAAATTTGGCGACAGGCAGGATCGGAGCTTGTCCGGTTACCTGTGAGAGTAAGCGTGACCCTCGTTAGGGAACCAAAATTCGGAAATTCTTGGGAACAAAATTCAGGACATTCTGGTAACCTTACGGGGTCGGCGTTACATTTGGATTGTGACACTTGGATGGCTGACACGCCGGTGGAGCGTTGGAGGGGCTCCATCGCCCGGTAACTAAAAATAGTTACTGGGAAAGACCACTGTTACCGAAAGACCGCAGTACGGGAAAAGACCGCCCGACAACTGATTACAGTGCGGTAAGACCAGGAAAAACGATAGAGTCAGGAAAATCTTGTATTCAAACCAATCGTTATTCAGAGCAAATAACTTGGTGATCGAAACACGTAGTTCCGAGAACTGACCGAAGTGCGAAGTAGGGCCCACCTCGTGCGCCGGTCGGAACCCAGTTCTGCGTGCGGTTAGGGAGGTTTTAGACCTAGAACCTGTCCTATCAGAAGAGAGTGTCGTGAGACCAGTATACCGCGTTAATATTACACGTGTATATATTATCGCAAGATGTTCGCGTGTTTGAGACGGCACGACGTGACGACTCGTCAGATGTACACCTTGTCCTCTCGGACAAGAGAACGTTCAGAGTTTTCCCCTATTGACGATAACTCGAGAGTCATGAGATGCAGAATGGTACGTGAGGGTTCGGTTAAGGCGGAGAAAAAGAGGAAGTCTTTGACTAAGAAATCTCACAGGAAGCTGAGGACTCCTGCCGGCAAGAGAGCGAACCCTGTTCTAAAGGACGGCCATCCTGAGGACGAGGACGTTGCCCACCCGGCGACCGCGGCAGTGGCAGAGTCCGAAAGTGAGATGGAGCTTGACAGCGACACTGTTCGCAAACAAGCGATACCCTCGGGACCTCCTCTTGGAGAAATGGGCACTGAGAGCGGAGACAGGGAACCGCTCGTCTACAGCAGAAGTAGACAGGATAGTGACCCGGGCGACTCCAGAAGGTCGGTTGGCTGGAGCCGAACCCAGCCCGACGACGAAGCAGCGTCTCGGGTAAGACCGACACAAGTTGGTACCACGTCTGATGAAGGGTTAGTTGATCTCGAGCGACGAACGTCACACATATATACATATACTGATACATACATAGATACATACATACACATAAACAAACATGCATTCATACATACATACATACATACATAGATACATACATACATACATACATACATACAAATACGGTACGTATACATACCCGTTGGGTTTCCTAAAGAAATTCTAAATGCTGGAGTAACAGTACAGTAAGTAGGCCTAAGTTAATCGCGTCTTTCTTGTGTAACTCTGTTACTAGAACCCACAGGTAGGTCTAGACTTCTCGCCTGAACTGCATTCGCACGTGCAGTAAACAGCCTATAAAAAGGTCGGGCTGCAAAACTCGACAACTGCTTGGCATTTCGGTAACCAACTCCAGTACAGGCGTAGCTGTGAAAAATAGCCCAGTTTAGACAATTCATTCGGGAGTCAAACTCCAGGCTCACTTGCGAAAGGCCAAACCACACCATCCTGCATGTAACGACGGAGCTTTTGCCCTAACACAGGTCTAACAACGCAGCCACACGCTTGTATACATGAATACAGATATATATATATATATATATATATATATATATATATATATATATATATATATATATATATATATATATATATATATATATATATATATATATACATGTATGTAGATGCCGAGTCCATGGATAAAAATAAGCATGCACGAAATACTGTTCTCTCGCCTCCAATCTGTTGGCCTTGCACCACGAGGTCCTGACGCAGTGCTATCTTTAGAGGCCTGCGATGATGCGAGTTTCTAAGGCCGCGGCATAACATATTGATAGGCCTATATCTATATATACAGATATATAAGCTACATGTCTTATCTGTACCAAAACATTAATTATACGCGTAGCATACACAGGCCCTATGCACTGGCTATATGCAAGAATACATAGTAATGCAATAGTTTCTTTGCTAAACAACTGGAGTCGGTACATTTGTAGTTGTATACAATGTTCGTAAGGTAAGGTAAGGTGAGGTCATTAACGACCCTGGCAATCAGAATGTAAGAATACGTCGTTAAATACTGAATATATATATATGTTGTATAATAATTACATATATATATTATATAGTTATAGGTGACCTTGCCGTAGTATTTGACTTTTCTGTTGCAACTATGTCTGCATACATGAATACAATAATTATACATAACCTCGTATATACAGACATATGTTTGTCTGCATGTGTATATATATGCATGTATGTATCTATATACAAGTATATACATGTACATCATATATATGTATATATACATGCACATATATGTATGTAGGCCTGACCTGGATCGTGCGTGTAGAGGAGCCAGATGAAGAGGGATGGTGATGGTATTATGGTCCGCCTATGTAGACCGCTGCCTCTAAACCCTTTCCTCTGCTAATCGTCTTGTTCTTCGCCTCGGTCTGCCCTGCATGTAGAGTGCTTCTGCCTCATATTGTTGTTCTGAATGTTGGTCGGTCTTTCGTAATAGCCAAGTGGACTAAATCGATATTCACGTTGTTGGAGTTGTTCATTCGTTATAGGATTACCTTCTACGAAACCACTGAATGCGATCTGCTTATGCACACGTTTAGCGTCAGGACGAAATAGAGTTTAACTCGACGAAAGACGACAGAAGAATGTCAGTGGAAGCAGAAATAGGATAACGAATTACAGTAAGCGTGATTAGGTATTACATTACAACATATTACATTATCAATGTATTTAGTGTTTCTACTTCTCGACCCTTTCTCGAGCTTCTTCGGTTGCTGGACCTGCTTTTAGAACTCTCCCTGTGTCTGTACGCTCTGCTCTGTTGCTTGTGGCATTTCGTTCTCAACTTAAAACTTACCTATTTCAATTTGCTTATCCACCAAATTAAATCCACGTGTAGCCAGACTGCATTTTCCGTTCCGTTGCCAAGGGGGAATCCGGGGAGGTCAAGCCGAGGAGAGAGCATGGTGCTATGGTGCTACGGTGGTAATCGGTGATGAAGGTGGTCATATGATGACGCAGGAATAGAATCAGGATAGGATAGCTTGAAGAGTTCGGTATTCTGTCGTGAGTGGAAAGCAGCGGAGGAGGGTGCAAGGGGAGGGGAGGTGAAATTAACAAGCGAGATAGGACGACAAGAAAGTGGCGGAGATCTTTTGGGAGTTCATTCGAAAGAGCCTGTGTATAGCATATCTATAGACTAAAGTGTGGTTGCAGAATTTAAGAAAGGAGGAGACTGGAGGTCGAGATAGAGAAAAATTCGATGATAAGCGAGTAGACCTTGGAGGTTGATTGTGAATAGCTGGCGAATGTAAGAGGGTTGAGAGGGTTGAGAAATTTGAAGGGCATTGTAGGTAAGAGATACGATTTTGTAATGGATGCGCTGAGGGACTTTTAGCCAATTAAGTGATTTGAGAACAGAGGTTATGTGGTGGTGTTTAGAAGTTTTGCTGACTGCGCGGGCGAGAGATTCTGGACTGGTTGCAGGCGTTGTATTTGAGAAGAGTCGATGTTGTAGAAAATGGAATTACAGTAGTCGAGTTTGGAATGGACAGTTGAGGTGGCTATTGTGCAGGCGGTCTTGTAATCGATGAAGGTCACGAATATACATATTGCAGGACAATGCAGGTGCGAGATAGCTGGGTGATGTGGTCGACACAGGTGATATTTTAATCGAAGATGATTCCAAGATCGCGGACAGAAGAAGAGTAATGGACGGGGAAGTGAGATCTGTTGGAGAAAGGTCGGAAAGATAGGTTAGGTTAGTTTGCTTAATTGCTGATAAGGAATTATGTTTGTGAAGGGTTTATGCATAACAGGATGGTGGTCATCCAGGCTGATATCTGGGTGTTGGTGTTATGTAGGTGATTTTAGTGCATCTGGAATGGAGTGAGGTGGAAAGATATGAACAGTCGACATAGAGATTATGATCAACAGTGGGTGAGAAAATGAGTTTGTTGAGTGGGAGGTGTAAAGAAAGAACAGCATATGATCAAGAACAGAACCTTGAGGAATACAGCAGGTGAGAGCATGTGGGTTAAAGAAGTGACCAGCGGCACAAACATTGAAAGAACGTGAGAAAGGTACGACGATAGGACAGTACCCACGTGTGGAAAAGAACGGTGGAAACCGACCTGCGCCCTCTGAACTTTGGGTTGCACACGTCCTGGAAGCGAGCCAAGAACAGAAACGGCTGGCTGAACGCTGTGGAAACGGCAACACTCTAGAAGGGAGCCGATGATGATGATGATGATGATGATGATGATGATGATGATGATGATGATGATGATGATGATGATGATGATGATGATGATGATGATGATGATGATGGTGATGGTGGTGATGATGATGATGATGATGATGATGATGATGATGATGATGATGATGATGATGATGGTGATGGTGATGGTGATGGTGCTGATGGTGATGGTGATGATGATGATGATGATGATGGTGGTGATGGTGATGGTGATGGTGATGATGATGATGATGATGACGATGACGATGACGATGACGATGACGATGACGATGGCGATGGCGATGGCGGTGGCGGTGACGGTGACGGTGACGGTGACGGTGATGACTATGATGATGATGATGATGATGATGATGATGATGATGATGATGGTGATGGTGATGGTGATGGTGATGGTGATGGTGATGGTGATGGTGATGGTGATGGTGATGGTGATGGTGATGGTGATGGTGATGGTGATGGTGATGGTGATGGTGATGGTGATGGTGATGGTGATGGTGATGGTGATGGTGATGATGATCATGATGATGATCATGATCATGATCATGAACATGATGATGGTGGTGGTGATGATGATGATGATGGTGATGGTGATGGTGATGGTGATGATGATGATGATGATGATGATGATGATGGTGATTGATGGTGATGGTGATGGTGCTGGTGCTGGTGCTGGTGCTGGTGCTGGTGCTGGTGATGGTGATGGTGATGGTGATGGTGATGATGGTGGTGGTGGTGGTGGTGGTGGTGGCGGCGGCGGCGGCGGCGGCGACGGCGACGGCGACGGCGGCGACGACGACGACGAAGTTGAAGAAGAAATAGAATAACGAATTAACTACTTTTTCTAACAAACTAATTAAACAGGAGCTAATAAGTAGTTAAACTACTTCAACAGTAGCTGAAAAATATATCGGTAGTTAGGTTACTTTTTTAAGAAGTTTGTGCCCATCACCTTTTCTTAGAAAATGCGGTGCAATTTTCCATTATCGGGATCGTATAGGCCTACATAATCGTAAACTCCGCTATTCCTAAGCATTCAAAGGGTTAAGTCTCGGAAACCAGCCGTTGGCACTTAATCAAGAAAATCTACGAGGTAGTTTGGCTTGGTCTATAGGTTCAGTGTTAAGGCAAATTCCAAAGGTAAGAGAGGCAGACAGCCAAACGATAAGACAAGCAAACATACACAACAGTTGCCGTTGCAACTCCAAACAGCGCGAGTGTTATAACGGTGAAGCAGATAAGGGCAAGAGGAAGAGTCGGGATAGGATAGTTAAAGTGTTTTTCGGTTCCAATGACAGGCCTGAGGATAAGACATGGCTTGAGAGCTGCCGTTTTTCTGGCCCTAGGCAGCGGACAACTTGGGATCATTAGTACATTCTTGTGTATCCGGTCCATAATGTGGAACAATATTCCTATAACGCGAATCGTTGTTACTCTTGACACATCACAAGAAACTCAGCCTTAAACCTGCTAGAGTTTAAACAATCATAGAAACGCAGTGCCCTTGACAGGTTCTAAATAGGTGAGGGAAACTGGCCAATCGCATCCCTACGGCTAACACTCCATTCGGAAGCCTGCCTCCCATAGTTATCTAAGTGAATAAATCCTATTAATCCATTTTCTCTTCCATTTCTTTTCTTTTCTTTTGATCATTCACTATTTAAGTATTTATTCAAAATATCTTTACTTTAAACTAATTTTTGCTTAATTAATTGACATACTTCCTCTGCTTTTTCTATATTTCTTTTTCTTCATATTTATATTTCTTCATCTACATTCAGATTCACGCGTACACTCATGCTTTCTTGAACATAATAGACAATAGTCCATTACATTGCCTCACACTTCATCATTTGCTTCAAACCCTATTCAGTTAAATCGCTTCATATCAAATCATTTCGTTTCTCCAAAATACTTTTCAGCATGGACGACAAAACCGAAGCGGAACTCTTCTACTCAATTGACCGTAACGAGCCAGAAACGCTTGAACGGCTGCTACGTGATGGCGTCGATCCGGACACAATCTTCGACGGATTCGATCCACTGGGTAAGCCGCTCTTCTGGAGTGCCCTGCACCTGTGCTGCGAGAAGGGGCGCGTCGAATGTGCCCAGATACTTCTGGCTGCTGGTGCTAACCCCGACATCGGTGACCGGTGGTGCATGACGCCGCTCATGTACGCCATCCGCACGGAATGGCACAACATGGTTGAGGTGATGATCAACAACGGAGCGACGATTGATATTCAAGACACCAGAGGGCGAACGCCACTCCATCTGGCGGCCGAATGTTCCGATGATGTGTAAGCTGTTGGTTCGTATGGGTGGTCTTGTGAATGGTGGATGTGGCTGTAAAGGGACTGGTTGGAAGATAAGCAGTGTATAAAGAAATTGTGGTAGCGCAGTGTGAGGTATAGCACTGAAATTGCGAGAAGTAGTCTTGTAAATGTGGACAATCCGCTCTTTAACATGTTTTATGTAACAGCTAATAAAGCACAACTTTATCTAAAGCCAAATTCCACAGCTGTGGCTTTCACAAAGCAATAAACATAAATGCCAGAAAAGTTCTGTGGGATTGGCCTACTTTTCATTGTGGAAAATCTGTTCCTGCCATCTGTCTTTACAACCAAATGCCCGAGAAAGAGCTCATTTCTTTGCTCAGTGCTTAAATTTTAAAGTTGAACACAATCCAATCCATTTTAATACGATCAAAATCCAATGCGAGTCTAACCTAATTTGAACACTTCTGTAGCTCCATTTCTGTTACACATCAATCGTCGGTCGCTTCGAAATGAAATCGAATACTTAAAAAAGAACCACCATAAACCATAACGCGAAGCAAATTTCACTAAGCATTTCTTTCTCATTTATTATTGTTTCGATGCAACTTGTATACCTTGTTAGCGAGGTGGGCTAGGCCCTACTAAAATGTTTGGGTAATAAGCAATGTAATATAAAGAAGAAAAATAAATTAAGTAAAGATAGTCGCACAACAATTTTCGCTTTTCTATCTTGTTTGGAGATTTTCAGGTGTCTTGACTTAACTCCTCGAATGTTTTGGAATCAGTGTTTGACAGTCAGTTTTTTTGGACAGGTGCGTGAAGATGATATGCGAGGCAGGTGCTGACTCTAACATTACGGATCTCGTCGGACGAAATCCAGTCTGGACGGCAGTGTCGCAAGATGGCCGACTGACTCACGTGACAAGGCTTCTACGCGCCTTATGTGACGTCAACGTTCAAGACAAGCGCGACAAACGACTTCCGCTACAGGTAGAAGCTGCTCAAGATCAGATGAAACTGCACAGATTTTGTCTATTGTTTCAATGCGATAGGTCTGTGTAAATACCTGTGTACCTGTATACCTCCTAATGACATGACATTCAGGTGCATATAACTCACCTGTTTCAACTTTCTCACCCATTATATAGCATGACTTTTGTTTCTCTGACCTTTCGGAATTTGACCTTTCGGAATTTGACCTTTCGGAATTTGACCTGGATTCTTCAACGGATAATCGCTTTGGATGACATGTGCCGGCCTTAGTGGTGTGCGCACCGTACGGTCGCACATGACCCGCAACTTAGGGGGACCGACAATGTTACAGAAAATTAACATGAACAAGACATCTTAATCTTCTCTTTTGTCAATAATATAACAGTCAAATGGTACCAACCGTTTAGTTTGTTTCAAAATATATTAGCGCTACGATATTTTAACTTTAAATTTAACTTGTTGTAGGCCTACTTGTTCACAATCTACCACAATAAAATGATTAGCAATAGAAAAGAATTTGTCTATTGTTTCAATGCGATAGGGGAGGACGCAATTTGGGGAGGACGCACATATATTCTGCACAGGGTCCGAAATATAGTAAGGCCGGCACTGTGATTACAATTACAGATTAAGCGACCTTCGATTGAAACCTTAGGTAGGGCCTACGCATGTACTTCATTGTACTTATCATAGCGCCTTTTGCCTCGAAAACCTATTAAGTACAAGGCAAGATAAATGCGCCATGTAAGCCTAACACTTATTAGGCGAGCAAACATAACAGAATATGATGTATCATAATATAAGATTACATTACAGTACATAGCACAATAACATTATGATAGCATTACGCTACTAAAATAACTAATACAGGAAACATAGTATGACATAACTAATGTGAAATAATATTACATAACAAAGTAACAGATGGCAGCATAACATAACTAACATAACAGCAAGTAGCATAACAAAAGATCACACAAAATCGCATAGAATAGCACAGTATCTATAGCATATAGCATTGCATTACATTACAGCAAGCAATCGTGTATTCCGACAAAGACCGCGTCGAATATGTGCGCATGCTTCTTGAGGCCGGAAGTGACGTCAACCACCGTGACGAAGCAAATATGAATTCGATGCTGAATCTGTTGTACAAATGGCGTCGGCTCAGAAGAGCAGTCAACGAGGAGGACCTGACCGTTGCCGAGATGTTGTTGGAAGCAGGGTACCAACTAAACGACGTACCATGCCGGACCAGTTGGCACAGGTTCGGTGGTACGGCCATAAAGATGGCAGCAGAGTTCGGAGCAACAGAACTCGTCGATTTGTTTTTGCGCCGAGGATCAGACCCCGACATCCCAGGTACGTAAAGGGTGCCACTGCCTTACTTAACTACAATGACCAATATGCCATTATATTCTATTCTATATGCCTATATAATATTATATTATGTATGACTAGATTCTAACGTAATTAATATACAATATATATATATATATATTGTAAAGGACGATTTTAGCGCCTTTGAGATTGGTTCAGAGTGCGCAATATAAATTATAATCTGTATACGTGCATATTAATGATACATACCTATAAATCTAATTCTGCACACGTTAGCAGACATGGGTTGTTGTTGATTTGCCTTTTTGTGTCAATTCGACGAATTATTCGACTAAACACAGAATTTTCTGAATAGCTTCAAAAACGTTTACTTTTAGTTTTGCCGAGTTTGCGTATCGGATTTATTCTTCGTTTTCGTCAGGGATTTGTACACTTTTTCTTCGCATATTATCTTGTCCTGCTTGACTGCACGAGGATGGATGATCTTCCTGATGTATACAGTGTAGGTCGAATCTTTACTGACCTATGTACGCTGTCAGCAGTGGCGTAACAACCTAGCCGGGGGCCCTTGGACATTCTAAGCTCGGGGGCCCTTACCCATGTGGGGCGTGGTGGCTCAGTGGTAAGTTCGGCGCCTTGTGACCGGAGGGTTGCAGGTTCGAATCCCACTCTAGCCGCTGCGTACGGACCTTGGGCAAGTCCTTCACTCGCAATTGCTCGTGGCGCTTCGGCGTGAAAATTCCGGCACAGTATCAAATGCTGTAGTCGGGAGCGCCTCTGAGTAGTAGTTGACTTCTAGAGGCTCTATAGAAATATCCGGAAGAAATAAATAAATAAATAAAAAGTGAAAATGATGAGATAGCTATTTTAAACTGCAGTTAAGTTAAAAAAGAGTATTAAACGTTCTGATTAATGGTCCATAGTTCAAGTCACATTAATGGTTCAAGACAAACATGAATACACCAAAAATGTATTGCCTACGTACACAGTAATGTAATGTCTGTTGTAGTTCTCATATTGAGCTCTCACATCACGTCATCTATCCCAGAACTGGCTACTGCTTGTGTGCTGTTTGTCACTCTCCCAGTCACCGTCGTCAGTGCGAAGCGCTTCTTCAGAGAATTGCTTCATGAATTTGGCTATTCTAGCTTTACTATTTGCAAATGTGTCTATCAAATCATTAATATTCAATTGTTTTGCACATTCGTTTTCGACCGCAAGAAGAGCAAGACCATCAAGCATGTTCTGTTAGATAGTGGATCTAAGATAGGCCTACATCTGCATAAGTTTCAATTTGGAGAAGGAGCGCTCTGCCACTGGCTATAGGGCCATCGCAGATCCATGTGAGTGAGAGAGCCATAAACAGACGTGCAATCAGGCATATATTATTTCAGGCATTTCTTAGGACTGGAGTTGAGAGATATGCGTATACCGTAAACTTAAGTGTATGCAGTGGTTACGCCTGAAAGGGAGAATCTGACTCATAGGCAACTGCATGGATTCTACTACGATTAGGGTCATATAGCCCGACCCCGGCGACCCGGTGACCTATAGCCTAGATATAGACACCACACGTACATAAAGCTGTGGTGTATACAATTATATCATGACGCATTCGTCATATATATACAGGCTAGGCCTACTTCAGGCTGCAGAGATGCTCAGACCTACATGGGCTTGGTTGCGGCACTTTTGAAGACCGTAGGCTAAATGTGTCATCGGAAGGAACAATTAACCATATTAAAAAA
This sequence comes from Allolobophora icterica, assembly GCA_963556255.1. Taxonomy (NCBI): domain Eukaryota; kingdom Metazoa; phylum Annelida; class Clitellata; order Crassiclitellata; family Lumbricidae; genus Allolobophora; species Allolobophora icterica. The sequence goes on along the minus strand of OY744609.1, from coordinate 45,571,756 downwards.
AATTTGCTTAGGGAAAATGAAAGAATATGGCCCTAAAGCAGACTACGACACAGGGTGCGCAGTAAAAATGCTTGGGGCCCCTGAGACCTCGGGGGCCCCTGGACTTTGTCCACCCTCGTTATATGGTTGTTACGCCACTGGCTGTCAGCAGCCAACTGGTTCTTGGTCTCGGTGGAGGAGTTGCGGAGGGAGTCTATGGAGTGACCACAACCGTCAGTCACTGGTGGCTGTTCGGCCTAATGGCCGGTGTCACGAAATAGAGTATCCCCCATACATGCGTATCCCCCTTAGCGAAATGGAGTATTCGGTTTAGTTTGCATTTTGGCGGTTTCTAAGTGTATTCAGTCGTACTGTTTGGATTTATTGCACACATAACATTTTTGAATTGCGTATCTTTAGTTTGTACGTCGACCTGAAATCAATTTACTTTGTTTTTGGTGATTTTGACTGGAATTTCGTCGAGGCTATCGTGATGCGTATGACGAGGGGGGATAGAATGGTTCATCCCACCGGATACTCTAAACCGGTTTATTCCATCCGGGGGATACGCTTTAGGGGGGATAGAATATCTCGGGACACCGGCGGTGACGAATCCCTGTTCTGCGCCGATCCGGTGGCTTAACTTAAGAGATTTCCTTATGCTGCATCATCTACCACTTATGAGGGACAGCTGGATGGTGATGGTATCGTGTACCGTGGATAGTACCGCTTGTCGTCGTTGAAACCATAAATGGAACTTGGTCCAGGAACTCAGAACAATTGTAAAAACTCTGGATGGGATTCTACATGAGTGCGGGGCCTGCCATTAGTCACTCTTCTAATTATCTCAGCATTGTTTGCTTTCTGATGAATGCTTAATGGTGATAACATCGTTTAGACTTGTTTAGACGTAGCACATTCTGTTTTAATAAAAGGCGCTAAAGTAATTGTCTGGGTAACTAAATAATGAGCTAACCTTAACCCTGTCACAGAAGATCCCGACAGACAGTTAACTGGACGGATAGACTTAGGATATAAGGACCCAGAACTAAATTAATTTTACATATATACAAGATATGCTTATCTATCTCGGCTATCTTTCATTGTATCTGTTATAACTTGAAACATACGAATGAGGTTTGTGATGTATGTAAGTAAGTAAGTAAGTATATCCTTTATTAATCCAATTGCCAACCGCATTTTGGTTTACACATGTATATCACGTCCAGGTTAATGTACTAAGGCCTATATTCCGGTGAAAATCATCCTGATTATGAAAGATTTACGAGCCAGGCTGTCAGCACTCAGCAGTCGGGAGAACCAGATTATGAACACGGGGTCTCAAAGTATAACCAGTATGCTTAACAGGAGGTAATAGCACATGAAGCACATGTGTAGGACATGTAAGGATGGCCGTGAAAAGTTTTGAATCAGATTAATTGTTCGAATCTAGGGTAGTCCACAGGAAGATAACCAGCTTTAATCAGTCTCCTAAATATTGCCTGTAGTCTCTCAAGTCCCCTCTGCCCCACATAACTCCACCAAGCGGACGCATCCTCGCCACTGTGGTAGCTGTCACCACATCGCACATTGAGGGTTATATAACCCTAGCAGATGGTTGATAGTATCAGTTGGCCTCTTTCATCTTGCCAATAGATGAATGAGGCAGCTAGATAAGCTTATTTTGTAACTTTCTAGCAGACAAATTAAGTTTATTGTATCTGTTATACTTTAATAATAGGCGAATGAGGTTCATGATGTCTGTTTTATCTTGCCAACAGATAATGATGGCGTGACACCTCTCTTAGCTGCCGCCTACCAGAACAGACTCAAGTGTACGGCTGTCCTTCTGAAGGCCAACTGTCGTCTTAATCCAGCGGGGGAGGTAAAAATCGACCACATCTATTGTACGGTGTCCCCACTTCAGTGTGCAGTCATCCGTGGCCACTTTGGCGTCGCCAGACTTCTGGTGGAGGCTGGTGCCTGCGCTCGAGCGGAACGGTACCTGTACGACGGTGAAAACGTTCCGCACAGACTCGTCGAGGACTGCGATTTCTGGCTGTGGCTCGTCGGTCAGGTTTCGAACCCGACGTCTTTGTTCGATTTGTGTATACTACGAATCAGAGAGTGCATCGGACTTAAGCTTACCTCGCACTTGGATCAACTTCCGCTGCCACCGTTCATTAGACGATGCCTTCTCATGGAGGACGTTTTTGAGCCATATCTCAAAGGACAGGTGGAAGCAGGTGCTAAAGCTGCGTCTGGTGTCGATCCCTAAAAGTCAGTGCGATCTGGAAATGTGCTTTAACCAGTGAAGAAAAGTCGCGCACTTTCGAAGTTACAATATCTGATAACACGAGACAATAACTTTGCAGCCTTACTTCCCAGAGTTTTCGACATATTGGCTGCCTTATGGCATTGCACACTGGCTCGTAAGCTGGAGTATAACGTAGTCTTTATAATTATAGCAATCAAGCAAAGTGTCTGACTGTAGGTCACATCGACTGTTGCTGTGTATTATTACCAGACAATGCACGCGTGTCTATAAGCGTATGATGACTGCTGATGTCTTCTTACCACTGCCTCTGTGACCTGCATCCTAACGTGTTGATGATGAGGATGCTACTGATGATGGCGTTACTTACGTTACTTTGGCCGTCTACAAATGAACCTACTGACCTCGACAGATTGTCATTGGAAGTTACAAAGCACGAGTCTGAGCGTTTCACACACTTTCATAACTTTTCGTAACATGTACTTTTTACGCAGAATCCAGTTACCCTTATTTAATATAATAAAAGCTTTTGAAAATGTTATCTATCGCATAATATTAAAGTACAACTGAGTTATTTATTGATTTTATTAATTTAATTTATTAATTTAAAATTTAATTTATTTGATGCCACTCCTGTAAAGCGTTGAAACACAAACGTATGGATCTAGACATCCTAGTCTGAATTGTTGTAGGCAAACATTTGCTATTTTTAGATATCGGTTAAACTCTTGTTGCATGAATGATGAGATAAAGCCAGGTGGAGTAGGCCTAAACTAAGGTAAATGCCAATAATACTGTCACACTTACTACATGTTCATATCGACCTCAGAGGCATCGTCCTCATGTTGTTAACTATTTTTGATTACACCGAGATTTTAATCGGGACGCAGATGAAAACCTATGTTTTAGCAAAGTGCTACTCTGTCAACTAACAGAATCAAAACTCTATACAAAAAGTGGTCGATTTCTCACACGAAAGTGATGAGATGTAGTTAGATGTAGTCCAATGTAAATACAGTCCAGTGTAGTCCAATGTAAATTGCTGAAAGTCTCAAAGTCACACGCAGTCTGACGCAGGGTCAAGAAGACCGGCGATGATAGGCAAAACCAATGCCCAAGATCCTGATAGTTTGGGCAAACTTCATAATTGACGTGGTTGAAATCCAGTGATGTCAAGCAAGGAGAGTCTGGTAGATGCTAAGGGGGAAAATGTAAATGGCTTCGTGAATTTTGTAATTATCGATGAGCTACATAAATTGGCGATCATTTTCTGTAAGAGATAAATACGGCGCTATACTATATTAACAGACGTTTCTGTTGCGCTACCTTAGCAACTGTTCGTGTGTTCAGAGTCTACAGAATATCGACGACTCTTTCCTTTCCCCGCGTCCTTAACGTTTCTGCTCTGAATTCCGGCGAGTGGACATGGGTACTTTAAGGTCTTGTTCCTCTGGTCTTCTAGAACACCGGAAGCAGAACCTCGGACGTTGAGAGGGATCAGGTATCCGGTGAAACGCCTCTGCTGGACGTTGGAAGCAGACGACTCACTTTGTTCTGACGAAAGATTCGTTGAATGCGGTGGCTGTTTTCGTGCCACTTGCAAAGAACGAAGACTGGATGGAGCAGGTTCGTCCGTTGAATCTGGATCTGAGATTCGAACTGCGTACTTGACTCCCGTCGTCGATTCTATTCGCCTTTCGTTGTACACTGAGCATCTGACATCTCTGCTGGTTGGGGTGGGTGTGGTGGTGGGGGTGGGAGTGGGGGTGGTAGGGCTGCGGTTGATGCGGAGACGCGAATCGCCTGCATCCGAATCTCCTTCCGGAAGCGACAGAGCACTCCTCGACTTGACAATTCCGTCAATCGGAGGAAGAAGTGCTAACGAGGTCGTCGGCTGGATCGCTCGAAAGCTCTCCAAGGACACGCGCAGTTGAAGATACCCGAGGCCTCTGCAGACCGACCCTCTGGATGTCTCGTCCTGGTGTCCACTGCAGTCAACGGCCAGACTGGTCATAATGGGTAGAAGGATCTGCTCCGAACTAGAGTTTCTGCGATAACCGTTTTCAGCCGAACCATCTTTATCCCGTTCCATGAAGGAAGATGAATACGATGACTGTTCTGTAAACCTAATTTAATATCCAAGCGCAGCAAAATGCTACGCAGACTCTTCCTTTTGACTCAAATCCCACATGACATACTCTGTGTAAAAGCTGATTCATTTCTTTTCGTGCTACTAGAAGCTGCCCTGCAAAGCATCAGGTTCTTCTAAAAGGCATTGAAACGCTAATTCAGAAGGATGCACAGTTGAAATATAATGTAATGAAAATATGACAATTATATAGCGCCTTTGCTAATTCTCGTTAAATATTCTGAATCGTTCATTACTCGCGCCATCTGCTTTTCAACGACGTTCCTGAAACATAACAGCAGTCAAAGTATTTTCACAAAGTAAGCACTGAATCACAGAAGTGACCAATATGTTTTCTGTCTTTCTAACTGCGCTTAATAGGCTGTATCGTTCCTGGAAACTGCAATTAATCCCACATTACCCTTTTTAGCATCTTCTTGAAGCATAATCCTACACTTGATTTGTTTATACTTTAGCATATAGTACAAAGAAAGTTAACTTCACCTGTATACGAAATATTTGACGCCTAATTCTCGGAGAACTCATGATGAAACGACATAATTCTACACTGCGAACACTGCATGCAGTGCCCTATTATTTCCGTTAGGCTAATTTTACCGGTGGCAGTGCTTGGGTATGAACGAATGACGGTAGCAACGGTGTCTAAACGAATCGGTCAGGAATAATTAAACGTTTGGCTTCTGGCCTTTCGCCCAATTCCGATGATCGTTGCTTGCGCCATCGGCCGTACACGGCCATCTATATAACAGCAATGGGGCGCAACCGTTGAGCGTTTCTGTGCACTGTGACAAGCTACAAAGTACATGAACATATGAATAACGAAGTGATCCGCAGAGAAAATTTGCTCTGTAGTTCGGCAAAATGTTCCCTCTGTGGAAAATCCTCTGTTACAGCCATATTCTTTACATGATGTGTCACCTGTCGTTACAATACATTAGCGTTATGAAGGTAGCGTCGTTTAACTCATGTCATTCAGAAGCTAAATCGGAAGCCAGGTTTTGCGTCGACATGCTGTTGGACAACAGTCCAGAAAATGTGGATTAATTATTTATTGGACGATAGCAAAAGGCAACAGGGAAGGCTGCCAAACAGTTAGGACGAGTGTGTTGCGATAACTTGAAACGAGTCTTGAGGATTCCCATAGGTTAATCAGGTATCACTGATTGCATTCGCGAAGGAATTAAGCTACATCATCGTCGACCTCGTTCTCATCACCATCATCATAATTATCACCACCTCCTTCATCATAATCATGATCATGATCATTATCATCATTGTCACTGTCTCATCCTCTTGTTGTTGACGGCGCACAAACGTTACCTTGAACAACCATACTTATGAAGTACCGGTACTAAGAATGACTGATAGGCATAAATTATCGTCGGCTGACCAAACAACTGATTGAGAATGAGAAACAAGTATGGATAATAAATATAGTCAATAAAATTTAAAATTTCGGCCAGAACAGAAAAGCCGTGCACTTAGGCGAGCGAGCAATATAATTAATGCCACTGCAGTTTTAAACGTCCAGCAACGTTCGACAACGACACTGTTGTAAGAGACACTTAACTTGTCAACACTAAATAACAAACTGCATGTGCAGATAAACTAAAATTATCAGCCACGACAATGTTGCAGTTAAAGTGCTGATCCATCAAATACGTCGACATATAAAATAATACACACGATTACAATCATCATTTGTAATGGAATGTTGTATAAATCACCCTAATATCACGACGCTACACGATTGATGCATTAGGGACCCCATGCAGCATAGCTGCATAGTCACCGGTGCTCAACCAAAATACGTTGCACATTTTTAAAAGATAACGGTCGGTTGATCGCGATCTTTGTCAACAATGGGGTTCTAATTAAGCACTAAATTCGATTTTTCACGACCTTATCAAATGTCAATCCTGGACTTTCGAGTGAGTGGTAAGATCTGTTTTTACGACCTTGGTCAGTCCTGGGCGTTCGTGTAAGTGGGAAGTGGTAGTGAGTGGTTGCCCATCCAGCAAAGAATCCAACTTGAAAGCTTTCTTTAACCTTCACGAGTAACTATATTAAAAGTGGCCGATCTACCTCTGCAATTATCTCGGCCCTCATAGGAAAAAAACTGCAACTGATCAACGTCTACTTCGTCTTGTGCCTCTCAACAAGAGACCAACAGAGCAGCGTTGGTCTCCTGGACGTTCTCGATTCCTGATCCAGAGCTCTGTAATTCTCTTCCCAATTTTGCTCATTAATTCTGTCAGATCTCTATTGCAGTGTGCGAATTGTAGAAAGAGACGGGGGAGGGTTAGACTTTGATGAGTTTAGTGTATTTGAAGTTGATTTTTTTCCGTATTTTGCAAACTGAGAACATTCATAAATGCAATAGAAAGCTTAAGCTCCTTAAAGTGATGACATCACCAAATTTATTAGCATACAATTCACATGGTCACAAATCTCACAATAAACAGAACATTACTTTATAAGTAACACACAAAATGAATTGTGAAAGAAAATGCTAAAATATATGCAAAATATAATCACACTAGCACAATTGAGGGGGTTGGAAATGACCCTCTGGGGTATGCAATGAAGACTTAACTATGGGGTCCTGAGAAAGACTAGTGGGTTGAACCTCCCAAACCGCCGACAATTCTGACCCTGCTCTATTGCCGTTCAGAACTAAACTTTAAAAACTCATCTGTTCTAGCTTGCTTCCCCACCGTACCTCGACTTCTAGTGTTTACAGGATTTCAAACTGGCTGTTCTAATGGATTGACTACGATATAACTCGAAAGCAGCCATCGCCGGGTTTTCGAGTTGTAATGAAAGGCGAGCAGATCCTCAGATATTACTAGATGTTTCGACTGAAGCTCAGCAAAGACAATAATCTAACCGCTAGATCTATTTATCGGATACGGTTCGTGTTCAACCATTCGCAAGGGTCATCCAAAGCGGACAATAGCGCTATAGTGCACCAATTGATACAACCTCTCCTTGCCAATTCCGTGACTGTTTCGAATTGGAGGTATATATATATATAATATATATATAATATATATATATACATATATATACACGAATATAAATACATATACGAATATATATACATATATGTATATATATATATATATATACATATATGTATATATATATATATCTATATATATATATAATATATATATAATATATATATACATATATATACACGAATATAAATACATATACGAATATATATACATATATGTATATATATATATATATATATATATATTCGTATATGTATTTATATTCGTGTATATATATGTATATATATATTATATATATATTATATATATATATACCTCCAATTCGAAACAGTCATATTATATATATATATATATATATATATATATATATATATATATATATAGTTTTATGTTTGCGGTTTATGGGGACTCGCGTCGGTATACAACCAACATTACGCGGGCCTAAAATTTTATGGGGACATGACCCGGGTCCCCATAAAACATGTGCCTTAGAATGTCTTAAAATGCCTTGATTCGTGCTCATTTAGTGTTTTTACAAAAATGTCCTGATAAACCACCTTATATTTTATATTGTGATTTTATGAGTCCAGTACGTGGCGCCACCTGTGCGCTGGCCAAGTACTAATCTGCAGCGAGACGGCGTTCACAGCGCCACCTGTCATCGCGGTCATACTGTATTGGGTTACCGTTATGTTCGAGGCATGGCTTGTGGCGTCCTCTACCGTCCACAAATATTTAAATGAGTTAGTAATATAAAGAGTGGACTAATATTTCGAGCGTTCTTGAGCGTAATAACCATGTTAGATTTTATTGTAAAGTTATTCTCAGTTGAATGTCTTAATTAATGACTAGAAATACATAACAAAGCCAAGAAGCAGCTAAAGCTCCGCGTGAGCCAATGGTTTCAATTTATTTATAAACAAACTTGCGCGTTTTTAATCAAAGTGACCTCTTATTTCGTCTGCAGATGATTTCTATAGCCGAACATGACTCTAAAATATTAGCAATTTAGAGGAAAATATAACTAATTCATTTATCTAATTTCACGCTCTATAAATAATTCGCCCAGTAGGCCTAATCGTACATAAGCCTACAGGTTGTATCACTTGTATGGAGGTCTACAATTATTCGACATCTTTTTGCTTGCTTTATTTATTATGAACATATAATTTTTTATTTCATTTCGTTTTGGGCAGATCTAGAGGTAGGACACATTAACCATGGTCCTCCCAATCTAATAAAGTATTACAGGCTACGGCCTGAACATAGTGGATTTTCTTTAGCAAGCTCAATTGGTTATTTTTGCACTGGCTTTTAAAATTCCAGGCGAACAGATTATGGTCAGCTTGACCATTTTAAATCCGTCTTTGAGTGTAGCAAAACGCAAAAAAATACAGCTACACATTTCTTCTGCAACTTTGAACTAGTGTCCGTAGCAAGTCAAGCACGAGCTTCCAGTTTGGGCGAATGCACTGACACAAAGCTGGCGATTTACTTTCAGGATCTAACGAGTTACACGCCTATATTTTGTAATATAGTTTTCGTTTCTAAAGTTTTAGATTAGACCCTAATTAGAGAAGCATACAGTATCATATTTAGGGAATACAGTATCACTTTGGAACCTATAAAGTGATGACTCGTACACAATTTCCGCGAGACATGTATATCGATCGGATTACAACTTACACTGTGGGGACATATATATATAAATTTAAGAATATAACCTACTTTATGGAGACATGTATATCGATCGGATAAGAACTTACACTGTGGGGTCAAAACTTAAGAATGGAACCTACTTTATAGAGACAAGTAGGCCCTAGGCCTATATATCGATCGGATTCCAACTCACAATGCGGAGTCCTGCGTATAGCTTATGAATAGAGCAATACTTAGAGGGGGTCTGTGTATATAAATTTGAATTTAACTCACCCTTTGGGGACATATAAGGGCTTATATAGTTCTACATCGTGTATATAGAACCGTATTTATGCGGACATGCCTATCAGTCTTGTTGTCAACTCCGCCACTGTTCGTACTCTGGCAGAGCCAGTCCTAAGCCTGAATAAAGGAGGGGGCGACGCTAATGGTCTTTGTTACCACACAGTGTCGTTAAACTGCAACTACTAGTCTTGTTGTCAAGACCTTGAACCTCAAGACCAAGACCTTGAACCTCAAGACCAGGACTTTTGGTCTTAAGACCAAGACCAAGACTTTGAACCTCAAGACCAAGACTTTGAACCTCAAGACCAAGACCAAGACCTTGAACCTCAAGACCAAGACCGAGACCAAGGTAAAAAATATTAACCGTTATAGGGTCACCGGGGGGTAAAAAAATACCCCCATCTCGGTTTTTCACGGAAATTTAAAAAAAATCCCTGAAAATAGTTGAAGAAATCGCTTCTATGACTTTTCCTAAACATGTTAAATCCACAGAATGCATCCAGTTTCATTAGTTTGTCATGCACCCAAATCAGCTATAAAGTACGAAAATGCACCACGTCGTAGCTATTTTACTCAGGAATTTATAAACATAACATTATACATGCTTTACATATGAGTGTCTTGCTGTTACAATGTCTCCTTATCAGTATCTGAACAGTATATATAGAAATCGTTTTGGTTTCATCAAATTAGGATGAATAAATGAAGTTCTGCTAAATTATGACATTATAAACTCAATATTACAATGTACACAAACGGTACCGTTCAGCATTTACTGAACAGACATTCTGCATCTGCAGAGAGGGAAAGTGGGCAGGATAAGCAGGAATATGCAAGTGTTTTGACTCCAAGCTTTCCGCACACGAAACTGTTGCACTTAGTGCATTTGTGTTCACATTTCTTGTCGTCTTTACGTGGACACGAGCGGCATCGACCACGTTTCTTCGACCGTGTGGCACGGTGGCCGACTAGATAGAGCGCTTGGCTTGAAGCGCCGAGGTTCCGGGTTCGCTCCCCGGTCCGGTCGGTTTTAACTGTGTAGGGACCTTGAGCAAGTCCTTCACTCTCAATTGCTTAGTAGGACGTGATGGGCGCCGCCTTGCATGGCAGCCTACAGTTAAATTCGACTCCTGTAATAACTTGTGATCATCCGTTCATACTATGACTTGTAATCATACTGCGTTGTGTCAGTTTGAAATATTTAACGAAAATTATTATCATTACCCCTCTCCCAAAAGATATCGTAAATACTATCCCTCTTCCCGCTCTCTCACTCACTCCACTCTCTCACTCACTCACTCACTAATTCTCTCTTCCTCCATTGAAACACTCACCAGCTCACTCATTCACTCTCTCTCTCCATCCAAAAAATGCCCTCTAACTTGTGACGTTCCTCAAGGCTCTGAACTTGGGACCATTTTGTTCATCATTTACGCTACTCCACCCAGCTTACTGACTGAAGCATGCTTATCACCAGTATCGTAATCGTTATCGTAATCTCAAGATCTACACAGTCTTGTTGTCAAGACCTTAAACCTCAAGACCAAGACGAAGACCTTGAATACCAAGACCAAGACCAAGACTTGAACCTCAAGACCAGGACCTTTGGTCTCGAGACCAAGACCAAGACTTTTGGTCTCAAGACCAAAACCAAGACTTTTAAATTGGTCTCGAGACCAAGACCGAGACCAAGACCAAAAGCCACAATCACTAAAAAATAGTCAAGTCCGACTACTCGCTATTTTTGACGAAGACATGAGTCCTTTATTTTATTCAAGCAAAACAACTCTAAACGAAGATTGCAGAGAATCCAGAATTCGTATTTACAAAAGTCCTACATGCGAAATCTTATTCCAATTGCCGTTGCGTTTTCTAAAAACAAATTCGCTTAGAATTTTCAGACCAAGACGTGACCTGCGGGCCTCATACAAATTCTGTCATGTGAAAAAATACGTTCTACAGGTGCTGAAATCGCTGGCACACACAATCAGCTTTTCAAGCAATGGAATCATGTAAATGTAGCCTACACATCGTGTGTCTGTTTTGAAATAATTCCATAGTAAATAGCCGCGAGTCAAAATAATTGTCCAAACAACACTAAAGTCTCATTCACACTGAGCAATTCTATTAGTAATATTGGATAAATGTTTGAAGTGTTTGCATTTTGTTAAATGTCTGCTCATATTGACGAAAGTTATAGCGCAGTTACCCCAAATGCCTGTCTTCTCATGTATTTTGCGAAGAATGTCATAGCCGATCTGTGTGTAATCTGTGAAAATACAAATCTTTAGCTTAAAATAAATTCAACCAGTTTTGGTGTTTAAGAAAATCACGTATACACATCGCAACCGAACTCTTCAATCTATCCTATCCTAATTATATTGCTGGATTTTTACATAGCGCTGGTGAAACTGGTGTCCCTGATCCGGCTTTTGTGTGGCGCTAATTGATGTAGCGTCAGTCAGATTAGTATTGGGCCTCATTCAAGTGACATTTCCTAAGCAATCATATTAGTGTTCTTCTGGTTAACCAACAGACTTCAGTATTATATAACACGCCGATTCACCACTGCTCTGAGAAATGTTGAGCATTTTAAATATTGTTGAACTCTATTAGTGTCCGTCTTATCCGTTCCGGTGCCAGGTCAGAGTCCGGGGAGGTCAAGCCGAGACAGCAGTGTGCTACGTGATGATGGTTGTGTGGTGGTGCATGCATAGAATCAAGATTATGTGGTGTAGTGCGATGTAATTTGATGTGATGTTATGTAATATATTGCGACATAAAGTGATGTTATGTAATAATGCGAAGTAATGTGATGTAATAAAATAGAAGGATTAAATGTGATGTCATTAAGTTTAATGTGATATGATGCTATATAATTCAATGCAATGTAATACTGCAAAGTAATGTGATGTAATGTAATAAAGGGATAGATGTTATGTCATGCGATGTAATGTAATATGATGTTATGTAATTTAATGCCATGTAATGTGATACAATGAAATACTGCGAAGTAATGCGATGTAATATAACAAAATTCTATGTAATACAGCAAAAGTATCAATGTGTTGTCATGCGATGTAATGTGATGTGATGTTATATGTAAGATAATGCGATATAAAGTGATGTAATAATGCGAAGTAATGTGATGTAATATAATGACGGGAATAATATGATCTCATGTGATGTAATGTGATATGATGTTACACATGTATAATGTAATGTAATGTGATGTAAAACTTGAAGTAATGTGATGCGATATAACAAAGGGATTAATGTGCTGTCATGCGATGTAACGTGATGTTAGGTAATGTAATGTGATGTGATGCAATGGAATGCGATATAAAATGATGTAACGTGATAAGGGCCGTCTTATCCAATAGGCACAGTAGGCCTACGAAACTTTCAGGGGCCTACGAAAGTCTTAAAATCTGAAAATTATATATCCTGAATGATTGACCGGGAAAATAGAAATGGGAAATTTGCTAATAACACCATATTCAAATTATTTTAATAACTTTTGTACTGAAACAGTTTAAGTTTAAAAGCTGTTCTAGCCTACATAATGTGAACTTTGCGGAGTTGGAGTCGAAACTTGAGTTAGGGTCTACGAATGCAAGAGTGCCTACGCCTACCTTAAAACGGCCCTGAATGTGATGTAATGTAATAATGTAATGTAATGCGATGTACTGTAATAATGTCATTTAATGTGATGTAATGCGACATAAAGTGATGTATTGATTTAATATGATGCACTGTGTGGCTCTGAGAGACTTCGCAGATTTATATTTACATGTAATGTATCTAAATCTCGGCGGCTCCACACAAAAGCCAAGTCACGGAGACCAACTTATTTACTGGCGTTTAATGTGATATAAAGTAATGCGATTTGATATGACTTTGTGATGTGCTTAGATGTGATGTAAAGCGATCTAATGTTATATGATGTAATAATGCGATGTGAAGTGTTGCAAATTCCGAAAGCGCCACACAAAAGCCACGCCAAGGAGACGAGCTGAAACGCCGGCGCTATATAAGCTCAAGTCCGCAATAGCCTTCGTATGAGACGTACGCTCAAAATAGCATTTGCATCAGACGTACGCTCAGTCAACACTCTTCCTCCTCCTCCTCCACTTGATTTGACAGTGGTGGTACACAGGCTTGGCTGTGTCTTGGCCCGCCTCCTCCTCCTCCATTTCTCCCATATCTCGCTTATTCGTACACAGGTCGGACTTAGCCTCTTGCGTATGCTTCGGTCAGCGGTCATAAACCTTAGTCGAATGACCAAGTTAACAAAAGGTCATGAAACTAGATTATTTTAGATGATGTTTACCTACTGACTACGCACTCACATCCATCTACCTACTACCTACCTACATACCTGCCTAATACTAAAACTTCCTGAACACAAACTACGCGTTTCTTACAACCTAATATTTAGGTAGGCCTACTGCATATCTACCTACACACCTACTCACACGCAACCGGTTACTGCATTCTAAAACCTTACTTAGCCACCAAACCAATTAGAGCCTACCCACCTAATCAACTCATCCATCCATCCATCCACTCACTCACACACACACACACACACACACCTACAAACACACACACACACACTTACACACACACACCTCCAATCATTCATTCATACGATGACAGCGTATATTTTACGTTTGTTATGTGTGTTTGAATATTCTCATCGTTTTCATAGTTATATGCTAATGTGACGGAGAATGCCGGAGAAAGTTTGCTGTCCAGTTTTTGTGTGCTTCTCTTTGTTTCATATATGCTAGCTGACTGGCAAGTGGAATGCCTCAAAGGACAGACGTCAAATTCAGCACAGTTTATTTTTAGACGCCGTGATGGACTATCAGTGGCGCAGCCCAGAGAATCACATATATTATTAGTTTCATAAAACAGACACAGACACACACACACACACACACACACACCTACACACACACACACACACACACACACACACACACACACACACACACACACACACACACACACACACACACACACACACACACAGAGAGAGAGAGCTGTATTTCTTGACTTGACCAGCCTCCTCCTCCACCCGCCTGTCTATGTCACGCCTAAGGCGTATGCCGTTCGACTTTGGACGGAGGCAGATGCCCTGTGCCCGTTTGTCGGTCAGAGGTCAAAAACCTGAGCCGCCACGTACACACAAGCTCCAGGAAATAAGTCATTACTTCTAGATCAGTCTTAACCGGACGCTCATAAGTACATGTATGTATCGACTGAAACAGTATACAGGCAAACCTTGTCCATGTGTGCGGCTCTTATGTAGCCTATACAAGGTCGTCTATACACCTGTGTCCAGTGCCGGCGCTATGGTACTTGAGCCCCCCCCCCCAAAGCCTTACTTGAGGCCCCCAATAATAACTATGAAATATAAACTGCAAACGAGAACGACCGAACGTCAAGTCTCTTTATACTTTCAACTGAAATCATTGCTAGCCAGGGACGTGATCATTACCGCTTTTTTAAGGAGGAAAGAAAGAGGTCAAAAGAAATTTGCGCTCGCGCGGCAAAATTATATTTTTTAGTTGGTCTACATGTGCATAACAAAGGAAAAGCATGTTGCGTGTTGCAATGCTACCGCTTCAGTGTCTTCAACTGTCTTTAATATCCTCGGCAGTGTCGGCACAGAGCCAGGTTAACAAATGTGGTGGCCCCAGCCCACAGAATCACAACAAGAGGACACATAAAACGCGTTATAGGCCTATTCAACGAATCAACATTCGTCTAGCTATTATTAAGTCGTGCCTTCTTCTCTTTGTACAATATCACAAGGTCTTATAATTATCCAGTCTAGTGTTAAAAGTATACATCTTGTAGGGTTTAACAATATTAGAGTGACTTGTGGTACAATAATATTATAATTTCAGGTCTACCACAATAAAGAAAAAAATAGCCTAGGCCTATTAGGCTTAGGCTAACAATAATAGTCTTAACTGATTAGTATGTAACCTGCAAACATTGTTTGCAGTTTACTGTTTACATATTGTAACAAAACTAACAGACAGTTAAACGCAACAACAAATTGGCTTGCAAATTCATCAGTTATGTGTCGTCAAACTGTAGCACACGGAGTATATCACTTACGATGCTCAACAATGTCAAACTAGCAACAGGGGCCCACACATGTTCGAAATTTGTGAATATTGAAATGAGTAGCTTCGAATAATTTGTTCTGAGTTTTTTTGCTCATTTTTACTAACAAATAACAATATCTATAAAATATTGAAAAAAATGTCTTTTGCATTTGTGAGGCCCTCAAGTGTGGGGGCCCCTGCGAGGCCGAACATGTTAAACATGTTTTAATACGCCTCTGCCTCAGCAACCAATTTGATTAACTAGTTTTGAGTATCTTCAGACAAGCAATGGGTTTCAGGAACAGTCACACAGGCATAATGGTCAGCTAAATTTGGAGGCCCCTCACAACCGTTAGGCCCCCAGACAGACAGAGAGACCTACATACATTGATAGAGTTAAATGAATACAGAGACATAGATGCAAAGGGACGTGTCTCCATTTGTCTGTTGGCTTGTCTGTCTGCCCGTGTGTGTATAATAGTCTAGGCTTGGAATCAAAAACAGGCTCTAGAAATGACTGTTAGAAGCAAATCATGTAACAATTTGCTAACAGGTGTTTCTAGAGTAATTTGACCCTGCTGAAAACGAAAATCGCTGTTTGCAAGCTTGATTTTTAGCGGATGCATGGGAAAACAAGATGGCGGCCAAAATGGCGGCCTGTATCTTCAATTGGCTATAAGTAAAGTCATGTATACGATGGAAACATGGTTTCACAGTCTAAATTAACATTTTCTGGGTCAAGGAATGCGATGGAACTAAATAAAATTATGTAGCACTTTCAAAAAACCAAAGGGCGGCCAAAATGGCGGCCTGTATCTTCATATGGCTATAGGTAAAGTCATGTATACGATGGAAACATGGTTTCAGAGTCTAAATTAACGTTTTCTGGGTCAAGGAATGCGATGGAACTAAAGAAAATTATGTAGCACTGTCAAAAAAGAAAATGGCGACCAAAATGGCGACCAAAATGGCGCCCAAATGTCTTCAAATGCCTATAAGTAAAGTCATGTATTTGATAGAAACATGGTTCTATAGTCTAGATTAACATTTTCAGGGTCAAGGATTGCGATGGAACCAGAGACAAATATGTAGCACTGCCAATAAACAAAATGGTGGACAAAATGGTGGGAAAATATCTTCAAATGCCTATAAAACAAGATGGCAGACAAAATGGCGGCCAGTCTGGAGAAGTGTTTTCCTTGATAAAGAATACCAACGAAGTAAATTCTATGTGTAGTATTGACGTTACTGCAGTCTAACCGTCATTACTTACATGAAATTTTAATGGCTTGTGATTGCAGTTTAACCATGTTATACTCTGCGTATATGCAATTTCATTGCAAATTTGCAATATTCGTGTTTCGTGACATGACTGTTGTTTCAAGCATTGTTGCAGTGGATGCAATTGCACATAAGTGTACATGACAAGTTCGCACTTCGACAGCAGCAGCGCTTGGTGCTGCACTTTGCATGATTTACAGTAGACAAACTCTAGAAACGACTGTGGCACAGGACCAATTGTAGACCACACTAGTATGAGAACACCTTCTTCATCCACACTCCATCCTGATGAGGCTGGTGTCGGAGCATCGATGTGTGGCAGGTAGGCCTTTTCCCAAATGATAGTATGGTAATGAGCACGTCTAATATACTGCCTGATGGCGTCACTGCATAGTGGAAGAAAATCGATCTTTTTGGTTTTCTCGAACAAAACATATCGTGCTGCATCACATGTCTTGACGTTTTCTTTTGTTTTATACACTCTAACGACAAATTCCTCTGCATTTGCTATGGAATTTTCTGATAGGGGAATCACGTCGGCATCTGTTGCACAAACGACCATAGTCTTTAGGTTTTTCTTCGAAGCGTGCACAATTATTCTGGTATCAGCTTCTTCGTGTGCTGCTGCTAAGGTAGACACATCAGAACCCGCAGTAGACAATGCCTTATCTTCTTCCACGAAACAACCAGCAACAACTACATCTATAGATATCGCCATAATTATGTGGCTGCTGAGAGCTGAATGGATAGGAATGCAGCTAGATCAGCCTTGTTTTCAGGCATAGAAAGAAAATTCTGCCAATTTTCCGGCAATGGAACACTTCCGCACTCTATACTGCGACGGATTGGTCGTAATGTCTGACACCATTTCTGTCTGGTGGCACTTTTTACTGACAACGCCCAGTATCGATCGAAGATAATATCGACCCTCTTGTAGCCTATCGAAAGTTTCTTCACATATGTAACCACTATATCTGCCAGGTCACCAAATGTCTTTGCTCTCGGAGGTTTCCCTATTGCTTGTACCATTGCTTGACCATCAATAATAAAGTGTGATGCCTCTGTAATAGATATACTGACTAGACATGCTACTTTTTCAATGAGCGTCTGCAACAGTGAGGCCTTTTCACACGTTCTCATTGGTTTTGATAGAAGTTCATGGCACAGTATTGTTGCAAGATTAAACGAAACGATCGGCTTCATATGCTGTGATGAGACGTTGCATGATATCACGATCTTCCTTTATAATTTTATCGGTGTTCTTTTTCTGGGTTGAAGAACACTTTTTGTACAAGTCGTGAAATGCTCTTCTTTAAGGGATCATTGAATTTCACATGCAAAGTTCCAGTCTCACCGCCACGAAGTCTATCATAGACAAATTTTGTAATTTTGTCATGTCCGTGTTTCTTCTCATTAAGAAGTGAATCGAGTATTGCTGGTGTTGCAACGTCTTTTGTTACTGCATTCTGAAGTGGTGTTCCTCGATGCAATGTTATCGCTTTGTTGAACAGACAAAGCAGTGGCTCCTCATCATGTTTGTCTCTTTTCTGACGAGAGACAGTCATTTCTTTGCATGTTTCATCAAGAGGAGGCACGTCAAACGAGTTCTTTGAACGCCGACTGCTGAGTTATAGGCCTAATGCTCATTTCCAGATTCATGAGTTCAATGCAAACAGAGTAAACTAACACTTGATTTAATTATTATTATGGTTGAAATAAATTAGACCGATTAATAAATAGAAAAACCATTTGCTCTTTCTCCTCACTAATACAGAAAAATTTACAATTAAACCAAGCAGTGACTGCTAAACTCCAATAACGTCAGTGCTACATATTGAATGTTGCTTTCTTTGTATTGTTTGAAAAAGATAACACTACATCAGACTGGCCGCCATTTTGTCCGTCATTTTGTTTATTGGCAGTGCTACATATTTGTCTTTGGTTCCATCGCAATCCTTGACCCTGAAAATGTTAATCTAGACTCTATAACCATGTTTCTATCACATATATGACTTTACTTATAGGCATTTTAAGATATTTGTCCGCCATTTTGTCCGCCATTTTGTTTATTGACAGTGCTACATTATTGTCTCTGGTTGCATCGCATTCCTTGATCCGGAACATGTTAATTTAAACTCTAAAACCATGTTTCTATCAAATATATGACTTTACTTATAGGCATTTTAAGATATTTGGCCGCCATTTTGACCACCATTTTGTTTTTTGACAGTGCTACATAATTTTCTTTAGTTCCATCGCATTCCTTGACCCAGAAGATGTTAATTTAGACTCTGAAACCATGTTTCCATCGTATACATGACTTTACTTATAGCCATATGAAGATACAGGCCGCCATTTTGGCCGCCATCTTGTTTTCCCATGCATCCGCTAAAAATTCAGCGTGCTAACAGCGATTTTCGTTTTCAGCAGGGTCAAATTAGTCTAGAAACACCTGTTAGCAAATTGTTACATGATTTGCTTCTAACAGGGTCATTTTGGGATTCCAAGCCTAGACTTTAATGAGTCTGACAGAGAAAGAAACATAATTGGCTTTTCACACTTACACTGCATAGAAAGAAAATGGAGCACAAAAAACATAGACAGACAGACATACATACAGACTGACATTCACACATACATAAAGGCAGATAGATCTGCACAGTGCACACACACCGCTAGAGTGAGATTAATACAGATACACATCCAAGGGGTGTCTGTCAGGTCGGGAGAATTTGTATGTCTGCCTGTCTGTCTGTTTATCTCTGTGTCTGTGTATCAGTTGGCATGTAAGACAAACATACGGACATACAAACAGACAGACAGATGTACATACATACATACATACATACATACATACATACATACATACATACATACATACATACATACATACATACATACATACATACATACCTAACTATAGGTTTTTATGGAATCCGATAGCAACAGAAACATAACAACAAAAGCTAAGTAAAATTACAGACATAACACTGCGAATCAATGGGAAAAGAAAAACCCTAAAGGGAAAGGAGTCCCGACTTGCAGTGGCGGCTCTACCCTTTCATCAAAGAATTCAGTTAGGGTGGTGAGCCGAAGAACTGTAAATTAAAATATGGTTTATATTCTGAAATAAATTCTTAACTTAACTAGCACACGCGATGTTTATTAAGGTTTTAACCTTTTGCAGTCTTTAAAAAAAAATTTTCTAGCCTATCAGGTCTGTAAAAAATTTTAATTCTTAATTATTTACACTAGTTATTTTTCATTACAAGTAGTCTATATTTACTTTAGGCAACCTATTGTGCATGCAAACACTTGACACTTTTTCTTGTCAGACACCAGCTGTAATGCACAAATAAGTTACATGCGAGACATCTACTGGTATTATTTGCAAGAGGTATACACATAAGTATGAACACAATTTACAACTTATTTTTAGAATTTCCAGCACAGTTACTTAGGCCTATTGTTTCTGCTTTACACTGTTTATTCTGTTGGGCGAAATTGTGCCTTTGTGTGGTACATGTAAATCTCAAAACAATCTGTGGGGTGTAGTCCTGGATGACTTGCACAGGTCTTACAATAATAGGCTGTCTTTCGTCGCTTTCCAATTGTCTGCTCCGCTGAAACGTTTCCTAGACATTTTTGCACTTCTTGTTTACTCGTCTTGCCTTCATGCAAATGAAGAGAAAAATACCGTGCACTCTCAAATTCACGACCTATATACATTTATAGATGCCGTATTCTCTATAAATATGCCATTTTTCCTACCAGCGCAGACACCAGACTTTATTGGCTAGTCCCAAGTGTATGTCCCGCCAGGCGGGACATAGGACCGAATCTGAATTGGACCGTAGTAGTTGTTGAACGATGAAGGCAATTGTTTATATGTGTATTTGTGCATGAATTCACTGGTTTGTAGAAAGGTTATCTGTTCAAGTTTAGGGATATGTGTTAGTTGGTGTGCCAGTTCTGGTGAAAATTTATTTGAGGAATGCTGTGGGTTCCTAGTAATGACGCGAAGGACTCTATTTTGAAGTATAGTTAGTCGTTTTAATCTTGATGTATAATTGGATGCCCACACCAGGTTGCAGTAGATGAGATATGACTATTGAGTAATGCAGGCTTATACGTATGTGGGTGGGTAGTAGGTAAGCAACTCTGGATAAAATCCCTATACTTTTAGCTATTTTAGATGAAATATATTATGGTCGTTCCATGTAAGAAATTGGTCTACATAGACTTCAAGAGGTCGTTAAGTGGGCCAGCTGCATGAGGTGGACTATGAACTATGAACTCGGAGAGGAGAGGCGATGTCGACGTTAAACCGATGATCTGTTTAATTGATGTTAAGCGTGCGTGCGAGGGCGCGAGGGAAGATAATGTTCCCGGAATCGAGTAAGTCTATACACAACTACAAGCACTAACTTAGACACACCGACACACACACTCGGACGGTGGAGTCACTCAACAACTTCAAGGACAAGCTCGGGCAGATGGGATACTAAGACTTTGAAGTATAGTTATCTGGTGGTGCCTCGACGGTTGAATTTCTCGAGAGCATAGATCCTGCAATACACGGCGCTAATTGCTTCCTACAAAGCACGTCCGCCTACGGGGGGAAGTGTTTCCTTTCAGGTTTTGATCACACTCTATACAAGTTACAGAATCTTAGCTCACAGTTCTGTGAAAGACGGGGGAAGAATTGGCGGAGACTTGGTCCTGGGTTTGGGGGGACAGGCAGATGATGATGATGATGATGATGATGATGATGACGACGACGACGACGACGACGACGACGACGACGACGATGATGACGACGACGACGACGACGATGATGATGATGATGATGATGACAAAAGCTGATGACAACGACCACCCTGTTTACTCGTGCCCAGAAAGTTCTGCCTTGTCTGATATTCACACCGCTCTTGTGAAGATAGCCAGATGCCGAATCGGAGGTCGCTGGGGTCAGTGGCTGATATAATCTGTGGGCTTCAAAGGGGAACAAAGCCACTTCCTGACCTGAGTCTCTGTGCGTGTGTATGTTAGTGTGTGTATTTGTGTGTATTTGTATCTTTCTGCGATAAGTGTTTGTTAGTATGTTTGTTAGTGCTTGAGCTTGTCTTTGTGTGTGTATGTGTGTGTAGGTGTGTGTGTCTGTCTGTCCGTCAGCGTGTCTGCCTGTGTGCCCGTCATAGGAACATACACCGGAGAAAACCATACAATTGCATCGAATGACACAAAATATTTGCAATAATTTTTAATTTGGTACTTCTAAGTAGTCATGAGCTGGATTGGATGAGAATGAATTTGATCAGAAAGCCACAGATGTCCGTTTCTATCACTGTATTAGTGATTCGGACCTCGATCAGCGAGTCTGTGTACCATGGTATTCGTTCACTGGTCAGTTTCACGCTCAATTTGTTTATTAGTAAAATGAAGTCGCTTATCCTCGTAGGTGCAAAAGGTCGAAGAATAGACCCTTGGTCCCAAAGCGAAATCGGTTATACCGACGTTCCTCCTTATGTATCCTATAAGCTTACACATCAAACGAGGCATCTTCAGTGGTGTTCCAGGAACACGGCGGACTTTGACCTCCGTGCCCTATGGGCGCTTGGCCACGGTTAGATATGTTCGTTTGATGTTATGCGGTCTGCCCTAACACCAATGTATAAATAGCTCAGGAGAATGGTAATTCCGTCGTCTTTACCATTAGACAACTGCAGACGTTACAGGAGAAATTCAGACCAGATCGTCGACTTCCTAACGTAAGTCTTCTTCTTTGTTTTTGTCATACGTTGAGTGTTGTTCAGTGGTTGAAATACATGTAGGCTAATTGAATTACGTTACTGCACTGACAATTTGGATGTTCCAGGAGAAATTCAGACCATGTAATTGAATTACGTTACTGCAATGACAATTTGGATGTTTTAGTTTGTTTTAGTATGAAAATAGTGTAAATTAACATTAACCAAATTTCAAAATCATTTGCCAACGTTTATGAAAAAATGTAATTCAAATACTTCCACAATCAAGTAATTCTAGTGCAGTTACATTTACAGTCATGTTATTGCAATTATAATTGAATTACTGGTGCAATGTAATGGATACAGCACTGCACAACTTTAGTGTTTGAAGCTCAATGATTGACAGGAACAGCTGTTGAACGATGACTGAGGAATATAACTCTTGCTAAATGAACATTTCAGATACGATGTACTCTCGAGGGCGTCTTATGGTCGACTTGGCGCTGCAGAAGTCAAGAAAGAACAAGAACCCTACTAAGAAGGCAGAGACGGAGATAACGTGTGTCCTGAAGCATGGCGAGACACGGGCGTCAGTGGCCAATCAATGTAAGTGAACAATATGTCTGAATATTATTATCCAGCGTTCCTCCTCTTCTATGCCTTCTTATGTCTTTATCCGAATGCTACATCCGTGAAACACTGGCAATATATATTGCAATTGTATAATAGTGTGTGTGTGTCAGTCTGTGTATCTGCATGTCTGTCTCTCCGTCCGTGTAAAAGCCTTGACTTCTCTCTGTGTTTCTCTGCTCTCTTCTCTGTCTGTGTATGTGTGTCTATCCTAGTGCGTGTGTCAGTCTGTGTATTTGCATGTCTGTCTCTCCGTCCGTGTAAAAGCCTTGACTTCTCTCTGTGTTTCTCAGCTCTCTTCTCTGTCTGTGTATGTGTGTCTGTTTAGAAAAATGGATTACATCATACTTTCACATCATTTGTCTTGGTTTTCTTCATCATTTCTCATTTTTCTGTAAATTATATTAATATTTCCAAATGTTTATGAGGTGCGTCCAATTCTGCTGTGTGCATCTTTTTCACTACTGCCATCTATCGTAATCAGTTAACTATCAGTTAACATTCCGAGTCAGACTGTCATTATCAAATCGATACTCCCGTAGAGCTCCAGCATACGATAAGCAGTTGAGACAGCTAGAAGTTGGATGATTGATGAACATATTACTGAAACTCAAACTAAAGGTGGAATTGCGATTAAAATATATCGTTTTAGTCCGAAATTATGAGCATTTAAAACATTTCATACTAAAACCGAAACTAGAAGTTGGATGGTCAATGAAAATATGGCTCACACTAGAAGCTCGATTATCGATGAACATATAGGCCTAACTTAGATTAGAAGTTTAATGAACAATGATTATTATCTTTTGTGTTAGAAGATTAAATGGAAGTGCGTAATTTACCAACCTAAACTACGGTTTAATCCTTTTACTTTTAACGAAGTAACACCTAACCCTCTTTCAGTAGTCTACTTTACTTTATTACCATTTACGTAATATTCGTAACAATGATTGTTAGCCTACTAAAATGTTAGAAAATGTGTTGCTGAAGGAGATAGGCCTTAATATAAAAATGTTTACAGCACGCTACTGGAAATTTATGCCGAGACTCTGGGAAATTCCAACTATGACCAATATTTAGAAAGAACTCACCTAAAATAGGCTACACGACTCGTCGCAGTAGTCTCCGTGTAGTTTTGAGAATAGGCCCTAGGCCTATGTGCAAAATTTTCTTCAATAAAAGTCGCACTTTTATTCATATTAAACCATAACTTTTTTTAAATCATAATAAGGGAATCCTTTGACAACTTGAAACACCCGGGACTCTGTTGCCAATGTTTACATTAAATTTCAATGACACACAGGAAAGGCTGTGAATTTTTAACAATGAACGAGAAAATGCATTTGATTGAATGACAAGAATTGTGTGAATTTATTCTTAAGTGGATCGAATTATAGAAACTAGACTCATTACGTTTACTTTATATTGTAACATTGTTATTTTTAAGAGTAGGCCCCCTACGTTTTTTACTTTGACAACAGTAGCATTTGTGAGAATTACTTTTACTTTCACTTAGGGCTTAGTAGGCTACGTACACTCTTATTTACTTTTACTTATGTAGGCTACGTTCGCACGATACTTTAACAACACTGGCCCTCGTAGAGATAGTTTACTTGTTCAATATAATTTCCTTCAATGTTGATGGTTATTGGTTTTGGTATTATTATAGGTATTGGCGTTGACGACTGCCAAGAACCTTTTCAAAACAATATGGAGGAGGAAGAAGGAATACAGTTCTGTGAAGATTTTCACTTGAATGTGAGATCGCCGGTGACGGATAACGAGGTAGATAATTTGTATACAGATGAGACGGAACACGATAATGCCGAGGAAGGTTCGCTTCGTTTTTCTAATGAACAAAAAATAAAGAGGTGGAGGACAATCGAATCAGAAGAAGATGACATTCAGGTGTCAGAGTCTAGTCTGGGTTCTCCGTCAGATAACGAACTTTCTGGTAAATCTTCAACCATATGTGTTGGTCAATTACAACATCAAGGCGACAATAACAGAAAATATGACAAGCAGGTGGCTTGCTTTTTCTGTGATAAACTTCTATACGGAAAAATGAAACGCCATCTAGAAAAAATGCACAGCAACGAACCTGAAGTTGCTAAGCTTATGGCGCTTTCTTCAAAAGAAAGTCGCAGGGGGTTTATACAACTTGCAAATCGGGGCAATTTCAAGCATAATGCGTCCGTTTTAAATGCTGGAGAAGGTTCATTGATAGTGCGACGTCGACCATCAAAACAAATGCATAACTCGGATGACTATCTGCCATGTGAACATTGCCTGGGGTTGTTCTTGAAACGGGACCTTTGGAGGCATGTTGCCAAATGCCCAGTGAAACCTTCAGCGATCAGCACTCTCAGTAAAAACACTAAGAGCAGGTCGTCAGTCATATCTGTATCGAGAATGGTACTCGAAGGTGCAACCCATTCTGATCAGGTTATAGTTTCAGAACAATTTCGAGAAGACATTCTTGATAGGATGCGTTTTGACACACTGACACGTCGTGCGAGAAACGACATTCTCATAATGAGGTACGGCAGTTCTTTACATCACAGACATGGTAGACAACGGGTTCATGACGTTTCGCAGCAAATGCGCCAGCTGGCCCGATTGCTGATTGAAGTCCGATTTGAAGGGGATGCGGCAGAGCAACATGTAAATTTGGACCGATGCCTTAATGGAAGTCATTTTGATAATGTGTTAGAGGCCACTGAAAGGCTTTGCAAGAGAGAAATTGACAGCGACTCTGGAAGACCGCTCTTCAAAAATCCAAGTCTTGGATTGAAAATTGGACACATACTAGTAAAATGCGCTGACATAAAAAAGGGTATGGCTATCCGCGTCGGGGACAAAGTAATGGAAGCTGAAGCTGATGCGTTTCTTACCCTTCATCGTTCAGAGTGGACAAACAAAATATCGTCTGCTTCCTTAGCATCACTCAAACAAAGAAGGTATAACAATCCTGATATTCTGCCACTAACGTCTGACCTGGTGAAGCTCAAAGAGTATCAAGAAACGTCATTGACAGCGTTCGCTGAGAAACTAAAGAAAGAACCAACTTACAGTGTTTGGCGACAATTGTCTGACGTGGTTTATTCACGAGTTGTAATTTTCAACAAACGTAGAGGAGGTGAAACCTCAAGGTTACATTTGAATGCCTTCCTCAAAAGACCAAACTGGCAAGAAGTGGCCAATGATGTTCTTGTCAAGTCGCTGAAGCCTCTGGAACAGAAGCTTCTTAAAAGGTAATGCTCTACAGCTGTTCATTAACTCTTTGATGACGTGTACAACGATCTTGCATGAGTCTTTCTTATGAATTCAATATATGCATATGACCGCGTAGTTGCAACTTTTTCATATCCCTAAAAGTCCACGTTTAAGTTATAACTAATCCTTTATTAAGTATAAACCTTACCTAGAACAAGAGTTAACAATGGCCTTGGATTACAACTGATAAATTTTGACAGGCAACTGTTTCATTTATCTGGTTGCATGCATGGTGCATTTTGGTACCGGTATTGATATAAGTTGCAGTTGGATAGCAAAGGTTTTCTAATATTGTGCTTTATTACAATTTCGAATTAGGTGGTTTAAATCTCAAGTTGGTGTGTCTGTATAATTAAATTACTTTTGGCTTAGGCCCTACAAATTTTTTTTATATTTCGCTCACACTAATCAAGACATTTGCGTATCTTTTTGCTCATACGAATGTATACCCAGTTATTCTCCGTACGATGCATTGGGCCTCAATATGGAAAAAATATGCCAGATTATGTTAACTGATTATAAGAATCATATGTTTGGTTTATCCTTGCAATGTTTGGTTACCGAAATAAAAATACGATCCTATACAAATAAGATAATACTGTAATTTGGTTACCATGATTCACTTGGATTTCATGTTGTGCTTACTTTATTTCTATCAGGATGGATATGGTGCATCTACCTGGAAAAGGCGCTGGTGGAAGAAGAGTACCGCTTATTCTTTCCCCAAACGTTGTGTCTGCGATGGAATTGCTGGCAGAGAAAAGAGAATGTTGCAGTATCCCAAAAACCAATGTTTATTTTTTTGCAACTCCATCGACCAATGGCTATATCAATGGTTGGCAAGTGATGCAAGATGTTGCTGTAGCCGCACAGCTTCAACATCCTCAACTAATACACAGTACCCGGCTAAGAAAATATGTTGCCACTGTTTCACAGGTAAACGTTTGATTTTTGAATATTTTTAAACTTTGTATAATTTTCTGTTGTTTTTAGACATTACAACTGTATAGGAGCCTACCTTGCAAAACTCAGTGTATGCCAGCCCTTAACGTACACTTTACATAACGAAACAGGTCACCAGGGCTGTAGTCGAGAGTATACACGTGGGTATACAGCGTGTACTCACCTATATGCAAACCATAAGTAAACAGCACACAAAACCTATATCACACTGATATAGGTATAGGTGCCACCACGCCCCACGCGTGGGGCGTGGTGGCTCAGTGGTAAGTTCGGCGCCTTGTGACCGTAGGGTTGCAGGTTCCAATCCCACTCTAGTCACTGCGTAGGGACCTTGGGCAAGTCCTTCACTCGCAATTGCTCGTGGCGCTTCGACGTGAAAACTCCGTCACAGTATCAATGCTGTAGTCGGGAGCGCCTCTGAGTAGTAGTAGGCTTGAAGAGGCGCTATAGAAATATCCGAAATGAATGAATGAATGAATATCTACTGCTGACAAGAATTTACTGAAAACTACAGTGGGACCAATACATACATACGTTTGTGCGTGTTTTAAGGGGAAGGATTGTACGATACATTTCAGCAAAGAATCGTTAATGTGCAGCCGGATTTTGTGTGTATGCATTTCAAGAAATAGGCTAATTTATGGCATGATATTGCAGTCGTACTCTTCATAGCTTGGAGCTCATGGTCTTCTTTTAATATAGGTTGTATCACTTACATCGGGAGAGATGAAGTGGTTGGCAAACCATCTTGGTCATGATGTCAGCATTTTTGAAAACGTGTACAGACTGCAAGACTCCACCATTGAACTGGCAAAAATCAGTAGACTCATGATGGCAGTAGACACAGGGGTGGTGTCACAATTTGCTGGAAAAGCACTCGACGATATCCAATTATCAGGTTATTCAAAATATTTCAGTTCTTTTTCTCTACATTTAAATGAAATAATAGTTATTGTGAATTTAACAGACAAAAGTTGACTGTTTGTATATTACACACCTTCATAAGTTCCACACAATGTCTTGTCTATCCCTAATAATGTTAAGATGAATTTCAATCTACAATAAAGTTTGCTTTCAAGAATCCAACAGCAACCGTTTTTAATGATTCCTGTTATTTGTCCCGAGTTCATTGTTGCTTTGAAAGATGACCTTCTACATAAATCATAATTACGGTAACCCCATAACGCACTGTTGCCTAATTCTTCATCAAAGAACTAAGTTTTCACTCAGGCCAGTCCTGTAATCAGTTGGACCTGTATAATAGTATCTTGTCCAGTATGTCTTGATTGTCATGTTGGTTACTTTGTTAATGAACTTACCATAATCTTTTATTGTAACTAATAGCCAAGTACCAACCTCTTACATTTTTCTTTTGTCATGACTTTTACTGTTAATGCAAAGAGTACGGGTTTGAGCCTCCACTTGGCGGTCACTGTGTAAGGACCTTAAGCAAATCCTTCACTCACATTTGCTGAGCACCATTGATGTTCTGCCATATGCTCGTATGTGTACTTCTTACCATGGCAGGAGGGACATCTCAAATAAAGTTGTAAATACAGTTACACGAGAGTCCAGTACAAAACAGGGTGGTATCACTACGTGTGCATAGCTACTATTAAAGAGTAAGAGTATACCACTCGAATAATAATAAGCTTAAAATATGCACTAATATTCCCAACCAATGCGTAATTGTATATATGCACATGCTTTTTTGTACAGTTAACAACTATCGCATGCGTTTTTGTAGATATTTCGCCAAACGTTGATGACACGGATGATGATGATGATGATGCTAAAGAATTGGCTGATGAAAGTGGCACAGCAGCTGACATGATACACACGAAAGGTTAATACATAGCATCCTGTTTAGTGTAAAAATTAGTCTTTTTGGTTTATAATCGACATAAATGTACTTCAGAATTAGGGTAATATAAAATCTGGAATTGGTCTCCCTCTTCTAAGCAGTCATAGTTCACAGCATCGTTGGCTTCACTTGCATTCTATGCCAACAGACACAGGATGTGGACTAATGATTTTGCTTTTACTTTAAATAAGATTTCCAATTTTGTATAGGCTTTGTCCTATGTGTCTTAGAAGCAGTTAAGAATTTCACTGAAAAAGTAGTGTTCTTTACATTATCGTAATGCAAAGTTCAACCTCCGGTGTACATGTATCCTTATACTTGTCTATTTAAGCTTCCATACTTCTGCATCTATATTGTTAAGTGTTAGAAATGAAAGACATTAGCGATATTAAGAACGTCTTCGTATGAAGTACAAAGCAGCTGACCTGTCAATTTAAGCTGTGTAAATTTCCATTGCGTGCTTTAAATGCAATATATAACAAAACTCTGAGAGACATTTTCAATGGTCCATCTTTTCACTGGAGGACCATTTTAGCGATATTAGTAAAGAGGCCGATATGCTGAAGTTTCGTTGCAACCGTTACTAAATGTGTCATTGATATGCTGGCAATCTTATGTTTTTGTCTAGGCGTGTCAACTAGTAGTACAAAGGTATCGGTTGTATTGCCACTTGGAAAGAATCAATCAAAGCCAAGTCTCCATGTACAGGACCAACCTAGCACATCAATTGAACAATCACCAGGTATTTTAACTCTTTAAAATATATATTCTAGAGTTATTTTAATTTCATGGCATTAGGCCTAACCCGTTTTTTATGTGTAAACTATTCTAAGAAAATGAAGCAGCTTAGTATACTCACAGTTTTTAGATACCGGATTACTTTTAAAGGTTGTCATCTTATTGCCTTCATGAAAGTTCGTTTTTAATTCTGGCACTAGTAAATTCATTATCTTGGCATATTCAATTGCTTGTAACTTTTGGCTGTTTCTTGTAAGATAAATTTACATAAAAGATTGGTACTGAAGATTTTTTGACAGAATAATTCTGATTCTCCCACACTAGACAATATTCTGCAAATACGATAGCAATGCTACCGAGAAGTACTTACAGTTTTTAAACACATCCAGTAGCCCTACAAATAGGACCGAACATAAATACATCTATTATGCTACATGCTCAAACATACATGCCAAGCACGTAGCCTAATAATCGTGCTGCATGCGCTTTACCCTATTACAGAAAGTTTCCTCTGCCTGAGAGTCATTGTGGTGAGTCAGAACGCTCTCTGTCTCTCTACTTTGCCTCTTCTCTGTCTTTCTGCTTGCTTCACTCTCTTCTCTCTCTGTCTGTACTGTCTGTCTGTACTCTCTATGTATCTCTATGTCTCTCTCTATCTGTCTGTGTGTGTGTCTGTCTGTCTGTGTCTGTCTGTCTCTCTCTCATTATGACGTAGAAGTACTGCCATGCTCAGCTTATCATCATTTACGTAGCATTGTATCAACTATAATAATTATGTAAACTCTTATGCTCTAGTTCTCTTGGATGATGACAACACGTTGCCTTCTCTTCCTGGTGAAGCGGCGCTGCCACAGTTCAAACATAGGAAAGCAGGTATATGAAGTTCTTTTTTACTGTGTTTTTATTGAATATCTATGTCTGACAGTGCACCCAAAAGCCCATTAGTGATGTAAATGTGTTTTATTGTGGAAACTTTAAAAATAATGTGGAAATTACATAGTCACAAGTAAGTAAGTAAAGTAAGTATGTTCTTTATTCGACCATTAGCAAAAGCACAATGGGACAATAGCTAGAAGCATTGATTTTAAACACAGAAGTAATAAATGGTAGTAAAAATGATAAAACAAGTACATAAGTAAGCACGTGTTTTCCTATCATCTATGCAGTAACCTGGTAACTTAACCCTTCTCTGTAAGAGTGTAAGGAAAGTTTACTCGTGGATTATAAAGACAAGTGCTATCACATATGGTCAGCATTATTATAATTATGCTACTGTACTACTTCTGCCATCTCATACATTAGTTTTACAGCAGGCAAAGTATTGATACTAACATTTGCCAATAATATTTTATATTTATTGATGTGGTTAGCGTTGTGGTTATAATGTGTTTATAAATTTGTTGACTAATTACTTCGTCACTGAAGGTATAGTAAACAAAGCATTGTCAGGATGCTTATGTTAATGAGATGTAATATTTTCTTTCAGGAATGCGTGTGAAATGGACACCTACAGAAATTTCCATTATACGAAAAGAATTGGCTGACTTCTTCAAATCCGTCACAGTGCCTACCTCTGCTGAGATCATGAGAATCATTAAAAAATATCCAGATTTCAACAGGCGCACTGTTCCTCAAATTAAATCTAGGGCATGGGACCTGATAAAGAATCGCAAATAGTATTGTTATAAGAGATTCCCTCGTGTATTATGTTCACATAAGCCCAATATGCATCTTAGTGTGTAGTATCTAATAAAATCAGTGATGGGCACTTTTAACTACTGTAGTTACTAACTAGTCGTTATAACTACTATAAAGGTAGTTGTCTAGTAGTTATAACTACTTTTAAAGAAGTAGTTTTAAAATAGTTATAACTCTTTTTATCAAGTAGTTTGTAATTAACTGCAATATTTCGTATTAACTACATTTTTTCCTATTTATTGTTTACTTTAGTTAGTTCTATCTTGCAAGAACTTCTGTAATTTGGACGTTGTCCATAAACTTTTAAGTGATACCACTATATAATTTTGCTTTTAGCAATTTGGGCTTCCTATCTTGAATTACATTTGTCTCAGCCTCTTAGGTCTGTGTGACAATGCGAGTAATAACAAGTTCTGACATTATGCCATCATAAAACGCACAATTTAGTAGAGGAAAATACACATTTATAAATACAAAATCTGCAAGCTTGATATCGATTTGCCTATCCAGTTTGACAAAATATTTAGAATGGGCATAAGTCTATTCTGAACAATAATAGCAACACCTTCTAAAGTCATGCCTTTTAAGATACCACGAGCAATAGTATCCCCCATCGCAGCACTGGATACACTAGTGAATCTACAGTCTACTGTAGCAAGACGTTCAAGGTCATTTGGCAAAAGCCTGTTACTGCACAAAAATTACGTTACAGAGCACCACAACTCTGTCAGCATGGACAGGCCTTAATTGAGTCCAAATAGCTTGTAGGTGCCAACTGTGAGATCCACTATGATGATTTATGCTACATGATAAAGACCTACATGGCTCCGCTCGAAAACATAGTTGATCATAAGAGATTCAGGGCATTTTGCGACAAACTTGCTCCAGAATATGTCCCATTTACAATGTTGTAAGTGTTTAACAGCTGGAGACTTTGTAAGTTAGACATTTTAGTAGTTATAACAATTTGGCATCTGTTACTGTAGTTAAGCAAGAGTAAGTCCTTCATTATAATATTGGGCCTGCTTATTGCCGATGAAAAATGTTGGCTACGTAATTAACTTTGCAAACCGTCATGGACAGAAGAAGTTATCTAAACTATGGAATTCCTAGTAGTCCCACATGTTAACACTGCCACCGTTCTGGGACACAAATGGTACTTGGTACTATCGTCTGTAAAATGCATAAATTGTAAATTGTTTAAATATCACGATGACGAGGTATCACTAGGCTTGCGACAATTGTTTCATATGCGCACCAATGTTAGGCAACATGGTATTAGAATATACGGTCCGGTACTGCGGAATACTTTGCAGAGTGAACTGTGTAACTGTTTGGAAGTGTCTGCCAACACTGCAATCAGTTTAAAAACAAGTTAAAGGTGCAACTTATATCTGCAATGTAATTGAAATAATTTCAAGTCTTTACCATGTTAAATTATGTGTAACTGTTTGGAATTGTGTGCACAGTGTTAAACTAGAGTAACTTCTGGAATTATGTGCTCAATGTTAAACTAGATCTAGCTGCTTGGAACTGTATGCTCAATATTAACTATGTGTAAACTATGTGTAACTGTTTGGAATTGTGTGCACAGTGTTAAACTAGAGTAACTTCTGGAATTATGTGCTCAATGTTAAACTAGATCTAGCTGCTTGGAACTGTATGCTCAATATTAACTAGGTGTAAACTATGTGTAACTGTTTGGAATTGTGTGCACAGTGTTAAACTAGAGTAACTTCTGGAATTATGTGCTCAATGTTAAACTAGATCTAGTTGCTTGGAACTGTATGCTCAATATTAACTAGGTGTAACTGCTTGAAATTGTGTGCCCATTGTTACGCACACTAGGTGTAATTTTTAGGAATTGTGTGCTCAATGCTAAACTAGGTGTAACTGTATGGAATTGTGTGCTAAATGTTAAACTAGATGTAATTGTTAAGAATTATATGCTCAGTGCTAGACTGGGTTTAGCTGTTTGGAATTAACAGTTTGGAATTGTGTGCTAAAGGTTAAACACGTATAACTGTTTGAATAGTTTGCTCAAGGTTTAATTAGGTGTAACTGTTTAGATTTTTTCAATGTGGTCCTAACAAACGAATTGGCTAAATGTCGTGTTTACTTTTTGTACAACTACGTTTACCATATTATAAAGACTTTAAGTAGTACTTAATTACTTAGTGATCTATTGTAATACTTAGTACGAGTAATGAAAAATTGTATTAGGGCTAAACTTGATGTTCCTTTGGGTTTGCCCATTGTTCTGGAATTTCATGCCTGTTATAACATTGTGTTTGATCTGTTATGGTGAACAATAAAGTTGATTGATTGATTTGTCAGAAGTAAGCAACTCATGTATTTAATAATGGAATTCTGCATATAATTATCTACTACCAAACCGACCAGTTTAAAATTTAAAAAATTCAAATGATGCAGGCTTGTTGTTTTTATAATTATTGTCCTATTGTGACAGGTTTGTCGGTGTGAGGCTGGCTCACGTTGTTCCACTGGTGGCTGGTGAAAATAGAACTTGACCTGTTACATTAGGCCTAACCGATTTTCACCCTTAGGGCGAAAATGAATCTTGAACAGCAATCGATTTTCACCTTACCCGCATAGTTTTCCTGGGTTCTAGTGCTTTTTGCCCCCGCACGATTCGCTCCCCACATTTCGCCTCCCGGAAGTCCCGCCTCCACAAGAAGATTGACCAACGTATATCGATTTTTAAGCATTAAATTTAATCGTTGATCCAGCTTTTAATATTAGTTATATTTGCATAATTGATCCAGCTTCTAGTCTGTTATTTTCATCGTTGATCCAGCTTCTAGTCTGTTATATTTTCATCGTTCATCCAGCTTCTAGTTTTTATCTTTTATTTTCATCGTTGCTCCACCTTCTAGTCGTAGGCCTAGTCTTATCCAGCTAAGTTATAGTGGTATGGAAAATTATACAGACCTATTTTTATTTTTTTCTGTTTTTTGCCCCGTGAATAAGCTTTGACTTTCCTCGGTTCGATTTCACACGTTCTGTAATATTTGGTGGGGCAGAACTGAAATAAATAAAATAGGTAGGCCTAATTTAAATTACCACTTTGATCATAACTAAGCAGAAAAAAATATAAGAATAAAATAAAAATAAAAATAAAATTAGAAGTTTGATCAACGATAAAACATAACTAAGCCTAGAAGCTGGGCCAATACAAAATTAAAAACTATAATATAGAAAATATAGAAAATATTA
Source organism: Allolobophora icterica (assembly GCA_963556255.1). Taxonomy (NCBI): domain Eukaryota; kingdom Metazoa; phylum Annelida; class Clitellata; order Crassiclitellata; family Lumbricidae; genus Allolobophora; species Allolobophora icterica. Next base: position 45,536,821 of record OY744609.1, on the reverse strand, counting down.
CGCATGAAAATCGATATAGGTGGGGGCCAGTCTTCTGGGACGAAACTTCCGGAGGGCGAAAGGTGAGGAACGAATCTTCCCTGTGCGAAAATTTCCGTATTTGGTTTCTCTGTATGCGAAAGTGGATATTGATCAGGAAGTTTTTACCCAAGAACCCTGAATTTCACCCTAGCCGCCAATCAATTTTAGCGTCCTTGAATAAGCTGGTTCTCTGGTACCTAGACGTTCGATGAGCAACGAAAATATTTCATACTGAAACTCAAAATAGAAGTTTGATGAGCGATGCAAATAACAATACTTACGCGAACATGTATATACAGGACCCCAAGGCGACGTTAACATACCGAGAAATATTTCATACTTGATACTTAAGCTGAAACTAGAAAGTGAGCGATGAAAATATTTCATAGTAAAACTCAAAATAGAAGTTGGATGAACGATGAAAATAACAATACTTTCGCGGACTTGTATATACAGGACCCCACAGTGACGTTAACTTACGGAGACCGCATAAGCCAGGCGTAGAAAGTATATATAATATATATAAGCTGGACCTCATAAGAACGTTAACAAACGGAGACCACTTAAAGCACCCGCTCACCGTATATATTATATATGTATATACGGGTCCCCATAAGTACGTTAAGATACCGGGACCGCATAAACCACCCGAGATCAGTATATATATATATATATATATATATATATATATATTCGTTTAATATCAATTCAAAATGGCAAACAGCAGACGATTACACATGGAAAGAAATGGTGAAATACGAGACCTGCATTAGCAAATTATATGCTTAAGTTTTCTAGAAAATCCATCGCCTACTTTTCACAGTTTTAAAACAAAGTACGAGAAGAAATGCAAAGGCATGTAGAAACATTTGAAAATATGTAATAAAATAAATTCGGATGTAATAATAATATACGCAACAATATACAATTAACAACCGCACGAGAATAGTATAAATACAAATATTTTATATAAACAGTGGCATGTAAAACAGATGACCTCAGGGAAGCATTAACAATCATGTTCTTGATCGTTATCAATATTACTGCGGACAAATCTATGTGATGTGATGTCACTCTGTAATATCTTACAATGGACAAATATCTATTGACCCATCTCCACAAATCATATGTAGGACAACTGTATTTTCTCTAATTTCAGTATGTACATAAATACAGGCCTACATCAGTGTAGTGTGGGACGAATTCTGTTATCTAATCCCAATCCGCAAACATAATCGTACGTCAAGCATAACTCCACTGCCTAATCTCAGTAATCCTTTTACAAATCTCACAGTGGGACAAATCTGCGTTAAAATTCGAATGATGCACTAGACATTTAAAATAAGCTTAAAATGATAGGGCCTACATTTGTAATCCACATTCAACACTGAACTCGATTATCAAATGGCAATACACTGAAATGTTTACAAGCAACAAAAGCTAACTTTTAATATTAATTGTAATAAAGACCTGTCAGAATTTCAACTCATGACCGTAACAATTTCTTAACTGTAGCTGAAAGCAGATTAATTGTTGAAGACACAATTAGTTGGGTTCCATGTCACCGATGGCAATATTTATTCGTTCTTTCATCAAGAAGCCTGAGATCTGCCGTCTCTGAATTGCATGGAGACGGTTTATATGAATCAAGTGAACCCAGTGGAGCGACCCGCTGCAGTGAATTTCTACTTAAAATGATAAGAGTGAAACCAATATGGCGGCGACTCCTATAAGACCGAAAGCAGTTGGTAACTGGACACCAGCCGCCGTCATGAACTGGTCTCTTCTGTTCGTCTCTGGGTTGTTTCGTCTTGGTGCATTTCCCGGCTGCACGATGATCCCATCGGGGCAGCCAAACCAAACGTCAGCTGTTGATCTCGGATAATCTTTGTCAACCTTGAAGAGAAATATTTAAAATAAGTGACTTCAAAGGAGTAAAGGTTGATCATAAGAAATAGGCGGTCTTGAAAACGTAATCGTTTGTCTCAAAGTTATGATGCACTAGAGTGAACAGTGTGTAGGTTCTTATACTGGTACTGCTATTGTTGATTATTAGTAAGGAAAATAATAAAAAAAAATTGAACAAAAATGCATAAAAAGGGTTTAAAACCAAAACTCGTTTATTATACCACGCCAACACAACCAGAGCTAAACACGAGGCCATCTGCAAAAGTCTCAAACCGCACAGAAAACTCAGCCTAGTTAATCGTAATCTTCAAACTTTCAAAGCGTCACTTAAAAGTCAAGCGCAGGGCACCAGCTCATTCACGAGCGCTGCGTCAAGTCAGAGGAGGTTTTTCCAATGAGTGGTCCCCGAGTCCGGTTACAATTTGCGTTGTGTTTTATTTATCAATCAGTCAAGCTTCATTATCTTTGAGAGGTGTCATAGAAATTCTCAGGTCCTACATACATACACGGAAGCTAACTATTTAAAAAATTAACTAGTGACTTTCGTCAAAAAGTAGGCCCCTATCAGCCGGCAATCGTTCAAATCAAAAGGAGCAGAACCCGCTATAAGCCTTAGGTACACCGTTTACGTCTAAATCCCACAGATGTGGCGGACAGGCCAAAAGGCTTGGCTGCTGGTTTTATTAATAATAGCAATTTTTTTCAATAAAAATATACAAATAATATACCTCGATTTTAGGGTCGTTTAATCGGTAGTAATTGCTTCCACTGAAG
>OY744609.1:45466618-45531618 GCA_963556255.1 Allolobophora icterica | reverse complement strand
CGGTCCAATAAAAGCCTTACGGTAAGGTGATCTTAAAAGTGCACCTTCAACAGCGCACAGCTCTTGAAATTGAAGGATGCATCCTGCTATTATTTGCTACGAAGAGCGGACTGTTGGTTTGTCATCCGTCTGCTACCTTGACTTTTGGAAACGAAATTGGCATAATGAGTTTTGTTAATGGTTAGTTTCTTACTAGAGTTTATTTGAACGTTGACATTGAGAGTACAATTTAAAGGAAGTGTATTTTTAGACAATAGCGTACACTGTACACTAATCATAAAAGTATCTTTTAAAAAGAAAGTGGAACTGTTCACGTTCAATTGCAGATAGACTTCTGTACACTGTTGATGAACGTATCATAAATAAACTGTACCATGCATACTTAGGCCCCTATCTTTAAAATACCTGCTAGAACAGTGTAAACTAGGCCCCTAGTCATGTATTATTCAATAGCGTTTGTAGCGTAGATTAACCTATAAGTATTTAGCATACTGAATACTGACCATATAAGTATCTAATGCCAGCGATGTCATCGCTGTGTAGCTTAATATTAGGATCGTAGCTCGCATAGAATGGAGCCATGATGGATGCCTCAACGTCTGAGTGACTCAGTCCTAAGGAATGACCCAACTCATGGATTGCCACCTGCAACAGATTGGTACCTGTTGGAATCAGAAAACAAAATTTTAAGTTTACAAGTTTAATTGACAACGGTTGCATGGTTAAGTAAAGTAAGTATGGCAAGAAAAGACAAGGTAAAACAAGATCAAGTAAGATAAGTAGCCTAAGACAGTATACAGCTAGATAGGTTACGGCGCGCAGTGACTCATCTTATTTAGCGCAAATCATCTCAAGTCGTATGCCCAATGCCGAGATTTGAGCATCATTAGGTTTTAATTTCAGGCATTGCAATCAATCAATCAATCAATCAATCAATTTCGTTTAAGTATCGGTTCGACAAATAGCTGTTAATTAATATCATTGCTACACACTGCGATTCTAATAGCAAAACTTGCAGCTTACCACTCGCAAGCATTTATGCTTTCCAAGATAATTTTCAGTCTAAATTGTCCAAGAAATCTTTCAGAAGTTTAGCTTTTGCGCTGAGTTTCCAGTCTATAAGGAAGCATTCCACAGGTTGTGCTCAGTAGAGATAAGTTGCGTCTAACTACCTGAGTATGACTTCGACGTCCATCGCTCGTCTTCATCAAAATGAGCGTCTCCCCCGAACTGTGGAAAGAAGGCGTGCGCCAGGACTCCACCCGTTCCATCGAAATGGGCATCGTCTCCGTGGTTTCCCCGTCCAAACAGTATGTCGATATCAACTTTATCGTACTTGGAGGTGACCTCGGTGAAGGTCAACGGCGAGACATCACTCCACGCCTAAGGAGCAGCGTCACAAGCCACAGGGAAACGTATTATTAAGAGGCACACAAACGATGATAAATTACAATATTCTGCACTATTGGACTAAGTGGCATCATGTCGTTTTACATACATTACACAATAGGTTAACATTGCACTGCGATTGGTAACGCTTGTTAATATTTAGACAAAATTGTTGTTAGACGGTCAAGACGATCATGATAGTGGTGGTGATGATGACGAAGGCGGAGTGGTGGTGATTATGATGACGGTGATGATAATCGTGATGATGATGATGCTCCTGGTGATGGTGGTGGCGATGATGATGGTGATGATGATGATGATGATGATGATACTGATGATGATGATGATGATGATGATATGATGATGATGATGATGATGATGATGATGATTATGATGATGATGATGATGATGATGATGATGATGATGATGATGATGGTGACGATGATGATGATGATGATGATGATGACGATGATGATGATGATGATGATGATGATGATGATGATGATGATGATGATTATGATGATGATGATGATGATGATGATGATGATGATGATGATGATGATGATGATGATGATGATGATGATGATGATGATACTGATGATGATGGTGATGATGATGATGATGATGATGATGATACTGATGATGATGATGATGATGATGATATGATGATGATGATGATGATGATGATGATGATGATGATGATGATGATGATGATGATGATGATGATGATGATGATGGCGGGCTAGTGATGGAATGATGACTATGATGATATTCGTGATGAGAATTTCTTCAACCTTGAAAGCTGTTCGTAGTTCTGCTGCAGTAGTTTCTCGAGAGAGATCCGGAGTGTAGTTGTTGATGCGATAGGTCAGGCTCGTCTTCCACCATTTACTCCCTAAACGTGACGTAACAGTAAACCTTGTAGTATTTCAAATTCTAATCATTTAAGCAGAACAAAACTGATAAATTGTAACTGAATATTCTTATATTTTTATTTCTTGTTTTAAGTACTTCTGAAATGCTCTCAATGAAAGAATAAATAAATGCATACATGAAAACATCTCTGACCATCGTCTGGTCAAATATAAACTGAGAGGTCATGGCAATTCATCAGAGATAGGCCTATGGGTCAGGGCAAATCTAACATCTTACCCCAAAATTGTCCCATTTAGAGAAAATCACAGAGCGCAAAAATCTGTTAATTTGTGCAAGAATTGGGGCTGATCCTTAAGATTGTAATTCGTCTGATTTATCATATTGGGACCGAATGTTATAAATTGGTGCCTCTGATTTTGGTAAATTTAACTTACTGATTACTGCATTTAGCGTAAAGCCAGAATATAATATCTATAATCTATTCTCTAATTTAATAATAATATGCTTAATTAAGAATAAATATATTTTGGAAATTAATATTAAGTCTACTACTAATTTTATTGAGTGTCACTCTGCTGAATTCCTAGCATGTACCTTCATATATACAGGTCTATTGCGAGGTTAAAGGGCAGAGGGCAGAGGCTAACCTTGGGTGGCGTATCTTCGACGTCGTCGTCGAACAGCAGAAGTCATTCCCACCTCATCTGGAACTCCGCATCTTGGCATCTCCATCTTCTTCTTTGTCTCGGCATCAACCAAACCTGCACCATAACCCGGTTTAAGGAAATAAGTCAGTAAGTCATTGTAGAGTCAAATTTTTATGTAATGTAGCATGACGTAATGCAACATAAAGAAGTATATGTTGTGCAATGAGGAACTGCTTTAAAAGGGTTGGGACACCACGTGACATCGACGGTGGATTCCATCGCCAATGGTAGTACCACACCTTTCATGCTGTCATCTGTCATCGGTGTAATTGTGATTCCTTCGTTTGTGTGAGATCCCGCCACTGATAAGTTATCTGAGCATTGTTTGTTTAATTATGATGTTTGTGCTGCTAATGAACTTCGACGTACTACTGACTAGCAAAGGGAGAGCCTTTAGGCCTAATTGGTTTCTCTTGAAGGGAGGCTATGCTAATTTCGCTTAGGCTTACAATTACAATTAGCACAAGGCTTGATAACGTACTGTTCATCTAGCATGCAACAGGATTTGATTTCTGGAGCAGAGATGTAAGCAAACACACTGGCAATCATCTACTGTCCCATCCTTGTCGATTTAAGTGCCACTTGCCTAAAACAGCACCAGGTAAATGTTGCTCCCAAGGGTACATAATTATAACATTATGTAGGCCTTGTTGTAGGTCTTATAATTACACCAGTCGTGACGGTAAGTGATGGGACAATAATTACAAAGGAATTGATATTGACATAATATTTATACAGTGGCGTAGCTATCTGTTCTGCAGGTTGTGCAATGCACAAGGCCCCCGGCGGTCAGAAGGGCCCCTGGCAGCGAGTAGAGTCATTTTTAGCCTTAAAGTAAGCCTACATGTACAGCAAGTTAGCAACAGCGTACACAGTAGGCCTACACACTCAAATGACTCGACTCAATAGTTTTATTGGCTGAATTTGAAGCAGGAATGTATCATACCGACATTCGCTTGCTTTTCAAACTCAGCTGTTGTCATTTCGCTCAAGCTTTCGTTCGAAGTTGTCAACGAGATCAACCATCTTCGAAATTGCACAACTGTTACTCGTAGACTATTAGGCTATGCTATTTCGTCTACATTCAGTTATGTCTGCGCTGCCTCCAGTGCCTCGGCCAACATGTTGCTGTTGACTTTGCCTGTGACTTTTGCGACATGTGAAAGATCATTTTGTGAAAGAGCGATGTTTTTAGATTAATAATTATTGAAGCTAATCAAAAACTATCTACGAAATACAATGTCAGAAGAGCGGCTGAGCGACTTGGTAATGTTGTTGATAGAAAATGAACATGTCAGAAAGCTTGACACTTCAAAAATGGTAGATATTTTTTCGCAAGAGAAGGCACGCAAAAAAAACGATTCAACTTTTTAGGAATTTCGGAAACTTCTTTTTAGACTACCTAAACACTTGTCTAATTTGTTAAATTCGTTATTTTTTCTCATCCAACCAACTGCTTTACAATTTGACAGATTTTAAGTGTGGATAATTCATATTTTAGCGGTCATAGCAGATGGAGCAATGTTTTTAGATTAATTATCTCTAGTTCAATTTTTTATGCTAGCCTGGAGAAACAAAAAATGTCTTACTATAATAAATCGGAGAAAATAATTAAAATGTAATTATTTAATTATTATCTAATTGTAGTGCGATTTATGATATTTGCATATTTCTCACGGTGCGAAATTTGCAAATATCGCAAAGCGCCAAGCGTTTATTGCACAGCGTTTTTTTCAAATCGAAGGGGTACAAGGGGCCCACCATCGAAGCTCTGCACAAGGGCCCCCAAAAACCTTTCTACGCCACTCTATTTATAAGTGTGTTGTAGGCCTCTGAGCAGGTACCTTGAAGGGGCGCTATATCAAGCTTAGAATGATTGATCGATTGACTGATTGATTGATTGATTGATTGATTGATTGATTGATTGATTGATTGATTGATTGATTGATTGATTGAGGCTTATTATGTGCATTTTATAGATTCCATCAAGTAAACAGATACGCCCTTAAAGATGGATGGAATCAAGGGACGGAAGAGAAGGCAAGGGACAGCAAGTATCTGAGTGAGAGAAGAGATGGAAATGATCTTGGTGATTTAACGCGCAGAAGATGGAAAGAAACAAACACCCGGATGTTGCTCCTCTAGTATTTACGTATTTTTGTATTATTCGTGTATTTATATTATATGCATTTGTCTGTGTCTATATATATAGAGTGCGTGTGGGGAAGTTCGACACATTAAGCATATTTGTGAAATTTCTAGACTAAAGTGAGGCCACAAAATTGTAATAAAAATACTTTAAAGTAGTACCATGTCTCTTCAAACAAAAGCAATGCCACATTTAGTCTTTGCTATTTATTTGTAGAAATTACACGCGCTTTCCTAAGGACTACCAACTGTGGAATATCCCCTCACATGTGAGGAGAACTTCGACACTTATTGTCTGCTAAGGTTTTTTTGTTTTTACAACTTGTGCAGGTGAAATAAATATCATTGACAGTTACAGCCTCTCCCCTCTCACTATTTGTCACTTGTAAAACACCTTTATCACCCTTTGCTGCCCAGACTTTCATTGGTCTGAGATGAGGTTGTAATCTAGTTTTATCACAATTATAAATGGAATGTGGTCTGGCGCGAAATTCAGCTTATCAGCTTCGTGCTCGTATATGTCAAAAATGTATGCACCATCATACACTCTGCCCTTGCATATGAGATATTTGTGCTTGTCTGACTATTATTTCTGGGTGACGTTTCATGAAAGCATACATCAACACACTGTCGAACTTTCCCCAATCCGAGGTGTCGAACTTACCCGACCTTGGGTGGAAGTTCGACAGGTCACTTATTCGGCTGCCCTCTGGGGAATGAGCACTAAGCATCTTACACGCCCCTTTTCATTGACATTAGTTGTAGCTCACGCAGAAAACAGAACAAAATTTCTTTCCAAATGCGCGATATACGAACAAACTCTTGACATCAAATTTACATTGCACTGTCGAACTTCCCTCCAATTTATCAGGAGTGCTGATTTAACTTACAGTTTCATGGATTGCGTCAGATTAAAATTTAATCTGAGAGGTTAAAACAACAACAAAGTACCTCTCTCTTCAAACACATAACCAGAAATGATTTGACGTTAACGTTCGTGAGTAAGTAAGTAAAACAGTTACCACTGTCGAACTTCCCTCCAATGTCGAACTTCCCCCCACACACAGGGTCTATATATTATGTACGCATGTTGTTCGTACATATGCAGGTATGTATAGATGTATATATGTACATGTATGTCATATATTATTTATTTGTACCGGTACACGTGTGTATGCATGTTATATATGCATGTATACACGGATGCATGCGTGCTATAACTGTGCATATGTATGTACTATATATGTGTGCATAACTGTGCATGTATGTGTGTCTGTATCTAGACACTTAATATAGCGCCTTTTTATTACCTATCAAAGCCTAATCTTAATTTTCATTAGCGTCAACAAGTTTGTAGGCCTATGTAAAACTCAAGGGGAGTCACGACTGGTGCATTTTCTCACAGATGTAGAGCCCACTCAACCTAGTCACACCCAAAGTCGACAGTCGATAGTTCAGTGTATATCCTGAGTGTATTGCGAACATATGACACGGTGAGTCATACCAAGCAGAGACAGGATGACACGCAGACAGACACATAAACAGATAGACAGACATACACACACAGACGGTACTCGGTATGATTGTACTCGATGAGAAGCCATGATGTGAATTCGTGCACCGTTAATAGGTCGCCAGATTAGTCTCATGCCTCTGCAGCTGGTAGCCTAATGTTGCTCTCAACATTTGATCGTACTGAACGACGTGCTCTTTGCCACATTACTCACCGGTTTCGTTTATTCTCGCCATTCTCTGGAATTTCCTGACAGCCCTTCGAAATACGTCATCCGGATTCGTCAGGGAGGACAGTCGAGGATCCGGACTTGAGGATCCCATGTAGGCAAAACGCCGAAGATAATCCTTAAAAACAAACGACGATGATCTCTTAACCTGGTTACATGTTTTACTCTGAACTCCTATTTATCTCCAGTGACGCCCTAATAAGTCACCCCACCAATGGGGTGACTTATACTAAGTATACTATAAGAACTTCAAACAGCTGGTGATTGATCTGTTATTTAATCCCAACTGATGTTAGAGTAATTCAGTGCTTCCGCTACCAGGGCCATATGAATGAAGCTCTGTTTATTTGTGGCGGCATTTGTGTTGTAATGTTTCTAGTGGATGCCTTCGATTTTTTGCAGTTTTCTGTACGATATATACAATATAATACAACTGTAATTTGATAATGCTGTCCCAGTTGAGTTCAGAAGTACATAGGCGAGCTTTAGTCATCGTCTCATTTTACATAACATCACATGACGTAGGCTACATTAGGCCTAAACGTAGAAGACCCTGGGCGACCAGATGTCTGGTCTGCGCTTTGCAGACGAGATTCGTTCTTACCTCCTGTTCTTTCCTCGTGGACGCCGATAGCGCAATTCCTGTCGCAGATGGCGTCATCAGAGAGAGGCAGAAGAAAAGAGGAGCTAGCACCTGCAAGGCCATGAAGGAACGATTGATCCAAGGCATCTTGTAAGAGCGTCAGCCAATTCGGTGTCGATGGTTTATTCGGATTCTAACGGCTTTCTTACGTCGATCTCCTTATGTGAACCTGTTCTCGACAAAATAAAACAAACTTTACGAACAAGCATAATTGGTCATTTAACACATGTTCATGGCCTGTTACCTGGAGGTGCTCTGAGACTGAATCACGTAATAGTTTGGAAAGCCATTGAAAATGGAATGTAACAATACTGCAGCAAAATTAAATTAGGCCTGCAGTTTCCGATCGTCCCACTCTTCACTGCTCTTACGCCACTTCATCCTTCTGTCATTTTCTTATAGACAACATTTTGGGTACCGAATAAATGCAGAGTTTACAAAATACAGGAATGTGATAGTGATACTCTAGCAGTTAATGGTCTTATCGAAGTTTAATTATACAGACTGGCACTTACGACAGTTATTTTCGGAGTTTTGTAGGCACGTTTGGCTCGGTAACTCTTCTTAAAATAATTGGGTTAAGATAAATTATGACCCGATTAAAATACAGGCTGAAAATAATTCTCAAACCCTGTTGATTCTGTCTTTTTAAACAGCAGAAACAGGTCAGTGTATACACTCTAAACTGTTTGATATGGTCCTTAGTTGCACGTTCAAGTGAGGTAGCTTATTATCGTCCGATAGCTTATCTAACTAAATCTTAATAAACGTTTCGATATGATTCGCCTGTAATCATAACTCGCAGTAGTACGACTTTTGGTTTTTGGATGCGAATGTACTTGATTATATAGGGTGTTAATTGTTACAATTATAGTTGAATTCGTCACGATAGAATGCGTCAGGCAATGATTAAACGATTAGTCACCGTCAGTTCTATCTTAAAACTCAAAAGCATGATCACTGCTTATCTCAGAGTTTACCGGGAATTTTAGCATCGCATCGTGCAGGGTAAGGCACTCCTACCTTTAATGCACAGATATGCCCCACGTGCGCAACAGACACTCGGGTGGCAACAGGATATATTCCTACATAGTGTCTTGAAGCACAGTCACTAGGATGTCTAGCAGGTGGCCTATGGTTACCCGACAATCATGTTCCCAGGCTCTGCTATTTTGCCTGGCAATGTAAGTAGGTATCTAGGCATTCATGTAGCGCCTATCAGAACCGCACAAAGGCATAAACTACTATATAAACCTATACATTTTGTTTTAGAATGATCCCCGTGTCTCTGACCTGACCATTTCCTTATGTTCGTTTGTTTGCCTCCTAAAACTGATCACCAAAATGATCAGCGAAATGTTACATTACATCTTGTGACATCTAATCACATGCTGAGCAATGAGACTTCTGACTACAGTTCTCTAAATACTTTTGCCTTCGGTAGCCGATTGGTTAGGGCGCTCGACCTGTTACGCGGATAGTATGGGTTCAAACCCCTCGTTACTATGCAGGGACCTTGGGCAAGACCTGCTCTCACACTGCTCAGCGCCATCGATTGATGCTTGGCTATTAGATAGTGCGCTTATTAAATGCGCAATAATAAAAATAATGATGATGAAGATGATGATGATGATAATAATAATAATAATAATAATAATAATAATAATAATAATAATAATAATAATAATAATAATAATAATAGTAATAATAATAATAATAATAATAATAATAATAATAATAATAATAATAATAATAATAATAATAATAATAGAAATAGTAGTAGTAGTAGTAGTAGTAGTAGTTGTTGTTGTTGTAGTAGTAGTAGTTGCTGTTGTTGCTAAATGTAAAACTGTTGTAAGTCTTCTGAAGTGCACGTGCTATAGTGCTTGTAGTTGCGAGTGAATTGGGTCATGACTTCTGTCATCTGAGATCTGCTCATTTCTTCATCTGGATGCCTAATAGGCCTTAACAGAACCAATTATCTGAAAGACAATCCACGTAGGCCTCCTCTGTGCGTCAGTGACTATAGTGATCTGTTTCGTGTCGTAAAGACATTGACGCCAATTTACGATGAAATCCTTAGCATCACCTGATCCAAACTGAACACTTACCATAATTCCAACTAGCATATCTCTGCCACTAATTAATACATTGTCTTTACAATGAGACAATGAGGTCGGTCGGTGACCGACTCGTGAAGTTGTCAAGGTCATCATATAGCAAGTAATAGCATCTAATAATGGCATGTGTGTGTGTGTGTGTGTGTGTGTGTGTGTGTGTGTGTGTGTGTGTGTGTGTGTGTGTGTGTGTGTGTGTGTGTGTGTGTGTGTGTGTGTGTGTGTGTGTGTGTGTGTGTGTGTGTGTGTGTGTGTGTGTGTGTGTGTGTGTGTGTGTGTGTGTGTGTGTGTGTGTGTGTGTGTGTGTGTGTGTGTGTGTGTGTGTGTGTGTGTGTGTGTGTGTGTGTGTGTGTGTGTGTGTGTGTGTGTGTGTGTGCCAGCCAGCGACTTCAGCACCTATAGAACGTACATGTATTTTCTCACATAGCGGAATTTTTATGAGGCCCCACAAGGCACGTCTTGGTCAGAAAATTCTGAACGAATTGGTTTTTACAAAAATACAAAAAGCATGAATAACATTTTGAATGAAGGACTTTGTAAATACGAATTCAGAATTCTCAACAGTCTGCATTTAAAGTTAATTTGCTGGAATAAAATAAAAAAGATTCATGTTTCCATTAAAATAGCGAGTATTCCCACTTGACAATTGCTTAGCACTAACTCACTAACCCAAACAGCAGCCATGAGAGATAGATCAGGGCAATTCATGAGAGATATAGGTCAGGGCAAATCATGAGAGATACGTAGATCAGGGCAATTCATGAGAGATATAGGTCAGGGCAATTCATGAGAGATACGTAGATCAGGGCAATTCATGAGAGATAAGTAGATCAGGGCAATTCATGAGAGATAAGTAGATCAGGGCAATTCATGGGAGATACGTAGATCAGGGCAATTCATGAGAGATACGTAGATCAGGGCAATTCATAAGAGATAAGTAGATCAGGGCAATTCATGAGAGATATAGGTCAGGGCAATTCATGGGAGATACGTAGATCAGGGCAATTCATGAGAGACATAGGTCAGGGCAATTCATGAGAGATACGCAGATCAGGGCAATTCATGAGAGATAAGTAGATCAGAGCAATTCATGAGAGATAAGTAGATCAGGGCAATTCATGAGAGATACGTAGATCAGGGCAATTCAGGAGAGATACGTAGATCAGGGCAATTCATGAGAGATACGTAGATCAGGGCAATTCATGAGAGATAAGTACATCAGGGCAATTCATGAGAGATATAGGTCAGGGCAATTCATGAGAGATACGTAGATCAGGGCAATTCATGAGAGATAAGTAGATCAGGGCAATTCATGAGAGATAAGTATATCAGGGCAATTCATGAGAGATAAGTAGATCAGGGCAATTCATGGGAGATACGTAGATCAGGGCAATTCATGAGAGATACGTAGATCAGGGCAATTCATAAGAGATAAGTAGATCAGGGCAATTCATGAGAGATATAGGTCAGGGCAATTCATGGGAGATACGTAGATCAGGGCAATTCATGAGAGACATAGGTCAGGGCAATTCATGAGAGATACGTAGATCAGGGCAATTCATGAGAGATAAGTTGATCAGGGCAATTCATGAGAGATAAGTAGATCAGGGCAATTCATGAGAGATAAGTAGATCAGGGCAATTCAGGAGAGATACGTAGATCAGGGCAATTCATGAGAGATATAGGTCAGGGCAATTCATGAGAGATATAGGTCAGGGCAATTCATGAGAGATAAGTAGATCAGGGCAATTCATGAGAGATAAGTAGATCAGGGCAATTCATGAGAGATAAGTACATCAGGGCAATTCATGAGAGATACGTAGATCAGGGCAATTCAGGAGAGATATAGGTCGGGGCAATTCATGAGAGATACGTAGATCAGGGCAATTCATGAGAGATAAGTAGATCAGGGCAATTCATGATAGATATAATAGGTTAGGGCAAAATATTGAGAGATAGGTCAGGGTAATTCATGAGAAATAGGTCAGGGCAATTCTTGAAAGATCATCATCACCATCATCACCGTCATCGTCATCGTCATCGTCATCGTCATCGTCATCGTCATCGTCACCGCCACCGCCACCGCCACCGCCACCGCCACCGCCACCGTCACCGTCACCGTCATCGTCATCGTCATCGTCATCATCATCATCATCATCATCATCATCATCATGACGACGACGACGACGACGACGACGACGATGATGATGACGATGATGATGATGAGTTTACGCCACCCGGGGACGAGATGAGTGAGGTGGTTTCCCGTTGCCTTCCTCACAGACAATTGTGGGTGAGCAACTTGTCCAAGGTCGCTACGCAGTGGCTTGAGGTAGATTCGAACCTGCGACCCTCCGGTTACAAGGCGCGGAACATACCACTACACCAGCGCGTATCTTGAGAGGTAGGTCAGGGCAATTCATGAGAGATATAATAGGTTAGGGCAATTCATGAGAGATAGGTCAGGGTAATTCATGGGAGATAGGTCAGTGCAATTTATGAGAAATAGGTCAGGGCAATTCTTGAGAGATAGGTCAGGGTAATTCATGAGAAATATAATAGGTTAGGGCAATTCATGAGAGATAGGTCAGGGTAATTCATGGGAGATAGGTCAGGGTAATTCATGAGAAATAGGTCGGGGCAATTCTTGAGAGATAGGTCAGGGCAATTTATGAGAAGCAGGTCAGGGCAAGTCATAGAGGTCACACAACGAGAACTGTAGATTCCGTAGACATTGGAATATGTCATTCAAGTCTAGACGTATGACTCATCTGCTTATTAAACTTATTTATCCAAAGGAGAATGAATCCTGACTTTCCTTACCTATCCCACTTCTCCACGATGTCTGACTACGGTTCCACTGGAAGCGACCATCGTTTTATTCGTATGCGCTGTAGGAGTCATTAGATTAGATGAGATTAGATTGGATCGGATTAGATTAGTTTAGTCGTGATTAGAGAAGTGCACAGAGTAGGACATTTCGATCCAGGAGGTGTTGTTTCATTTTGATTTTAAACTGGTGCAGATGGGCAAATTGGTGATGACTGATAGATCTGATGTGACTTTCAGATGGTGACCCTACGAATACTGTTGAGAAATGTCCTGAGTTGGTTCGAGCACGATTCTTACGCAATATGTTCTTGACATGGCCGTAGCTATGGGGTGTTTTTGGTGTTTAAACACCCCCCCCCCCAAATTAAATAATGTAAAAATGATGAAATAATGCATTTACGAACTCCAAACCCGTTGGTCGGTTGACTCGGTTGCTTGTCGGCTTGCTCAAGGACGAGAAAACACCCACCCAACAGAAAACACCCCCGAAACAAAATCCTGGCTACGGCCTTTGGTTCTTGATATTCTTGTAAAATATTAACATCCTTCAGGAAAACAACTGATAAGTTTATTAAAATTAAGTGATTTAAAAAAAATTAATTATGAACCAATCCGCAACTAAATTCATCTAGTTATTCACCCTTTCAAAGAGAACATCTGCGGGTTTTGTGATCACATCATCGGGAAATAGGGTGCAATAGATCGGTGTATAACGTTTTGATAAATTCATTGGCATAGAGTCAGAAGAGTCTAAGAGTAAATGATCTGAAAGTGGTAGACGTGAGTTTGACTAAAATGCTAAATGGCAGATCCTGTTGAGAATACTAGCGACCTCAATGACCTTAACATAAATGGCTGCTCAGTGGTGTATGATTAAATGTAATTATATAGTTCGCATTTGTAGGTTTAATTATAGGCTACATATGTGACCGAAAAGATACATTTATTTTAGTCTGTGGCAAATTGATCGCATCAAATAAAGTTAAATTCTAGTGGAAAAGCAAAATTCGTCAAAATTACAAAGGGCTCATAACGCATTGATGAGGGATGCTTCTAATACTTCTAATTCTAAATATGGTCGCATTAATCCAGTTCTTAAATAATTGCATTGGCTTTTGTGGAGCAGACATTTTGCTTCAAGAATGGCGCAGTTACCTACAGGTCATCCCAGTGTGAGAATTGTAGAAAAAATTCTGGGGTGTTAGACTTTGAGGAGTTTGATCTAGGTGGGGTTGAATAATACTTTATCCGTATTTTGCAAACAGACTGAGAAAATTCAAAAATGAAATAGAAAGCTTAAACTCCTTAAAGTGATGACATCACCAAATTTATTAGCATACAATTCACGTGGTCACAAATCTCACAATAAACCAGAGCATCACTTTATTAGGAACCCACAAAGTAAATTGTGAAAGAAAATGCTAAAATATATGCGCAACATAATCACACTAGCACGACTGATTGGTTGGAAACGACCCCCTGGGGTATGCAATGAAGACTTACCACTGTGGGGGTCCTAAGAAAGCCTACAGGGTTGAACCCCAACCCCCGACAATAGGGTGGTCCTTATTTTTGAAAGTCTGATTTCACAATGAGGCACCCTGTGCTTTTGTTTCTACTGATGAAGAAAAAATTCAGAAAAAATTTGAAGAGGATCTGACAATATTTAGAGGTTGCTACCAGATGCTAAAGTTTAAGCCTATGCCACGAGGAATTCATTTAGACTAGCTATTGCAATTTTCTTAATTGAACTGATGTTAGCAGGTGAGAAAATTGCAAAGTGACATACAGTTGTGTGTGTAATTCATTATTGAACACTATAAATGACTTCTAGCAATTAGCATACCCTAATAGTACTCATATTTATTTATTTATTTACTTGATAAACAAACGTAGAAATAAATTATTTATATTTTCAAACTCAGTGGTCTTTTAATGTTTTTCTTTGACTAACAAAGTAAGCAGTATACTTTTTAAGAAACCCAATATGAAACAAAATGGTTGCCAAATGCATCATGGAAAAGATGTCAATAAGTAAGCAAGCAGTAAGTAGTTATTAATCAAATTATAGCTATATCATTGGGTTGGAGCATAGGCTGGACAAGGATATGTTGTGGCGTGCATGTCGCCATCACATACTAAAAATAATGTTGGAGGCAGTGGTCATGCTTTCTCTTGGTCCATCCCAAGGTCCAGACATAATGATTATCAGAGATTCCAGAGAAACTGGCGACTTATAGACCGATCAAAATAGAACACAGTGACATCCGATGAGTTTTTACAAGAAGCAATTTCCTGTCACAAACTTTTGGAGCTGACCATCACTTTCTTCGGTGGCGTTTATTCCAGGGACATATCATTCAGAGCACCAGCTGGGCTGCATAGAACAAAGTGGATGGCCAAGAGTATTTATAGTCTTAAGATTTGGATGTTCAAGAGACAGTTCAAGGTGACAAGAGGAGAAGAAAAGGGGATAGCTGACATCTGCTTGTTCACAGTAACGCCGTATGTCAAAGTCTGGTTTCAAGCATCATATGCACCATTGGCTCATCGAATAGACCTCGAGCTCTTGAAGGACATTGACAGATTGATAAACAAGGAGAAAAATTGTGCAGATGCAGAGGTTGCAATGAAGACATTTCCGGGTCACTTCTGGTATCTGTCGGAGGAATTGGAGACTTTTGCGTTCTTTGATGATGGGGTCTCCATTGATTTATCAAGCGCGATATGGCTGCTCCTCTGGACAAAACTGGCATCGAACATCCACTAAAGAGAATACCAGGTAACCTCTGATCAGCTGGAAGCAACTGGAAAATTTTATCACGGAAAACACAAGAAGATTCTTCAGCATTACATGCATTCCAGCAAGCTTCATCCAACAAGATGTTGATACTTGGCCAAACGATGAGAACTACAAGTTAGCCAAGGCCACTGCCACCTCAGTAAGAGATGTGAAATACATAGCAGAGCGTGGAGTGGCACTCATGGACGAGTATAACAAGCTTCAAACAAATAATGAGGATCATAAGCAGTTTCTGGAATATCGTCACAGATATCCAGACAGGAACAAAGACACTGATTCATTAATACATTAAGTATTAACTGGAACTAAACATTTTAATGTTCACTTGTTTGTCTTGAACAAATAGTAAATACTACCGTCCACCACTGCCCACCAGAATTTGTTTTGAATTTGTGCATAAGAATAGTAGGCCTATACAATATTCTATGTATTGTGTGCGTCTTTACAATATATTTGATATAATTATGTTATGTCCGGTAGCAACCTCTAAAACTCATAAAATCTCCACAAACTTTTCAGTATTATTATTTTTGTACCTAAAACTAAAAGTTTGGAGGGTGCCTCGTCTAAAATTCCCCCAACAAATTTTTTACATGGAGCTAAGGACCACCCTAATATATATATATATACATGCGTGCATACATATATACATGCATACGTAATTACATGCATGTAAACATACGTGCACATATACAAGCATTCATATGCGCACACACATGCAGGCTAACATACAGAAGTCAATATAAAGACAACAGCAGCAACATTTGATAAATGCCTTGTACTTGCTTTCCGTGGTGTAGGAGTAGTTGATGCGGATACGGTGAAGATAATGAAGATGCCGAGATGCGGAATTCCGGATGAGGTCGGAATGTCAATGGTTACAAAGAGAAGAAGACGACGAAGATACGCACCACAAGGTCTGCCTTCCGAAGATATTCTTTTAAAATATTTAGGCCCTTGTTATTACTGAGGATTATCTGGAGTTGATTTTCCGAGACTCGCCTTACTTCAACTCACCATAAGATAGCTACGAAGTTAATGTAAGGATGGAGTCTCCAGTAGTTTACAGAATGTGATGATTTCTGAAAGCGTATGAATTAGCCTATAACTATTTGTAGGATTTAACTAATTGAACAACATAAATAGGTCAATGTATTCAATCACTTGTCCTTCAATCAATGGAATTGGTGTAAAATATAAAGATAATAATTTAGTTAAGTGTATGACTCATGACCTATACTTATGATAGCAATAGGTAGGCCTATACAATGTTTTAAAGAGCAACTATAAATGCTACATTTACAGTCTTCTCTTATATTAAGGTAATACTCGTTTGCTTTGCCTTGAAACATTTTAGAACTATATTAAACTAGACCTGCCTTGATTAGTTACAATTAACCATACGCTGAACGCTTCCAAGACGTTCAAAAATGTGTTATATTAACCGTCTTGATGCACACAAAGGCTAAATAAATAAATAGACGGACCGTAATGAAATTACTAATAGAATGTGCATGTAAGCTTATTATACTACAGCTTGCTAAAAAAAGCGAAATTCTGAAGCAAGACCATAATCGGATTGGTGGATTGTTCAAATTAAAGTAATAACAATTCATTGTTGAAGTGTGCTCTCCCTTAACCATGGAACGACTGTGTAGGCCTACAAGACAGCCGCGGTCCTTTGAAATGGAAAAGCTTCGTCTGGGCAAAACCGTTTTTAAGCGTCATACGAGCCACAATGTTCCTGTCTAATAACTGTTTTTAATGTATCATTCGGGCCAGAAAGTTCCTATTATCTCTAATAGGAAGAGCAAACGGATGCAGTCTGGCTTTCAGATTACGCCGCATGTCCCTCCCCCTCTCAATGCATGGCGGTCGTAAAACATGCTGCCTGTTAGATAAAAAGGTCTAAACAAAGTTTCGTCTGCTGCTTCAGCCATACTGTCAACTGAGAGAGGACATCAGCTGGGAAAAAACTCGGCCCGCACCACCCGACAGGTCATCCGGGAGTCTCAAAGCTGTACTACACCACGGAAAGCAAGTACAAGGCATTTATCAAGTACCCGTCTCTTCCTTTGGCTCACTCGGTGAACCTCAAAGAGGATTACGACAGCATTCATAGCTTGCTAGATGCTTTATGATGACTACAGCTGGGATGTCGTCGGAGACTTCAAAATGGTAGCATTCCTGATGGATCTAATAGGCGGTTTTACCAAGCTTCCCTGTTTTCTTTGCCTTTGGGACAGCAGGGATAACATGGTGCATTACAACAGGCGGAACTGGCCACAGCGGACTGAGTTCCCTGTTGGAAGGAACAACGTCAACTGGGAACCACTAGTTGACCCCAGAAAGTGCTGATGCCACCACTGCATATCAAATTGGGCCTGATGAAACCGCTTTTCACGGCTCTAGATAAAGAGTCGGCAGCCTTATGGTATCATCAGGACTTCGTCCCTAAGCTGTCTGACGTAAGGGTCAAAGCCGGTGTCTTAGTCGGACTACATATGAAGAAGATCCTGAAGTGCAAGGAATTCCCCAAGAAGCTCAATCGGAAGGAGAAAGCGCGGCTTGGAACAGCTTTGTCGCAGTGGTTCGGGACTTCCTGGGCAATCACAAGGCCGAAAACCTATGCGGGGCTGGTTGAGACTCTTGTGAGGAACTACAGCGAAATGGGCTGCAAGATGTCCCTCAAAATTCATATCGTTGATGCTCATTTGGATAACTTCAAGAAGAACATGGGAACGTACTAGGAGGAGCAAGACAAACGCTTCCAACAGAATATACTGGACGTCGCTGCCAAGGACAGTATAACGAGGACATGATGGCAGACTATATTTGGTGGGCTGATTCGTGAAAGTGATTTACGCTTTAACCGTAAATCTCTAAAAAGTACTCACTTCCAAATCTGTTGTGGTCATTTTTGCATAGCTGTAGTGTAAATTACAGGTTAATCTTGATTCAATTGTTTTTTTCACTTAATTTGAACGAAAAGACGAAAATTCGCTTGTTTTTCATTGGAAATATGCAAATTTCAAAAATATTGTTGTCCCGGTCACAAAAGGAAAGCTTGAAGGGAATAGCAGTCATTTTATATACTTTAGCAACATAAGCAAGTAGGAAATAAAACTGAGTACCCAGGAACAAAATTTTTACTTATTACATAGTATAATGCCCGCTAATGATGTTATGGAGGACGTGCCTCAATTTTCCAGACACCCATTAGCCAAATTATGGTACTTTCCTGACAGATTACAGCTTACCTCTTGTTTAAAATGATAATAATAATATTAATGATAATAATTATAACAATAATATTAATAATTATTATTGATTAGGGCCTATAATAAAAATTGTACTCCTAACATAACTTCTTGTTCCTGACGGATCATTTCGACCTCGGGTAAAAACACAATGATAATAATTCTCAGATTCCAAATACTTAGGCCTAGGCCTACTCTTCGGTTTCAAAATACTCCATATATAAAAACAATAACCATAACCACAAATTTTATTGATCCACGGTAAGCAGTAAAAAGCAATCATAGTAGGCCTAACATCGTTACATAATAATCGCAAAAACATCATTACGACAAATCAGGCAATATATCAGTGGGCGCAAATGGAGACCCTAAAGGGGCCGGAATCCCGCTAATTGCGGTCACCTATACTTAAATGAATGAATGGCATTTCTTGTTCTAATGCTAGGTCGATTCCCTAGATAGCGTTAGTATATCTTTAACCATTCATCACCGTCACACCTATGTATACAGCCGAAGTAGGCTTCTAAGGCTGTCATATAAAATAAAATTTAAACTAAAATTGGTACATACTACACAGGGACTTTATCGAAATTTAACGTCTTGTATAAAAATGGCTTTGGTATTGTCGACAGGAAGTAGATGGCGAAAGACTGGATTGACTTATCGCATCAACAATTACACTTCTGATCTGCCGCAGCGCGTTACTGACTCCGAAATAGAAACGGCATTCAAGGTTACGTTGTTATCTACACGTATTCAGCAATAGAGCGAGACTGTTATCTGGCGCGTCAGTGTAGAATAGTACAGAGACGCCTGTCATAACACAGGAATCGAATTAAAACTTTTAAAACAGATGAGAAAGTACGAAATCGATTGGCACTCAATAATTCTTCTTGTGCCAACTAGACGAGTTTAGCCAGATCAAATTCGGCGCCAGAATAAGGTAGGTAGCTATGGAAAAGCAAGGAAATCTCCACGAGCCTATTGCTCATGGACTGGCGCGCCTTGATTTAAAGGCATAGGCGTTTGATTATGAAGTTAAAAGTCAAAGGTATAGGACAGAGTGAAACCATAGAACAAATGACGAAATGGAAAAATAACCTGGCGAAACATACCTAGTTAACAAGAGAAAAATATTGGTTACTGTGTTGTTTTTATAGTGCTGGAGTGACGTTTCACCTTTAACTTTCGTCAAGGTTACAGACAGAACAAAAGCGGTCGATATAGATATATACTTTGGCAGCCAAGACGGGCCAGGTAAAACGCTGGCTTACGCCTACTTTCCGCAGTTTGGTGGGGATGCATATTTTGACGACGACGAGCAGTGGACTTCAAAAACCAATTTAGGTATAATTTATTTGCCATCCTGTTAACTGTAAGTATTTATATGGATTTTTGTGATCATAGCTTTCTAAACAATCTAATATGTGATACTTTCATGCGTGTCTTTCACTCGGCTCACTGCAATGGAATGATGGGGTGGATGTTGTATAATCGGCTGCTGCTGAATCCGACAAAGACGAAATATGTCTGGCTTGGCACGCGTTGGACGCGGTTACACATTAACCGAGGATGAAGTTATGATTTCTTGATTGAATCAATAGTTTGTAGTCGGCAACTCGAGTGTTTCTGAACAGAGACATATTGATGGTGGATAACGTGAAATTCCTTAGCAGGTCCTCTTTGTGTTAGTTGCGTCAGTTACGGATCATACGCTGCAGTAAATCTCATTAGACTGTTTATCCTAACGCGTCTGGATTACTGCAATTCAATCTTTGAAGACCTGCCAGGGTTCCGGTTTCGCCATCTGTCTTTTAAATGGTTCAGGCAAGAGAGTTTCTAAGTGAGTGAGTAAGTAAGTAAGTAAGTAAGTATATTCTTTATTTGACCAGTTGACATAACGCACTCTGGTTTACATACATGTCAGACAATTAAAAACAGGTAGAACATATGTAGCATCTTAATCAAAAAAGTCTTTCTCATTTGACCATCGGCCTTAGGTAATGTCCGATTGTGAGATTTTGGTCGTAAGGTATATCCAGTGTTCTTTATAGGTAGTAATAATTCATGCAAGACATGTCCCGTGTTAGTCAAAACATCAGAAAAAAGGCAGGAGTCAATTTTGTTACATAAGTAATCAAAAGTCGGGTTATCACCAGGGAGATAACCAGTCGAATCAGCTTGTTCATCACCGATTGAAGTCTATTTCTATCATGTTGCCCTGCAAATCCACACCATGCCGGAGCAGCATGCAACAGTCGGGCAACCGTTGTGGCTCGAACCACATCATAGAGTTTAACTCCAGACAATCCATGTGCAGAAATAATGCGTAATGCATATAGAGATTGCTTTGCCTTATTGCATAATCTACTTATATGCTGGTCGAAACTAAGTGTTTCAGAAATCAGGACTCCCAGAACATTTAGGCTGCTTACTCTTGTCACACCAGGAGTTACTGCAGACAAGTCAATACAACCCCTCGGTCTTCTAATTATTATTTCATACGTTTTATTAGAGTTTAGTTTTAAGTTACATTTTGCAGCCAATTTTGCTACGTGTTCTATAGCTCTGTTTTGACTGTATCCCCAATGGATGTAGGCATCGTGAGGTAGCTATCGTCTGCGTATTTCAGTAATCTATTACTAGGTAAAACTGGTTTAAGTTTAGCAATTGTTCTTATGAAGTATACTGGACCTAAGCCAGAACCTTGGATAATACTAGCATTTATATTAAGAGCAGAGGATATAGAGCCGTTAAATTTGGTTACATGCTTCTAACCATTTGTAATTTATGCAGATTTCTGTAATTGATAGAAAAAGAGAAGTGAGTTACAGTTAGTGAGGTCTGCTGAAAAGCAAAACATTAGGGAGTGAATTTAAGACAGCGTGTGGTTAAAGAGAGATCGAATTCTATGATTATGCAGTTGAGAACACCGTCGGCAAGTAGGAAGCCAAGTGGAGTAGTACATAATGTGAAGTGGAGCAGGTTATATAAAGCTTTGTCGTACACCGCAATTCAAGACAGTTGGCGTATAACTGTGTTGATATGAACGAAATGATTGACTACGGAATATGGGTAAGATGCGAACCAACTGAGATCGGGGGCCACATAACATAGCATAATAATATTATGTTATGTTATGTGGCCCCCGTAACCCTTAAAACATTTTGTTATATCATAACAAAGGTCTAAAGTGGTTCAGAAGACGTGTAGTCTGTGTTAGAACCACTGAAAATAAACCTGGAACGCCCAGGTTAATTTGCCTCAATAGCCTAATTTTTCTAGTTTCTTCGTAGAAGCTGTTATAGTGTCCACTGAGGCAGTACTATCATCCAAACCATTCCACAAGTCTACAACTCTTGCACTGAAGGATTTCTGCCCTAATGTTCCTTTCGGCTTCTTAAATAATATTTTTATACCTGTGTTCCTGAGTTGCCTCGTTTGGTGCTAATTCAAAAAACCTCTCCCACTGTAGTGCTTCCTTTCCTGTGATAATCCTATAAGCTTCGATAAGATCTCCTCTGCTCCTCCTTCTCTTCATTGCTGTTTGTTCACATCTTTTCAACCTTTCTTCATGGCTCAAATGCTTGTAGCCCCAAATCATTTTTGTAGCTCTTCTTTGCACTTTCTCCAGTTTCTCCATCTCCTGCTTCAGGTATTGATTCAATACCTGGATACAGTATTCCAACTGTGACCTAACTAGCGATTTGCACAATCTCAGTATTGCATAGATGTTAAAAACGTTTTTTTCGTTTTTAATTTTTTTCCCAGAAAACGTCGTTTTTTTCGTTTTTTATTTTTCTTGTCGTTTTTTCCCCGTTTTTTATGTAACTTTATTTATTGATTTATTTACTGTCTGTTAATGTTTTTCAGTTTCTGTTTAATTTTTTGTCTGATGTCCCTAACGTTGTCTCCGTACTTTCAAGGATTCAGCTAATTTACCTCACTATTTACGTCATCATTTTGAGAAATAAATACTTTATGAAAGAGCACAGTACCAGAAATACAATTTTATAAAGTTATTTCTAAGTTATCTAAAATACCAAAAGAAAAGGGTGCGGAATGGATTCACGTTACTTTGATACACGAGAAAGACAAAAACTCAGCATTGGTTAAATTGAAATGTATTTACTGTGAGAAAGTTTACACTATATATAATCAATACCTACAAAGTTTAGTTTTTAATTGTGTCAGTTTAGTCAGCATGAACTTATGTGGACATATGTTTACAATTCAAATTTGAAAAAAATTCAATATTTTTAATTTCTCAATTTCTTATTAGACTATACTTATCAGAAATAAATGATGTTATTTAGTGTTTACTAATAAAGTTGTGTTATTTGCTGATTAAATTCTGTAAACAAGGTTTTTAATTTTAAATTGCAGTAGGGCCTACAAGATGCGAGAAAGTCAAATTATTTTCTTTTGTCGTTTTCTTCCCGTTTTTTCCGTTTTTTATTTAGTTTCTATCGTTTTTAACAACTATGCAGTATTGTATCCTTGTCTCTGGTGACTATTGTCCTTCTTATCATACCTAAAGTTGAGTTAGGCTTTTTTGATGCTTCAGGATACTGCCTTGAAGGTTTTGCACTCTTCTGCATAATCACTCCCTAGACCCTTTCCTCCTCACTCACTTTCAATACCTTACCCCCATTTCATATGAAAACTCGTTGTTTCTCTTCACCATATGCACCACTGAGCACTTTTCCAAATTAAAGAGCATCTGCCAGTCCTGCGGCCCATGACAGTATCTCCGCTTCTTCTTCATCATCGACTGCTCAACATAGTTTTGTATCATCTGCAAACTTAGAAATTTTAGACAAATTCCCACCGTCTATGTCACTGATAAAAAAGTGCGAACAGCAGTGACCCAAGCACTGATCCTTGTGGTACTCCACTTCGCACTGTTGTCCAACAAAAATGTTAATCACCTAGGCCCACTTTTGTTTTCTACCTGATAACCAGCTTTGAATCCATGTTAGTGCTTGCCCTATAATCCCTCTTGCTTGCAACTTTTTGGACACCCTTGCATGAGGTACTCTGTCAAATGCCTTGGCAAAATCTAGGAAAATTATATCTACAGGTTTACCCACGTCAATCCTATCACAGACCTCATCAAAGAACTCCAACAGATTTGTCAAACACGAAAGGCCTCTGGTAAATCCATGTGACTGCCCTTTATAATATCATTCTTATTCAAAGGTGCCACTATGTTATCCTTAAAAATTCTCTCCATAACCTTGCACACCACACTGGCTAAACTGACTGGTCTGTAGTTACCTGGTTCACTTCTAATTCCATTTTAAAACAATGGCACTATGAGTGCATCCCTCCATTCCCGTGGTACATCTCCAGTCTGCATTGATTTATTGAAGATCTGGGCCAATACCTCTCCAATTTCTTCCCGCATTTCCTGTGAAAAGTTTGGACAGAGTTCACCTCTGCCTGGACTTTTGTCAGTTTTAACCCTTTTCAGTTGTTCCATCACGTTTTCCTTAGTAAACATTATCCGCGTCAATCCCTTCTCACTTCTGTCTAAAAATGTTTGCTTAGGCTCAGGAATATTTCCTAATTCTTCTAAAGTAAACACTGAGCTGAAAGTTATTGAGTACTTCAGCAGCTTCCACATCATCCACAATAACTTCTCCCTCTCCATCTTCCTTTTTCAGTGGCCCTATCATGCCTTTCCTTCTCTGCTTACTTCTGACATAATTGTAGAAACTCTTACTGTTCTCCTTTACATTCCTCGATTACTTCTACTCAAAGTTTTTCATTGCTTTTTTGTTTGCATTATTCCAGGTGTTTCTTTTGTTCACATACTTGTTTTTAAAATCCTCAAGTTTGACAACACTCTCATAATCTAAATCCAGTCCATTCTTCGTTTCTTTCTTGAACTTCTGAAAATTTTCCATGCTTTGTTCTTCGCCCTTCTTTTTCTCTGAACCTCACGTGTTACCCAAGGCCTACTCTTATTAGATCCTTTGTGCTTTGGTATGTTTTCTTCAATAATTTCTCTCAAAAGT
Organism: Allolobophora icterica; assembly: GCA_963556255.1. NCBI lineage: Eukaryota > Metazoa > Annelida > Clitellata > Crassiclitellata > Lumbricidae > Allolobophora > Allolobophora icterica. Next base: position 45,507,078 of record OY744609.1, on the reverse strand, counting down.
TCCCTAAATCTCTTCCAAGCATCATTCGCTCCCGTACCTTTTATTTTACTTACTCTATCCTTTTCCCTCAACATTTTCCTCACTAACCCATAATCTGCTTTAAAGAAGTTGGACCTTTTCACATAGGCCTTGACTTTCTGGGTTTGCTACGTAGACCGAACCAGTGTTCAAGGCGGTGAAGGAGTATTTTATGATCAAAAGTGTCAAAAGCAACCGATAATTCAAAAAGAATGATATCATTTACTTTTCCTTTATACATAGAGCTTGTTATATAGTTGTGAATGGTAAGTATAACAGTTCGGTTGTAATGTTATTTGCGGTAGGTGGATTTCAAAGGTTGTAGGACGAAACGTGAAAGCATAGCAACTAGGCCTACATTTTGAATATCTGGCTAATGAGATTAGGAGTAGAGATGGAGCGATAGTTTGAGAGAGAGAGATAAAGAGAGAGAGAGAAGAGAGATAGATAGATAGAGAGAGAGAGAGAGAGAGAGAGAGAGAGAGAGAGAGAGAGAGAGAGAGAGAGAGAGAGAGAGAGAGAGAGAGAGAGAGAGAGAGAGAGAGAGGGAGGGAGAGAGAGAGAGAGAGAGAAAGAGAGAGAGAGGGAGAGAGGGAGAGAGATGTAAGAGAGCGAGAGAGAGAGAGAGGAGAGAGAGACACACACACATACACACAGAGATATTGCCAACGGACGAGGTCAATCTAGAAATCCGCGTCCGAGACGCCATATAATATCCCTAGATCCCAAACTCGAGCGAACGTCGAGTGTCCAATTCCTTCGCATAAAGTTACGTATAGGCCATGACAACATTCTAGGAAAACAACGTCAAACGTACAAAATCTGAAGGAGAAACAAAGAATAATTCCGATGCGCAAACTCAGCAACGTGTAAAACTCCAACATGTCAGAAACTGCTTAACAAATCCTGCATTTAGACGAAATAATTCACTGAAATGACTTAGAAGTCGAACAATGATCGGTGATATGCGCGGAATTTTTTTCATTTCTGTGTTCAGATTTTTGCGATGGCGAGTTGGGATTGCGTTTGGCTGTGTTGTTTTGATATGCTGCTGGTGGCTGTGGTTTAGAATTCTCGAGAAACGGCAAATTGCGGTCGCCCTACGCATAAAAAATATGACTACCCCAGACTGCGAGAGCAAATAGAGTAGGCCCTACTGCGCGTTATCGGTAGGACTGGCTGTTTCTTGAGATTTACCGCCGTGGTCTTTTAAAACCCCACAGTAACCTATTGGGACTTAAGATGTTATGACAAGTATAAAGCCTGCTAATGCTGATATTAATATACGGCAGGAAAGGGATTAATCAGACTTGTAAATGATCTAAGTAGTATTTACGAACTAGATACAAATACAGCAAATGAAAAACGCGATAAAAGTTACAATTTCAAAGTTCACTTAAAAATATAAGTAACGCTTGAAGTAACTATTCTCTTTAAGCCTTTATTCAGACTAAAGTGCTAGTGTATATTCGTTTATTGAGTAAACTGGTTGTCATACCGCAACCAGGAATTTTAAAAAAATTAAGAAAAGAAACGGAAATGAACATTCAATCGGATCAACAAAGGGCAATGCTCGGAATTATCGTCTACAAAGTACTCTCCGTAGTCAATTTGAACTTGGTTCAAAGGCTCCAACAATACGCCCACATGAGACGCGGGGTCATTCCATTTTGCAGTTTTGCCGCTGCAAGTAAAGTCAAGTTCTTCTTCCTTCTACTTCTCCTCTTGTTTCTTCTTCTGCTTCCTTCTCCTTTTCCGACTCCTACTACTCCTTTTCCTCTTTTTCATCTTCGCATTCATCTTCGCATTCTTTCTCGCCTTCTTTCGCATTCTTCTTCAAGTTCCTCATTTTCTTCGTCTCCCTCACCCTCCTTCTCCACTTCTTAATGCATTACTTTGAGATAACCAGTAATAAAGGGATCTCGTTTCTTGAAAGTTATTGCTTCTTAATTCATAATTCATTATTTATCATTGTTAATATTGGTTATGCACAATATAATATAATAATATTTATTCTTTAATTAAGCGCCTGCAAACGCACTGCGCTGTACATGTACATGTTATGCGATAAATCTTACCTACTAACAGAACACACAGCCTGCAATACACGGCGCAAGTTGCAGCCTACAAAGCATGTCCGCCTATGGGACTCGATCTCTGTACCTCTCGCACTCTACGCCAGATGTAATCCAATGCGCTATCGGGCCCCCCAATGCTTCCTGAAATAGAAAAATTCATGTTTAAACGTTGACATTTTATAGTTTTCATCATAGGGTGGTTCTAAAATTGTAAATAAATCTTTAACCAATAGTACATTGATACGGAAATGCTCTCGGGTGGCTGTGGCCCAGACTATTCTGATTCTTGGTCCGCTGCGTGAGGTTTTCTGATAATTAATTAACAAGCAACAAGAAACTTCCTTAGATTAAAGTTCATCCCAATGTAGTACAACAATCAATATGTTACTTGATAATCTTGCTAGTAATCTGCTAGCCTGTCCACTTCATCAGGTATCAATTTCCTTGAGGTGGCAATTCATGAGTTTGGTCACTCATTGGGACTTGCTCACTCTAACGTCCAGGACTCAATAATGGCTCCATATTATCGAGGATACAGACATAATGTACAGCTCCACACTGACGACATCGCTGGCATTCGGCACATTTATGGTAAGTACAAAATAGCCAATTAAATAATTAGCCTAGACATTGGATACCTGCAGCGTCTTACTTAACTTGCATATAATTCAAATTTGAAATAGCAAGAGAGATTTAAAAAAAAGAAAAATATTTTAAAATCTCGGGTATTAAAGGCTCATCATAAAAGGCTTTTCTTCCAGTGACGATCTCTGGTTGCGAATGGGTTAAATGTCTGTAAGAAATGCATTCGGCCTTTGCCCCGTAGCAACTATAATGTGATGTCAGACACGCGACTGTCCATGAGGATCACTGGTGAAAGCGTACGGTTAGAATGGATTGTCTCGGTATCTCAATTCCTGTCTTATTGCACAACACGTCGCCCTAGAGCCCGTCGAAGCCTCAGACATTCTACCTTCCGAGATATCGAAGAGCTATCCAGGCCATCCAGTTTGTCTAGGACAGATGGCAAAAGGACTGGATGAACTCTTTTGGGGAACTAGAGAAAATCTGCGGATTAACAAATAAAATGTTGTATACTTAGCCTTTACATTAAAACCAATTGTCTGTCCAATAGTCCGTGAATGAACCTTGGATCGCTCTGGTAGAATTGCTTTTATCATCCGTTCTCTATTTTTTTCTTAAATGACGCACACGTGAATAGCACTAACAGACCTTCGCACATCAATTATTTTGCACCGTTGCATACTTACTCACTGATAATGAGGAACTACTTTTTCAATGGCAATTCCAGGTAGCATGATGCGACCGGTCCAGACGACAGCTCGTTCCCCATTAACCACACCTATCTCCCTTCCCAGGTCCACTACACGCATGCGGCAGTCTGCTAACGTCTTGTGCTGCGATCCAACAGTTGACGCTATTTTCGCAGTAAACGAAGACGTCTACATTTTCAAAGGTCGGTTATATTATTTTTAAAGGTGGAAGGAATGTCAAATATGTACAATAAATCTTATTTAAAGAAATAATCCAGGATAATCCGATCTGATAGACTTGTTTGATCCGTCCTAGTGTAATCTAGTTTAATAGAATCCAATCTAATCGAAAGCATTGAAGCATATAATTCTCTATGATATTCTTGCATTTCCGTTGTGTTTTGTTGCATTCTGGGTAATACGTTGCCATAATGATAATGCGAATGTTATCAATCAATAAACAAGGAAAGTTAGAAATTATTGCTCACTGTCCTTCAATTTCTAATGACGCTGACAAAGACAACATGCAGGGCAGTGAATTGAAAGATTCAAAAGACGATGAGACTGTATGATGATGATGATGATGATGATGATGATGATGATGATGATGATGATGATGATGATGATGATAGTGATGATGATGATGATGATGATGATGATGATGATGATAGTGATGATGATGATGATGATGATGATGATGATGATGATGATGATGATGATGGTGATGGTGATGGTGATGGTGGTGATGGTGATGATGATGATGATGATGATAGTGATGATGATGATGATGATGATGATAGTGATGATGATGATGATGATGATGATGATGATGATGATGATGATGGTGATGGTGATGGTGATGGTGATGGTGATGGTGATGGTGATGGTGATGATGGTGATGGTGATGATGATGATGATGATGATGATGGTGATGGTGATGGTGATGGTGGTGATGGTGATGATGATGATGATGATGATGATGGTGATGGTGATGGTGGTGGTGGTGGTGGTGGTGGTGGTGGTGGTGGTGGTGGTGGTGGTGGTGGTGGTGGTGGTGGTGGTGATGGTGATGATGGTGATGATGATGATGATGATGATGATGATGATGGTGATGGTGATGGTGATGGTGATGGTGATGGTGATGGTGATGATGACGATGACGATGACGATGACGATGACGATGATGATGATGATGATGATGATGATGATGATGATGATGATGATGATGATGATGATGATGATGATGGTAATGATGAAAACGAGGGAAATTATGTCGCCGATGATAATGATACAATTATTATGATAAAGCTCCTAAATACCTCTGTGACCTAATGCGCAAACCTCTATCTGCTCTGTCTTCCCGCCATCTTCGGTCTGCTGACCGCTTTGATCTGCTTGTCCCTCGCGTAAGGACTTCGATGGCTCAGCATCGTGCTTTTGCCATCCTTGGCCCTTCCCTTTGGAATGACCTGCCCCCTCTCTCCGTAGCAAGATATTGCTTGGGATCTCGCCTTCTTCTCTCCGCTGCCTAAAGACCTTTCTTTTCCCTCGGGGCTGACACGCTGGGAGCGCCTCCGAATAGTCTATGCTGTGAGAGGCGCTTTATAAATAATCATATAAGATAAGATAAGATAAGATAAGATAAGATAAGATTATGCTGACAGTTACGACGCAAATGATGTACACTATAATGATGGCGTTGATGACGTTAAGAAATAGTAGAGTTCTGATGAGGATTATACTGATAGTGATGTTTAAAACGTCGTTCTTTCGTGATGCAGGTCGTCAATACTACCTGGGTCGTTTTCTTCGTTTTGATTCACCTCCGAGGCGAATCAAAGTTGATTGGCCAGGTCTTCCAGACGACATCGATACGGCCGTCTACCTGAATGGTTCCATCGTATTTTTCAAGGTAGACTATTAGAACATCCTTCGTATTTTGGTCTTCCATCTAGTCGCATAGTGTGTTTACAGCGAGTTCTGCGCTCTGCAGCCCATCTCATTGGGCATATTCCTAAACATGGCCAAGTCTCTAGATATATGCTGGAGGTCCTTCACTGGCTTCCTATGCGCTTACGCATAGCATATAGGATCGCTGCCTTAGTATGGCGATGTTGTCAGGGCCCTGCCCCTGCTTACCTTCGAGAGCTATGCTGCACAGTTTCAGGTGTCCAAGGCCGGCGTTCCCTCCGCTCAGCGGGAAAAGGGGTACTCTTAGTTCCATTTGCTCGTTCCACGACTATGCAAAGTCGAGCTTTTCAGTGGTGGGCCCGGTAGTCTGGAATAGACTTCCCTTAGAGCTCCGCATGTGCCCTGGGGTCACCCCTTACATATTTCTTGCAAAACTTAAAACTCTCTTATATGAACGTGCTGGTGTCAGGAGCGCCTCTGAGCAGTTCTCTTGAAGAGGCGCTATATAAATCTTCGAATGAATGAATGAATGAATAAAAATGGGAGGGCATTGTAGCTAGATCTTTGTTCCTTACCAAGTTAAATGAGGACATTTTTATCATTGTAATCAATCTTCGTTCAAATATCTATGCTAATGATGGTCTTGAAATTAAGCTATGCCTCAGAGTAAGTTCATTATATGTTAAGAAATTTCTTCTGTACTAGGAGAGACAATCAATTTATTTGCTATATGTCCAGAATGGGCCAGAAAAGAATGCCAAAAATAATTTTTCTGCTGTACATACTTTTCATAATGTTCCATTATCTTGAAAATCGACTGTCCTGCTCAGTCACAAACTCTTTACTCTAGGCTGCTACTCGTCGATCGTACAAGATCGGGGCCGTGATATTTTGTTCAAGAGCAAAGATCACTACTGCTTAGATCCGGTCCCATCACACTCGACACACCCTGAATGTGATATAAACTATCAACCATGGACTAGACCTGACCGCTGTGTGCGCGTGCATTCGCTGTCGTGACCAGTTTCAAACCTTCAATGCCAAGTATCAATTTGTTGCGAGAAACATGTAGTTTTGAAGTGCCTTTTAGAAGTTTCCTAAGGTTCCATATAACGTCTTAGACATAATTATGATAGTCTATATCTACGTACGTACGTGAGTCATTTTCCGGTAACATCTCACATTTTATGTTTATGTTTATAAAATAAATATAAAAGAAATCACAATACAAATGATTATTTAATTCCATCACATTTTTATTTTATTAAGAAATTCCACTCCGTTACTGAAAGAGAAATAGGGGACCTAATCAATGTAAAGTTGAATGTAATTTTTTGCCGAAAAACAAAATAAAAATCACTTGAACCAATCATTCCCAGTGATCAAATAAACAGAAAACATTAAAATATTTATGATGTTATCTTGAAATTCTGCTCATAACATCATAATTACATAAAAATTACCATACAATAATTCCGCTCCGTTACTATCTGTCGAGAATTGAGCACAGAATGTGAAAAGTGAACTTTAAAAAAAGTCTGCCGAAACAAAAAATTATTTAAAATGTTATATATTGTTAAATAAAGTGCATTAGAAATGATAATTTAAGTAGACGACTTATCCTGAGAGTGGAATAAATTTTAGTACCTCAAGGGTAACATTTATAGTTACGGAGTAGACAGGTAACGGAGTAGACAAATTGTGTATCAGCACGATAAATACCATACTATCTCTCATGCGTCCACATTAATCGTCGGTACACTCATTATATAGCTTATAAATGTTATATTAAAAATATTATTTTAATTAAATTTTTTCAAAATCATTGCAAAAAATGCAGTAACGGAGTGGATGTATAATAAAAAAAAACGCATTAGGTACGAAATAAATGAAAATTAGTAAGAAATTTGTCATAGCATTCAGGTCGCGTATTAAGACACACTTACTTACATACATGTAGATCTTCACAGAAGCGAAGAGTTAAGGTGCGCGCCTAAAGAAATGGAAAGTTTGTGAGATATGAGATAATTTTTACATGGTAACGGAGCAGACATAATTTTCTGGGACAAGGTTTAAAAATTCAAAAAAAATTAAACTGAAGATCCGGTTCACCAAGTTGCATTTAGAAACATACAATTATATTTAATATAAAAGAAACACACGATTATTTTGGCTTAATACAAGTCAATTTGAAATTTTAGACGAAAGCAATAAGTAATATGGCCGAAGGACGGTAACGGAGTGGAACATTTTGAAATCAAAATAAATTTTAATAAATTTATTTATTTCTTTGAATTACTTTCAAAGGTCTTAAATTGTTGACTGATCAATAATGTTTTAATCTATTCGCATGATCAGGCTAGGTATTGTTTTCTGAGCCGTATTTCCAATTTAGTCAAATACCGGAAAATGACTCACGTACGTACGTACATGCACACATACCTACATACTTACACGCATGCATCATGCATACATAAAACAGATGAATGGATAAGAGAATACAGTAGAAGGAGGTCATACTTTGGGATGACAGACACATACAGACCGAAATCTTTCTTATTTTATTCCAAGGGCCACCAATGTTGGCGCTACAGCAATACGCGTCACCCGATGGGCCTCAACCCGCAGAATATCTCGACCGTATTTTCTGGACTTCCGAGTAAAATCGACGCTGCGTTTGTCTGGAGCGGAAACGGAAAGCTCTATGCTATCGCAGGTATCCAAATCTTAAAATATATATGACTAACTGACTAGTTTCGAAAGGCTATATAATAGTACGAAGCAGGACGTTTTGGCGCCGCCGTTTTGGCGCGACCGTTTTGGCGCAGCTGTTTTGGCGCAGGACGTTTTGGCGCACGGTCGTTTTGGCGCAGGACGTTTTGGCGCAGGATAAAGAGCCCGTATCGAATATATACATCGTATAATATGTAATATTATACGAAGCTTCTATTTTGATCTCCATATTTATCGCTAATCCAGCTCCTAATTTTATCTCAATTTTCATCGCTTATCCAGCTTCTAGTTTGAGCGATATTTTCATCGCTAATCCAGCTTCTTGTTTTATTTCCATTTTCATCTCTAATCCAGCTTCTAGTTTGATCTCCATTTTCATCGCTAATCCAGATTCTAGTTTAAGCGATATTTTCATCGCTAACCCAGCTTCTTGTTTGATCTCCATTTTCATCGCTAATCCAGCTTTCAATTTAATGTTTAATCTCTATTTTCATCGCTAATAGTTGACAGTAACAGAGAACGAAAGATCTTCGAGTACCTTAGAGGAATAGCGCATAATTTTTTTTATGGACTCCTGACTATGGACTTACAAAAGGGTAGCGCATAAGTGGTTCTGAACAGTATCTTGTAAGCTTTGATATACTGGGTTAATACGTTTTTTACACATGCTTTAAAAATGACTAAACATTTATTGCCTACTGCTATAGACCACGTTTATTTTTCTACGCCAAAATGTCCTGCGCCAAAACGTCCTGCGCCAAAACGGCCGTGCGCCAAAACGGCCGTGCGCCAAAACGGCGGCGCCAAAACGTCACGTACCGATAATAGTATATACCTAGGAACCTGCGAAGCTTCGATATTTCTTTCGAAAACGAATCACACAGCGGTATTCAATTCGATTCGAAAATGATGTCATGATTCGAAAAAATTTCCAATCTTTTTTGGAAAAATGATTAGCCCTTGACGCACTTTGTTGCAAACTATTTGTTTTAATTGTTTACTGCGCGTAAATTGGTTGTTGAATTTCTGCGTGCGACGATGCACGCGACCACAGGAAACTCTCTGGCAAGAAAAGGGTTTATAATTAGAATGCTATAGCCTACTCCGCTTAAACGTATGTACATCAAAGTGCATTTGTTTGTGCAATTGGTACAATCAGTCTGGGAATTGTAGCCAGTGATTTCAGCAGACATCAATAATATTTTGTGTGTGTCTATTTTACCAAGTTCTTTTCTGTAATCCTGTTTACAGTAATAGGTGCTCGGCTGAGCCATGCTGGTCATCTGATGCATTTTCTGTTCAGTTTTTTGTTTTTGTTTTGTTTGTTTGCATTTTCTTGTATTTTCAACTAGTCCTTTACTTTTCATTCATACTATACCTCAAGGACATTATTTTCAGGACCTGGTCGTGTCCCCATCTTTTTCTTTTTTTGTGCCATCTTATTACTATGTAACGAATAGGCAGCCCTAATTAAGCGGGACCTATGTCCCTTTTGGGCTTTCCCTATTGTATCCCGAATGTTTTTACATTCCGATTGGTGCCTAATGTACTTTTGTATTGATTTCGGATCAATAAAGTTGAATTGAATTGAATTGAATTGAAATATCACTCATGCAGGAGCGTCTATCTCCCCCGAAGTCATTGGAGCAACGTCCCTTCCCACCCCTCTTCTTCCCCCTTCCCCTTCCTTCCCACAATAATGATGGCACATACACTGACAGATCCCCCTATTTTTGGATGGAGCATTTGCTCCAAGGTTTATATGGAGTAGACGCCCCTGCACTCATGCATTCCAGTCTGCTTCATATTCGTACGTAAAGTAAATAAGCGAATATACTTTAATAAGCATCTATAAGTAGGTAAACATGCAAGAAGAATAAAGTAGACAGAACTTTACAGATGGCCTTCGAATAGCAAAATGGCACACAGTGCAAGAAACTTTCAATCGCTTGTAAAATCCCAAAATATGCTCAAAATTCGATTAAAATTGCACCAGTATAGCAGTATTTTCTTTATAGTGGATTGATTTGGAACTTTTCAGTATTCAGTAACTGAAACTTTATTTTTGCCTTGTAGTCGTGGACCTCCATAATATTCAATGCGTTGAGGTATAGATGTATAGAGGTATAAAGGTATAGACGTGAGGTATAGATTACCATTGCAAAGTATCACGTTCTTAGGCGGAGACACGGCCAAATTTTGGGATGCCGCCGATCAAATAAGCAGAAGCATCTAGAACAGGCTGGAATTTCGAGATTAGAAGTAGCCCAATCCGGAGAAAATAGCATTGCCAAAGTCGATTCCAGTGGAGACAAAAGCGTGGATCAGTGCAGAGGCAGCTTACGTTGATCTGAAGAAGATGATAATAACAAGATCGAGACACCTCTTTACGTGATTGCGAAGCCTTGGCCCTTGATTGACAATGATTGCCTACCTCTGGTGCAGAGGTGGAGAACGTGACACCCGGAAATGATCGTCGAAAGGCAATATAATCAGTTTTGGATATTTGTACATGGCTACCAAGTCTAATAAATTGATTCTTGTCAGAATTCAACCGAAGAGAGTTTGAAGACATCCAGGCAGCTAAAGTGCCCGACGCATGCGCAACCTGAACAATAAGGATTAGTATCCACTGGCGTAAACTTGTCCAAAATATTGGTGGGGCAAAATATTGGTGGGGCATGGGGTCTGGACCAGAGGTGCAAAAAAAGTTTTTTCAAGATGAAACGTTGTTTGTTGTTGTTTTTTCGGTTTTTTGGATTTATGGTTTTTGTTGTTTTGGTTGTTTTTAAATTTTTCTGATTTCGGATCATAAAAATCATGAAAAATGGCACGAACAAGAGCTCCAACTCAGTAAATTCAGTTGCGATTTCCGAAAAATTAAAATCATTTAATCAATGCTATTAAAATAACTTCTACAAAAATAAGAAATTTACTTTAAAAAAAACAAATTTTGTGGTTTTCTTTTTGTTGTTGTTTAAAGCATAATCCGAAAAAGCTTTTTCACCTCTGGTTTGGACAGTCAGCAGAGGCTTCCGGTGTTACGTTAATGCGTATGAAATGGGTTTTTTGTTTACATGTAAATTTGTTTCACATTGAAGATATTGAAGATAAAAATAAATCTTTGTTTCCATTATGGATTTCTGATAGTATTTCAGTTCTGTGTCTCTGTTTTTCTGTTTCTGAAGAAATGTGTCTGTATTGAAACATAATATTTTAATATTTTAAGAAATTCTCCTCTCGATTTTGGGGGGGGCATTGCCCCGGCTCCTCAATTATTGGGGGGCACGTGCCCCGGCTGACCCCCCAGAGTCTACGCCTATGTTAGTATTCCAACTGTGGCCTAACCAGTGATTTGCACAACCTTCGCATCGTATTCTTGTCTCTGCTGACTCTGTGCATATAGTTATTGTTCTTCCTCTTCTTGCTTCTTCTTTTTCTATCTGGGGAACTGTCTTTCTATCGACCATAGTGGCAATAAACAATTACCATAACCGATATTATTTTCTCCATAGGCGATAAATATTATCGAATGTCAAAATGGTTCCGCTACAACTACAACTATCGAGTAGACTTCGGTTATCCGCAAACTCTCAGCATCTGGAAAGGACTTCCGTCAAGTATAGACGCGGCTTTCAACTACACGAACGGCAGAACATATTTCTTCTCCGGATCAGACTTTTATCGTTTCAATGACGTTCACATCGAGGTAATACAAGAAGCACACTAGCACAATGAAGAAAGTACTTCAGAACTTTAGCTTAAGCTGTCATTCATTACGGCCAAGCAACTCTTATAAGGCGCTTAAAAGGCGCCATATTGAGTGTTTGCGTACATCATACATACATCATACATACATAATACATACATACATACATACATACATACATACATACATACATACATACATACATACATACATACATACATACATAGTTTTACATACATACATACATACATACATACATACATACATACATACATACATACATACATACATACATACATGCATACATACATACATGTACATACATGTACAATTGTACATACATGCATTTGAAAATCTATGCATACAAACACATAAACATACACAACCGGCCACACCCCTTCACTATCCCAGTAAAGGACAAACGAAACTTTATTTCAAGAATGTTGTACAAAGACATTTACTAACTCTAATTAAACTCCAGTAGACACTTGAAGACACTTAGGAGCTCCCGTAGGCCCAGCCAAGACACTTAAAATCTTCCCAGCCCCAATCTGTTATTTGCTGCGTTATTGCCAGCAAAGCTTGATTTCATGAATTAAAGGAATATACACATACACACAGAAGTACATGCACTCTTACATAAACACACACATTCAAATATATGCACACATACATTTATACATAGGCCTACATTTATTCGTATATTTATTGAAGTCAGTTCTAACATAGTAATGACAACAGACAACAGTTCCTCCACATGTTGCAAAAAGGCAGATCCGAAAGAACAAAAGTCCCCTTTAAAGAAGCCGCCTAAAAAGTTGAAAAGGAGACCATTAAAAGAGGAAGGAAGTTCATGGTGCTCATACTGATACGTAAATTTATGAACTTAAATTTTTAACATGATCCATTTAGAGAATCAATTAAATCAATTAAATGATTTATATTACTAGAAAAGGATGATACCCTTCCAATGATTCTTACTGCTTTTTCTGGACTAGAGTCTACATCACTTTAAATCGAATGGATATTTTATCTGAATGGACATTCTAATGCCCAAGCAGTATTGTAATATGACCAACACAGATGCAATGGGAATAATCTAAAATAAGTCATATTTGAGAATTCTTACTTATTGTAGGTAACATATTACAGGCACGGGGTCGTGACAACAAAATCCAAAACTGTTTGCAATGCAAATAGATACATGCTTAGTATGCTCTTTCCAGCTTAAACGCTTACCTATCTCAACTCAAAGATATTTAATGGATTTAGTTTGTATACATAAAATTTAATACATCCATACGTACACATTACACACATACTTACGTATTTAAACTGGTTCCTCGGCTTCATGATGGAAGTAAACGTCGAGTATAAACTCCAGATCACTTGTCTATAACCTTGGGGTTCGTTTATTGTGGGATCTAGGTAAAGGAGAATAACGCCCCAAACCACTGTCCTATTTCACTGGCCTATGGCTGAACAGCTAGCATTGTGTCATTTACTGTTATCTTACTGTTAGCGCTGCATTGAATTAGTTAAATGTAGGATCGAGTCTGCCTTGTTTATGGTTGATACCAAATCTATAATCCAAAACTTAAGTCACTTAGCCAATCCATGTTGCTCTTTTAATTCAATTCAATGCCGTTATGTTTCGGTCGAAGGACTATGAATCTAGTTGGAAACGGCCCTTCCTCTGTTAGTCTATTTTGATTTATCCTACCACATCTCATCTTTCTAGAATATGTCCTTCTTTTGCTTTATCTATACTCAGTTATAAACTGGCCCATTATTTGTATATTGCCCCTATGGCTACATTGAATGAATTACGCGGTACAAATTGTTTAAGTTTTTAGTATATTATTTATTGTTAGTTCTGATAATTTTTGGTTGTTTTCGGTTCCTTAAGGTTGATTCGGGTTATCCAAAGTCAACGGCGACTCACTGGTTGGGATGTTCCGACCGCTTTGAATCCGGAATAAAAGCGCCCGATGAAGACATGATGGAAAAAGAATGGATGGCAGGCGGAAGCCAATTCGACGGAGACCAACCCGTCATTGGTGGAGTTGGACTAACAACCAATTCAGTGCTGCTTTCTACCATCGCGGTGTTGGCTTTGTGTCTGCTATATCCGTAAATCGAACTGAGCCTGAGGTTCTGTTTATTTGCAACAGTAGGCCTGCTACTCTACTGTATAGTGCACTTCGAAATCGTCTGAGAAATGCAGAACATCTAACCTCTTCTTTTATATAGCCTGATAATTATAATATATTATGCAACTAATGACTTATTATTTTAAAGAAGTGTAGGAATTTGTTATTGGATATCCTAGTCCGCATGCGGTTTCTATATATATGCACTATCAATAATACATCCGAACTACTCATCTAAGTTTTAGTATTGCCACTACTCCACCGACAGTCAACTCTTATTTTGCGCTTTCTTAAGGTTGATTTAGGTTATGCAAAGTCTACGGCGACTCACTGGTTGGGATGTGCCGACCGCTTAGAGCCCCAAGTAAAAGCGCCCGAAGAAGACATGATGGAAAAGGAATGGATGGCAGGCGGAGACCAATTCATGACGGGTGACGTTGGACTACCAACCTATTCAGCGCTTCTCTCTACCATCGCAGTGTTGGCTTTGTGTCTGCTATATCCCTAAATGGAACTGAGGTTTAGCCTGTTTTCCACAGTAGGCCTGATTTCTACTAAATGGGGCACTTTGAAATCGTATCAGAAAGGCAGAACATTTAACGTCTTCCTTTTCATATTGTGTAACTACTGACTTTAAAGAAGTGTAGGAATTTGTTACTGGATATCCTAGTTTCTGTATAGGCCCATCGCGTGCTTAGAGTACAAAGGTGCTATTGCATTTATTGTAATTGTTCATTAGAGCAAATCTAAACTTTTTATAGTTCCTACAAGTGCAATAATTGTTTATATCATTGTGATTTATAGTCATTTGGATAATAATGTCTTAATTGGAATGTTGTAAACTTTTTATTTTATTTTATGATGCCTCTCCTGAAATATGCAAAATAGCAGCTTGTGACAGACCTTTGCACATTTTTAAATATTTTTGGATCTTGAGATATATAGTTTTATTACAGCTTAAATTGGCGATTAAAAATTACATTTTAAATAAAAAATTATTATCAAATAATAAAGTTAATGATTTGTGTAAAATTGAATTTATTTATTTGAACAGTTTAGTAGAAATTAAAAAGTAAATATTTTATTTAAAGGCATTTATAAAAAGAAGAGTGTTCTCAAACTTTAAAAATCGTTTAGTACACAAGCAATGAACTGAAATAAAGCACCAAACGAAACAAACTTGAATAAAGCGCTATAAAATTAAACTGTTCAAACTTCAGTCAAGTGAGTGGGTTCTTAATGGTAAAGCCCACTTTCAATTATAAAATTTTAATTTTCGGCTGCTTCATCCGATTCTTGGGTTCAATTTCATCCGCTTTTGGTTCAGGCAAATCATCTCGTACTTTATTGATTTCTCTCGACAAGTGAGAGTCATTAACATCAAGTTTAGATTGGACTTCAATGATTTCTCTCGACACATGAGATTCATCGACAACAAGTTTAGATTGGATTTTTCAGTGATTTCTCTCGACACATGAGATTCATCGACATCAAGTTTAGATTGGATTTTAATGAAGTCTCTCAATACATGAGATTCATCAACCTCAAGTTTCTAATACACTTCATTATATTCAATTGACACATGAGATTTTCAGCCACACTGTCAAATTGAAGCCAACGATGCATTTTTGTGTTTGTTGCTGACTTTCTACTCGGCAATTTACAATTTTCCTTTTATCGTTTGTCTGGAACTACTGACATAGATTGCTCAGCAGTTTCTTGTAGTGACAACTGTAAAATTTTGAAAGCTCTACTCATTCCACTAATTGTGTTTTGGCGATACACGGTTATTATAAACTTTCCTAAAAATAAGAACGTTGAATATTAAAAAATTTTCGTAAACGAACAGAAAACCAACAACGTTTAGCAAAAAGCTTACCTTTACATGTATCTATTTTTAGCAAGATCATGCTGTCTGCAAACTTCCATCTGTTGGCTCTTATCAGGAAACACTCTTAAATACTCATATTATCGCTCAAAAATATTAAATTGAAAGTTATTTTTAGTTTATCACATTAATACCATGATTAAATGATATAATATGTTAAGAATAATAATTCTAACTAATGCAAAATGTTGCAAACATGACTGTTAGAAACTTGCAATTTTCCTTTGAAATGCTTTTGGATTAGTCTTCAGCGCGACGCAGAAAAAACCGTCGAACCTATTTTTTGGTAAATACCAAGAGTGCAATAGTTCTATCGCCAATGGAACCTTTGCACATTTCAAAACTAGGTCATTGGAGATAACCCCAATATTAAAGAAGTCTGAACAATAGCACCTTTGCACATTTCAAACATTTACATTGGCAGCAATAGAATTAAACAACATAGAAATTTGAAAATTTGAAGTTGGCACCTTTGCACTCTAAGCACACGGTACGCAATATCAATAATACTTCCGAACTATTCATCGGACACATTACTACTCTGAACATAAGTATTTAACTGTTGTGGTAGATAGTTCTCACCTATCATCATCGTCTGAATCGTCATCGTTTTCAGTTTCTGATGGAATTATTTGTTAACAATACATGCAAATAAATGATCTCGTTCTTTTCGTTCATTTGTCACATTTAATAGTGCCCACTCGGACACAATGGTCGTCTGAACTTAAGTACCGGTATTTAATTAGAAACAGGTGTGTTTCACTTATCATCGTCGTCTTCATCGGTGTCGTCGTCGTCATGGTCATCGTCATCGTCATCATCATTTTCAGTCCCTGATGTAAGTCATATTTGATAATGATGCATACAATAATTGATCTCCGTTGCTTTCGGTCACTCGTCACATTTAGTGCTGTTCCTATGTGGTCCAAGTCTTGTTATGTCCTCGTTAATATTGTCTATCCAGCGTAGTAGTGATCCTCTTTTACTTTTCTTTCCCTCGCGTCTTGCATGTGATGCATTGTGTGGGATTCGGTTAGTTTGCAATCGTTCCACACGACCAAACTATAGTTGAGTTCTCGCTGAACAACTTAATCTTACAGAGTTGTCTGAACATTCCATGATCATCGTCTTTTATCACGTATTATATTTGAAGTCAGCTCGTTTCTGTTGTGAGGATTCTTTTTCATCTTGCCTTTCTCGTTTTTTATTATTATTATGACTCATGTATAAAAAAGGGTTGTTCCGTTGTCTGGCATGATGTTTACTTTGTTTCTCTGTTTTTTTCTTGCCACTCCATATCTTGGATACAGGTCCAAATGCTTCCAAGTCGTGCGTCTTTTTCGATATTATCGTCTGTGATTGTTTAGGCGTCCAAGGTAGAGGAATTATTGATGCTCCTCTTAAATGGGTTGTACTTGAATGCTGGTTTATCAGAGTCTTTTTTGCAGTAACCATTGTTTTAATTTTCTCTCCATCAATCCTAATTTAATCCTAATCGTCTGTTGGTATTGTAAATCAGTGTGGCAATGGTTGAAGTTTTCTGTTCTGTTTCTGGTTAGGCGGTCAATGTTGTCCGCAAATGGTTTAGCGTGATTTCTGTCTTGGTGTTCCAATGGCTGACTGGCAGTGAGTGCTATTGCTGCCTGCATTAGTAAGCTGAATACTTATGGTAGTAAGATGCACCCTAACATACCCCTGATTTCGTCTCGAGGTATTTCGTGATATTTTTTTTAACTTTAATCGCATTTGCAGATTTCCGGTATACCCCTCTTCCACGAGCATGATCAGTTTTTTATCCTGCACTCTGCATCGACTTCCGGTTGTAAGACTTTTGCCCCCGGAAGATTCGCCCCGGAAGATTCGCCCTACATTTAACCACCACATCAAAGAAAAGCTTCGCTCCCAGAAGATTGGCCTCCACGCATATCGATTTTCAAGACCAAGAAAGTATATCCAGCTTCTAGTCTTAGCTATATTTTCATCGTTGATCCAGCTACTAGTCTTAATTAGTTATATTTTCATCGTTGATCCAGCTTCGAGTCTTAGTTATATTTTCATCGTTGATCCAGGTTCTAGTCTTAGTTATATTTTCATCGTTGATCCAGGTTCTAGTCTTAGTCTTATCCAGCTTAGTTACGGTCAACGTGGTAATGAAGATGTCTATTTTATTTATGTCTGTTTTGCCTCCAAATATGACAGAACATGTGAAATCTAACCGAGGAAAGTCAAAGCTTACTCACGAAAATTAAAGATGCCATTTCTATAACAAAAACTCGTAATCAAGAGCATGCTATCTGGGTGTGTGAAAAGCGAGCTACTTGTAAATGACGAGTGTGAACTAAAGTACTTGACGACGAGGTTGTAAAAACAGTAACAATGCATAATCATGTTGCGCAGGCCTCACGCTCAGAATGCTTACGACTACGCGACCAACTTCGTGAACCATGCAGAAGGAACACATGAAACGGGGGCGATTCTTCCGGGGGCGATTCTTCCGGGGGCGATTCTTCCGGGGGCGATTCTTCCGGGGGCGAAATATGAAGAGTGAATCTTTCGGGGGCGATTCTTTCTGGGCGACATTTTCCGTATGCGTCGATATCCACATTCCGTTGTGTCTCATACGTTATGGTATGCTTGTTTGTAGTCTGAATTTTATGAAGAGTTTGTTGTACTCTATTCCTTTTCAAGTATCTGTCTTTTTGTGAATAGCTGGTGAATTGTGCTTCTTCCGCTTCTATACCCAGTTTGCTCTCATCCAACTGTTCTCTCAACTTAATTGCTACAGTCTGTTTTGCATCATTTTTGTGAATACTATCATGGAATGTCTATTGGCTGAAACTTCTGTAATTCTTGCAGTTTAGCGGATTTGTCTTTCTATCACATGTCATGCCCTGTCCGTTTAGAAGATCAACCACTGGACCACGAACAGGATACGAATGTTCCTGTCGTAGTCTTCTTGGTTACGACAGGAAAGCGAATCATGATCTGCTCTCATCGGCCTAAGCGGATATAATTAGTGTCGCTGGTTATTAGACATAATCAAACTTTACCATCGGCACCTGATGTTAATTAGCAGGCCTTCGAGAGGCTGGGCTAGCTGCGATACTCTGGCTGTCTGCTTCTTTCTGCCACTAACTACAAAGAGTATTAAGATAGTTGTTGCTATACCCTAAAGAGTACAGGGTGGAATGGGGTGGATTCTAACTGGTTGATACATTTGCCTACTTTGACATTGATTCCATAGGAGCAGAAACGTAAGGGCTTAGTCATGGGAGGTGTTAGTCTGTCTCTCTCCTTTAGCGAACTCTGCTGACTAATGCGAATCAGGGAAGGGTTTGGTCTTCTGATGGTGACTAACTTGGTTCGCAACTCGCTTGGTGTAGTTCGTCACTCAGCAAGTTATCAATTACATTATCTTATGCATCTCCGGGACGGCATGATTAGAGTGTCGAGGACGAGAAACCCGAGGCGCTATATATGAGCATCTCGCCAGTCTTTCCTATTTGCAACATGACTAACTGAATCAATCTCTTGTCCAACCTCATCCTCTTTTCTGTCCTACCTCTCTTAACTTCTTGGGTGGCATTGGAGTATAATACGGGATCTTAGCTATACTTATACTTGCTTACCTACACACATTAGCACTATGATATTTCTTTTGTATATTGGGACGATAATCGATTTCTCACATGTGAGAAATGAGATTTCAAGTATCTGTCAAATTGTGAATAGCTGGTCAATTGTGCTTCTTCATCTTCTAAACTAAGTTTGCTCGTCTCAATTGTTGTATCTACTTATTGTTTCATACCGTTTTGTATCATTTTGGTGAATACTATTATGGAATGTTTGTTGGTTGATACTGCTGTAATTCTTGCAGTTTCGCCGATTTATCCTTTTTTATAAATTGGGACGATTGTTGCTTTTCCCGTGTTCTGGGATTTCTTCGTCTTTATAGTTATTTATGACAAGTCTTCGTATAAGTTAGCTATGGCTATCGCTGTCTTCTAGGCTGCGCTCCGTCTTACCTTCACGACCTTTGCCTCCAGAGGGGAGCTCTTGGTCCCACGTACTCGTTCTTCTACTGGGTTCTCAGTTGTGGGTCCCTCCACTTGGAATGGGCTCCCGCTGGAACTGTGATTGCTACCTCTGAATAATTTGCCTGCGTTTTATAAATTACTCAAGTCTTTCTTTTTTAGCCGTGGCTGGACTGGGAGCGCTGCTGAGTAGGTATCTGGAAGGGGCGCTATATAAATTTTCAGAATGAATGACTGAATGAACTGTTTCTTTTAATCCTTGAAGAAGTTTCATAGTGATTCCATCTATACCTGATGATTTATTCTTATCAATTTCAGCTCTTACTTCTTTTTGTAGAATTTCTGGCATCTGTTTATGGGCAGATTGGCGAGAACTGTAGGATCGTTATGTGTGTCGATGTTTAGTAGATGTTCGAAGTATTCCTTCAATCGTTTCTGTATGCTACCATCGTTTTCTATTACTTCACCTTTGTGTCTTTGATTGATACAGCGTTTAGTTTCAATTGTCCCTTAGGCAGCTTTATCTTACGGTAGACTTCCTGAATTCTATTTATTTGAAAGCTCATTCTGCCTCTGTGCATTCATCCAGTTGTTTTGTCTCTTCGTAGTTTTTTTAAATTTCTCTAGTGAACTATTTGATTATTATACCCGTCTGTAGTTTTAGTCAGTTAACTGGCTTTCTTTCTTTACCATGTATTCTAGCACATGGTTTCACTCATCGCTTGGAAGTTAATCAAATTACGAGATTAAGCTTTGGAACCGACTTTGTTCAGTCTTCTGCAGAATTGTTCAGCAGGGCCATAATATTGACCGAGAGCAAGAGTGCTTTGCTAAATGTGATCGTCGAAGCGATAAAGTTGATCATCTTAGTCAGCAAATTACGATTAGGTTGGACGAGACCGTCATTCCCTACTTGTTCAGACTTTCTCGTTGAAGATATGCGTTTAGTCCTAGCGAGTTACGTCTAAGTAGTAATGGCAGATGTTAAGGTGTGCATATGCATGGAACAACCACTTCATAGCTTACGGACTTAGGTACAGTAGGCGTGGCATTGTTAGGGTGGCTATTTCAGGGTTTGCTCCTACTGATTTATATCTATGTTATCGTTCTGCGGACCATGTGTGGATTGCCTACATATTAGATTCCAATTACGTGCATATGAGTAAGCGTGAGTGTTGACATGCAGATTTCATGGGAGCAATAGACAGAATTCGGTCTTGTTTGATTCAGTGTTCGGATGCGCTGAGTTATTAGTTTGAAGCTTGAAGTCACGAACTGCTTTAACAGCCGTTTATTCTATGCAGGCATAGGACTAATCACTCTGATCGTGTATAGCAGTCCGCGCCTAAGATACCTAAGATGCACATAATTTATGTTAGTGGAAGTGACGGCAGAGGTAGCTTATGTGGAAAAAAACTTAACGGTCCCGCCCAAGAGTTATTCGTTTCATACGGACTAATCGTGTCTAACCGTTCGAATATGCCCATATGGATTACAGATAGAGCCCATATTTCCATACCTGGTCCATCTAACTCCCATGTAAAGGCTGGCAGGAAACAATCTTCATTGAATACGCCACATGTGAACATACGTGGGTGATGTTCAACATCACAATTCACGTGCATAGACAATTCCTGCGGTGGATTGTTTATCACTCATTAGACAATTAGTTGATGACAGTATTGTAACTTCATAAATTGTGAAGGATAGGCCCATCATCAATTATAAATTTTTAATTACCCCGAAGCATGTATGATGTAGGTTCCGGTTATCATCTGCCATGACCATTTGGGCTTAATTACACCGTGCGTTCGGTGGCCTTAGACAACAGGATCGTAGATCAGCAGTCATGCCTTTAATTTTTCTTGAAACTATAATTATTCTGTGACAAACAACACTTCTAACTAATAGGTGGAAATTTTATTGCCCTGTAGGTTCTCAGGTGGTGTAATTGTAATTGTGTAGACCTTGCCAAACGTCTAACACAGTCAACTGATGTCCCGTTCCAACCGTTAATAGCATCGAAATTAACTTTGAATTAGGTAGTAAGGACAATAACCAGTTGTACAAATAATTGCATTTCCATTAACTATATGTTTGACAAGATACATACTCATTAAAGAGAAAGAAATACGAGAGAGGGAGAAACAGACAGGCAAAGAGACACAGACAGAGAGGGAGAATGAGAGGGGGAGTGAAACACAATTTCTAGCCTTGAAATACAAATTAGGGTGCGCCGACAAAACGGCGCAGGACAAAACGGCGCAGACATAACGGCGCAGACAAAACGGCGCGGTAACAAAACGGCGCAGTACAAAACGGCGCAGACAAAACGGCGCAAAACTGAACTAAAGAGCAATAGTTTATAGTAGTTTAATATATACTAAAATGTATACTAGAAATAACTGTGTAACTTCATCAAGTCTTTTAGTTCATAGTTCATACGTTTTCATAATATTTGCGCGTCTACCCCTTCTTTGCCTGCCGATATAAGTATCTTCATTATAGTCCGCTAAAGGTGCCAGTACAGGTGAAAAGCTCTCAACTAACTCGTCGAACGCAGCCTGAACATCAGCAACCGGAACAAAGGTTAAAGCTAACAGCATCTTCACGCATATACGAAGATTTTCATCTTCACGGTAGAACGCTGCAAGGTTAAGGTCTTGAACCTTGCACCACATACTCTGGCCGAGATGGAAAAAGCATCCAACAAGTCGTGTATCCGGGAAGACAAGCGCGCAGGCATTCTGACTTGCCTTCTCGAAGTCCGACATTATACGATTAAAATGTAAATTAGGCTAAACTAGTAGCGGGATGAACGATTAAAATATAGCTAAAATATAGCTAAAATTAGTAGCGGGATCAACGATTACAATATATCTAAAATGAGAAGCGGGAAGAACGATTAACATGTAAATTAAACTAGAGGCGGGATGAACGATTAAAATGTAAATTAAACTAGAAGCGGGAAGAACGATTAAAATGTAAATTAAACTAGAAGCGGGATGAACGATTAAAATGTAAATTAAACTAGAAGCGGGATGAACGGCAATTTTTGATCGCTAATAATCAAACAATCACTAGACGGGTATCATAATCTTTGTACTGCGCCGAATTGTCTGCGCCGTTTTGTCGGGGTACTTTGAATTGCGCCGTTCTGTCTGCGCCGTTTTGTCCTGCGCCGTTTTGTTACGGCGCCACAAATTAGACCTTGAACTAGCGCATGTAGCTGAAGAGACAATTTCAGCTTAACATAAGATGCAATCTTTAAAATCTAGTACTTAGCCTCAACGCAGTTGTGAGGTTTTTAAAACGCGCTGCACAAGTCTTTGACACATACATACATGCATACATACATACATACATACATACATACACACATACATGCATTCATACATACATATATTTAGATAGATAGATAGATAGATAGATAGATA
This sequence comes from Allolobophora icterica, assembly GCA_963556255.1. Taxonomy (NCBI): domain Eukaryota; kingdom Metazoa; phylum Annelida; class Clitellata; order Crassiclitellata; family Lumbricidae; genus Allolobophora; species Allolobophora icterica. Next base: position 45,483,843 of record OY744609.1, on the reverse strand, counting down.
GATAGATACATACACACACACACACACATACATACATACATACATACATACATACATACATACATACATACATACATACATACATACATACATACATACATACATACATACATACATACATACATACATACATATTTAGATAGATAGATAGATAGATAGATAGATAGATAGATAGATAGATAGATAGATAGATAGATAGATAGATACATACATACATACATACATACATACATACATACATACATACATACATACATACATACATACATACATACATACATACATACAATGTCATACATACATACATACATACATACATCCAGACATACATACAAAGGCTACATACCTACATATACAAAATGGATAAATATATATAAACATACATATGTACGTACAAGAAGACAGATAGGAAGACGAAGACAGACAACAGACAGGAAGACAAAGACAGAGTCAGGCAGATAGAGCAAGACAAAACACAAACGTAACAGATGAAAAGTACAAAACAATTAAAACAGATTAAACAAAGAAAGTGAAGTTGCATTTGTTGGTGTGTCAGAGACGCAGTGCACTCACTACAGCTGAGTGGTCTAGAGGAAGAGCCATTCTTAGTGAGAGAGGGAGAGTGATCAACAAAGACATAGACATAACAAGAGAACATATAGGCAGGAAGAGAGAAAAGAATGAGACGGAAACTAAAGGAAAGGGAAGGAGGACACTAAGATCCTTAGAGCAATGAGGAATGATGGAGCTGGGAAAGGAGCAATAGGAGGGGGCAAAGGCAGAGACAGAAGTAGAGGCAAAGGCAGAAGCACAGGTAGAGGCACAGGCAAAGGCAGAGGCCCAAGCAGAGAAAAGGACAATACCGGAGAGATAGAGAGAGAGAGAGAGAGAGAGAGAGAGAGAGAGAGAGAGAGAGAGAGAGAGAGAGAGAGAGAGAGAGAGAGAGAGAGAGAGAGAGAGAGAGAGAGAGAGAGAGAGAGAGAGAGAGAGAGAGAAAGAGAGAGAGAGAGAGACAGACAGACAGACAGACAGACAGACAGACAGACAGACAGACATACAGACAGACAGACAGCCAGAGACAGAGACAGAGAGACAGAGAGACAGAGAGAGACAGAGAGAGACAGAGAGACAGAGAGACAGAGAGAGAGACACACACACACACACACACAACAGTACAGGTTTTCTTAAATCGTTAAGGACAGAAAAAGAAGAGAAAGACAGAGGCAGGAAACGTTATGGAGAAGTGTTCACAGAGCAGGCAGGGATTACTGATAGTAGATCTCTAGTTTGCTTCACTCTAGGTGGCGGATATGCGCGTCTATGTAATATCACATACATGTACATCAGTGTTTACTCTAGTCCCCCTCGTCTGGGGCGGTGGTGGGGGAGAAATCAAGATATATGGGGTGGATGAACTGGATCAAGCCTTATTCAAGCGTGAGCGTGAAAAAATCTTTTGATCTCTTTTTGGCAGGAAAAATGCGTTAAAAAAGCAAGGGACAGGCACTTTGTAATGGCATGTAGAAGGTGTAGACGAGCCCGAACGGTCCGAAGAGGCGTTCCCGTACTTATTACTTACCTAGGCGCTCCGGTACCTCAAAATTTACGTCTACACCACTGGGCATGTAAATATATATTTTCATCAAATTGCATAATTACATGCAAACTGATTCAAATCTGAAGTTTTAATTTTTATTAGTTAGTGACATAGTGCGAAACAGTCTAAACAGAAAAATAATAAACAAAACTCATTAATTTTTTAGTTGCTGGTGACGTATTGACGTGTCAGCTGCCTGGTCTCAGCGGTCAAGTTTCCACTAGGCAATTAATTATTCACTAAAAATTGCAATAAATTTTTTTTAAATCGTGGGCAGAACTGTATGCTGTGTTCCCCTCACTGTTAAAGGTGGAGGGGACTTGTCCCACTTGTCCTCCATCCCGGGATCGCACCCCTGCAACTACCGAATCGGAAGCCATGTTTTAACGATGTAGTTTTACTAGATGTTCACGGAACAAAACAGTTTGAAGTTTGATATTTTTAAATTTAAAAGATAATACTGAAGAGAAGCCATTTAGTCCTACAAAATACAGATATAATATTTGTACAAATATTATACTAACAGTAGATTATACTCATTATAATATGATAGTATCATATATTATAATAGTAAATAATATCATTATATCACATAATAGTAAATAATATCATTATATATTATAACAGTTCATATAATATTATAATGTCAGCAACAACTTAAAACTATTATTATTTTGATATATTTCTCTGGGGGGATCCTGGGGTATTCCACCCCCAAGAGATGCCTAGATTATACACTGCATGTACATGCATATGATATCATATGCATGTACAAATAGGTTTGAGGAAGAAGAGATGCAGTAAATGGGGTGTTTACACTCCGAGAAACTGAAGTTTAAATCATACGATGTGATTTGTAACAATAACAAAAAACTGGACACCCGCCCGGCTGAACACTAGCGCTGGAAATCACGAGGTAGAAGTTTAGTAAGCGACAAAACATCATAAAATGAAAACTGAGAGCTCCTCCATAGTCATGATACTCTGACACAGAAGCAGCGATAGTCAATTAAAAGTTTCTATTTTCAAACATATTAGTGAGACGTATGAATAATGAATAGTAACATAATAATCGAAAGTGAGGAAGATCGAGATACGCACAATATAGGAGCATTTGGCTATTAATTCCACACTTGTTGCATTGGATGTACAGTCCATCTCAATTATATATATATATATATATGTATATATATAATTGAGATGGACTATATATATATATATATATATATATATATATATATGATATTGTATGTATGTTGGTGTGAGGAAGAAGAGATGCTGAAAATGGTGGGCGTACATTCTGATATATTCAAGTTTAAATTATATAAGATGATTTGCAACAAATTGGTTTATTGCTTGTCTGAACTTATGATGGACCATCGAAATTTTGTTATTATTGAGTAGGTTAAGCTTTTTGACAAATCAATAGATAAGAAAGGTACCAAAAGCGTACCTCAGCTCTTCTTTATTATTACTCTCGTTTCCCACGTACCGGTATGTAAATTAATTCTTTGTTTCGGCAGGTGGGTCGGATGGCCATTTCTCTCCCTCGCCATCTGATATTCAAACTGATATGTAGGGTACGATCAGTGTACTCATTACAGCTGAGTGGGCTAGAGGGCTGAAATGAAGCTCATCTTCAGAAACAAATTTCTGCTGGGGCTGGGATTTTAACCATCGACCACTCGGCTGACAGTCCAGCACGTTAAATCTATAATTTAATGCATTTCAATGTCACGAGAAACCAATCCCGAAAGTTCAGAGAGTATGACATCAGCAAGAAACTGGAGACCCGACTGAATACTAGCTTTCATAGGCGTAGACTTTGGGGGGGGCATGGGGCAGCCGGGTTACGTGCCCCTCCCCAATAATTGAGATGGACTGTACATCCAATGCAACAAGTGTAGAATTAATAGCCAAACGACCCCCCTCCCCCACAATATTTTGGACAAGTTTACGCCAATGCTATCTTTGAAATCACGAGGAAGAAGGATAGCGATGAAACATCAGAAAATGAAAATTAAGAACTCATCTAGTCACGATCCCCTGACACGAACAGCAGCGGTAATCAAATTCAAGTTTCTATAATTATTATATAAACAGAGTAGTCAGCTGCATGAATATTGAACGGTAATACAGTAATAGGAGGGGACGAAGATCGAGATACGCTCAATATATATAGCGAGAGGGAGTTATAGAGACAGACAGACAGACAGACAGACAAACAGACACAGAGACACAGAGACAGACAGAGACAGAGAGACACAGAGCGAGAGAAAGAGACAGAGAGACAGAGACAGACAGACAGACAGACAGACAGAGAGGGAGATAGAGAGAACAGGCAATTGAGACGCGGATAGCGAATTCATCTAGGAAGTTCTCAAGAATTTTTAACTCGGTGAACATGCGATGCTTATGGTGAAATGCTCTCTTAATCAGCCAAGCCTTCAACAGCGCATATATTAATTGATGATGTGCTACAGTGGACTTCAGACAATTGAATAGCTACCTCTCGCTATATAATTATTCTGTAGTCTGCTTCTACTTGGATGCCAAGCGCTCAGCTACAGTTCAGCATTACCGTTGTTCTCTGTTCCATTGAACTATAGTTTCTAATACCTCGTCTTGAGAAGGTAAGTTGTTTTGTCTAAATATTGATTAGGGACATTGCTCTTCCGGTCTGTGTCGGCTTCTGGGACTGCTCGAGTCCTCTTCTCGGTGGGGAGGGGTGCTCTCCGTCCCGTTTGCCCGTACTGCTATCATGCAGACCCGCGCCTTCTCGGTGGTCGGCCCGACCATATGGAATGGCCTTCCTCCTGAGCTGCGCCTACATCCTAGGTCTTCCTCTGGTACCTTCTATGACCGCCTGAAAAATGCTCTTTTTCGCCGTGCTAGAGCGTCTCTGAGTAGTTCCCTTGAAGTGGCGCTATATAAATTGTTGAATGAACGAATGAATGAATGGATGAATGAATTGCTCATCCGTCATTATACTTAGTAAATCTGGTAAATCGACCTATAGGTAAAGCTGAACGGAATAAAAGAACACCACCTTTATCGAAGACAGTAAAACCGTCTTCGAGAGGAGTTGTGGAAAATGGTGATGATGTTTGGGGAGCGGTGGCCGATTGGTTAGAACGGTCAGTTAGTAACATGGAGTGTTCGACTTTTACCCAAGCGGGTTTCTGTGTAGTGTAAGGACCCTATGCAAATCCTTCACACACAATTGCCTAGCGACATCGACGTGATCGTTTGTGCGTTTCTGAACTATGGAAGAAGAGCAGTGTCAAAGACAGCAGTCTTTGTAGGATGATGAATAATTATGATGATCCTGCTGAAGATAACGATGGCCATGTCGACGATAATGATGGCCTGATGTATGGCACCATCTTTGAAAATAGGTGCAGAAAATGATGGTGGTGATGATGACGAAGACCATAGCCACGAAGATGGTGATCAAGGTGATGTTGATGATTATGTGATGAAGGTAGATGACGAGAATGATGAATTGAACACGAATAAATCGGTGACAATGTCGACTGTGGTAATTTTAAGAATATGTAATGTGTTGAGGTTGAAATCCAGCATTAATACTGTCATCCTACTTCGAATTGAACTCAACTCAAATTTAAATACCTGTACTTAAAATGGTAGTGACGTTGAACTGTGGACGCTGTGGAAATCAGTCTGCAACCATGATACTAGGCACTGCTCTGCTCGTTTCCTTATCAGTGTTGACGTTATCCAGAGGAGGAAATGCGTCAATGATGGATTCCAGGCAAGAACAGGAGGTAAGAATTTCGTCGAGGAAAAGGATTTTTCGTTTGTCCGTTTTACAAGAGGGTAGACGATAGATGAATGGTAATACTCTTGCATGAAAAATATGACCTTGAAAGACGCGGTTCGATACCCGCAAGCTGCATTTACTAGGCTACCCTCTAAGGTAGACTAAGCCTTCCACTCCCTAGGGGTAGCAGTAAAATGAGCGGGCGCCTATCAGGCTGCCAAGATGTGTGTTCAATAATATCTTGATAATTATACCGTCATGTTTAAATACAACTTACTGCGGTTTGTCAGTGAGCTTTTCAATAAACACGAACATATTATGTATAATATATATATATATATCAATGTAAATAAAATAAATCAATGTAAATATCAATATAAATGACCTTCCGGCCTTACACATATTAATAAAATACCGTGAACAGGTTAAAACAAACGAATTATTATTAGGACTATTATTATTATTATTATTATTATTATTATTATTATTATTATTATTATTATTATTATTATTATTATTTGTCAGAAGCATCCGCTGAGCATCCTGGGGTTAAAATTTCCTAAGTCATTTTTACTTTCTCTTCGGCCCACTGTTCATTGTCAGCCCTGACAAACTTTTTACACTCCTTGTTGAGTATGACATAGTCTCATAGTCTGCGTAAACTTCCGATAGCCACGCATCTCTTCGATTAGAAAAGGTTCTGTCCAAAGACCTGAGATTAAAAGGAAGGTCGTCTTTCCTCATGAACCAATAATCGACTGATGACAGCGTCACTTACCGACCGGAAATCAAAGAAAACTGTTGATTCATTCGAACGTGGAATCTTGGTTTTCAATTGTCTTGACAATTCTTCTTTAATCTCATCTAAGATTACCTGATTTGATCCGCTCAGTTCAATCGAAGCCAATCTAATCCGATAAAATTCGATCCGATTTGATCTGATATCTTTAATCTAATCTAATAACTTATATAGCGCCGTTGTCATAAGGTATCACTGGATGGTCGTTTCATGTGAAACTGTAGGAAGAAAGGTGATCTACTGGAGAATCCCGGTCGAAATCCAATAGGTCATTAGGTGCAGCCTGAGTTATGTCACGTGCTTGCTTTTCAGGCGTACCTCAAGAGATACGCTTACATGGGATCCTTGAGTCATGATCCTCGATTCGCCTCCATCACGGATCCCACCAAAATGTTTGAGATGGCGGTCATGAAATTTCAGTGGATGGCTGGAATCAACGAAACCGGTGAGTGAAGGATTTAGCGCCTCTGAATTTTCAATGAAGTAAGACAACGTAGATATAGGCCTAGAGTACGTTATTGGTAAATTATTGTTATCGATATTGTTATTATTAGTTATTGATGCCTTTTTCTTTAAATTAATCCAAGCATCATCGTTCGTCGCTAACCCAAGTAATAGGTACAATTAAATTAGTTAATTTATTAATTAACTTAATTAATTAATGCGCTTGCTAACATGCCAAATGTCCATAACTGAATAAGGAATCGTGGGCAAATCATTCCTGAACACCAGCAACTGAGTAGGAAGCCGTCTGACTTTGTGGTCTTATTAAGGCTTCCATGTTCAACTATTGCAGTTAGGATCACAACAACTTCATTGATCAGACACTAACATATTGGAAAGGTCCACAAAGGCTCTCTAGATCAGCGCTTTTCAAACTGTGGTCCGCGGACCAGGATGGGTCCGAGAAGGATGTTGCGGGGGTCCGCGAGAACGTTCTGAAAATATTCATTAACTATGGTTAACACTGCCCATATTACTGATTTCTTTCCAATGGCTATGTTCCATAATTATTGCAAGAAATTAATAACAATTTATTCAGTGTTACTTTTTATAATTATTATAAAAGTCCTCATCATCATAAGCAAGTAAGCTTGTATTGTGGAAATAGTCTTCCTGTTATTTTGTATAAATTAAAAGTGATAAATTTTAATTTTAAATACTTGGGTCCGCGAGCTATACCTAGAAAAAAAACTAGGGTCCCTGGTCCAAAAAAGTTTGAAAACCTCTGGTCTAGATGTTGTCTTGGCAAATGCATGCCTTGATACATACATGCGTGTATACATACATCCATCCATACATACATGCATAACGACACAGATACATATGCACATTGCACATACATAAACACATACATACAAACATACATACACATACTTATTCTCGTGCGGCAGCCACGTTGTAACACCTTTCATGAGGTCGACTTTGCCCGCCAAATGTATAGACAGCGACGACATTCAGCAACTCAGTGCGATTGATCCTATCCAATACGTTGTGTGTAACAAAAGGCCTGAGAGTTGGGTAAAGGTAATATTACCAAAAAGGTTAACTTGTTTTAATAGAAACGAAATTTTGAATTTTGAATTTCAAAGACCTGAGCTGCAGAAACATGAAGACAGACACTAAGCTTCATTTAGTAGACTCGTAATAATTGCATTCTATATAATTATTCTGTTGTTTATCCAATTATCGTTCATTAGGTGATACGTTATGGTCCTCAGTGCGGCATGTGCTCATATAGACATATAAATTGCTTTGTGTTGCAGCCTGCGATGTATAATGTTGCTTTAAGAACGTCATGATCACGAACAATAGGAGCCTACTCGTGTGTTAGACCTATCGTCATGATAATACAGCCTAATTAACTAATAATACGATCAGTCATTATGATCATTCATCCTAATCAGCGTTCAACATTCATCATCATCATCATCATCATCATCATCATCATCATCATCATCGTCATCGTCATCGTCATCGTCATCGTCATCGTCATCGTCATCGTCATCATCGTCATCATCGTCATCGTCATCGTCATCATCATCATCATCATCATCATCATCATCATCATCATCATCATCATCATCATCATCATCATCATCATCATCATCACAATGCGAATCCGTTTGCATCATCTGTGCTCTCGTCGTTGTCACGATCTTTATAATCAGAATCGCCATTTTGAAATCATTATCAATATAGAGACAGACATGCACGCATGCACAGAGAAAGATAGATACAACGACAGACAAGCAGACAAACATAATACAGAAACGGATACAAGACATTCAACAGCAGAATGACGGACTAAATTTTTTTATAACAGTTCATTAAGTACATTGTATCACATCAGCTAAATTAGACTATCCTCTTTTGTCATTCTGATAATCTGTATCGATTTGTCTGGCTGTGTGTCTGTATGTCTGTTTTTTTACCTAAGTAGAAAGCGTATTCTTGGATTAGCCAATATGACTTACGCCCAAGGCTAATTTTTTTTAAACTTGATTCTTTGGAAGCTATTCCCTAAAGCTTGACCATCTGCTTAAGATGTACTCGAGGTGCTCTGGAGGTTGACAGTATCGAGGTGCTCGTACATTCTCAGTAGAATTAAGTAACGCGTAGCCACGCCTTAAACTCTGCAAACCTCAGCTAGGTGTCGATGCCCGTATACATTTCCCTTCTATAGCCTTATTGTTAATATATGGAACTAACTCCCTCCATCGGTGTTGAAGCACCATCACTGTATGCATTCAAGAGAGGAAATAGTGAGCGCTTTTTGACAGATATCTGCAATTAAGCAGTGACAGCTAACAATCATCAGCGTAAATTTGTCGTCTCGTCTGCATAGTTTTCTTATGAACACCCTTATTACACCAAAGATGGCATAGACAGCAACCAAACGAGACATATCAGGTCAATGTACACACGTCGTCAAACTTACCATACAGCTGAGTAATGGCATCATGCTTAAGTGTTTATTCGCGAATACCAAGGTGAGGCAGTCATCATTATGGTAGTTATTTATATAATAAGTAATAAGTATGTCCACAGCAGATTGTGAATAGCAACATTTACGGAAAAGTACAAATGGAAATACAATTTACAACAGAAAAGTAAAATTCAGTCTGTCCAGTCCATTAAATATAACACTTTTAACACTTTCTCATTTCTTAAATCCGAATATAAGACGATATACAGAATTCCAGCGTACACTCCATTCATTCGATTGTCTTGCTGATAAAGTCAAGGCAGGGAGTACATAGGTCAAAAGGGCAAGGAGTAGGTCTCTTGTAAGTATAGATGTAAGATATCTTCTAAATTGGAGGTGTGAGACGCAATACAATTACATGCCCGGTAGAACGACCACTTCAAAAAATCAGCATCAAACATTACATGTATACGACCACCCACTAAGTGCACACCCAAACACTTAAAGGAATCAACCCAGGATATTGAGTCTGCACCCAAAGATCATCGAATCAATTGACTTGGAACACACCCTCCAACTTGTATGCAATGAGACTTCGAACAGTTAAACTCAAACAAAAGAGCACTTCTAGTTGCACAGCAAACATCCAACATGACCTGAACACTATTAACTGAAGGGGATAGTAAATTATTGTCATCAGCATACAAACCTTCTACCCTGCCGTCAGTCGGATTTCCGTTAGGGACACTCTACTGAGACCCTCCTTCTCAGCCTTCTTAATGATGTTTACAGTGCTATTGATCGCTCTCAACTTACTCTTCTTGCACTTTACGATGTAAGTGCAGCCTTCGACACGGTAGATCATGATCTTCTACTGCGTCGCCTTTCTACCTCCATTGGTATCTGCAACCTACCTCTACAGTGGCTTTCGTCATACCTATCTGACCGCACTTCGTCTACTGTTTTCCACTCCTCGCGTTCCCCTTGGATTCCTGTACCTGTTGGCCTCCCTCAGGGTTCTGTGCTTGGCCCTCTTCTTTATATCCTCTTTACTGCTGACCTTGAATCTGTTCTTGCTGCTAGTGCTCTTTCTAGCCATTCTTATGCTGATGATCTCCAATCCTACCTGCATTGCTCTGCACGGGATGCTCTGAGTGCTGTTCGCTTGATGTCTTGTGCAACTGACACTCTGTCTGCCTGGCTTTCTTCCAATCGCCTGAGACTTAATCCTCTTAAGACCCAGTACATATGGCTGGGTACCCGCCAGCAGTTAGCAAAACTTGACCTGACCCTTTTGGCAGCTGAATTTCCTCTAATATCATTTTCTACCTCTGTCCGGAACCTCGGTGTCATTCTTGACCAGGAACTAACCTTTACTAAGCACCTCTCTTCTCTGTCTCGCTCCTGTTTCTACCATCTGCGCCAGCTTAGGGTTGTTGCTCGCTCTCTCTCAGCCTCTGCTGCTTCAACTCTTATCCATGCCTTTGTTTGTTCTCGTTTAGATTATTGCTCTTCTCTCTACACCGGTCTTCCTCAAGCCCGCCTGTCCTTCCTTGAGAGGGTTCTTCGGTCTGCGGCGCGCCTTGTTGGCTCCATACCCCGCTATGGCAGTGTATCCTCCTACATGCATCATACTCTTCATTGGCTTCCCATCCGGCATCTTATCCTGTATCGGCTTTGCTCTCTCTCGCCTGGCAATGTGTTTTGGGTATGGCTCCTTCCTACATGTGTTCTGTTTTTACTCTCTCTTCTTCTCTTACGGGTCGCTCAGCCCTCCGTTCCTCTTCTAGGGGCGACTCTATAGTCCCATATGCCCGCACTGCTACTATGCAGCGCCGAGCATTCTCTGTCGCTGGTCCAACTGCGTGGAATGACTTACCATCTTTCCTTCGTCTATCTCCTCGTACTCACCCGTCTTCTTTTTACACTCTATTGAAGACTTTTCTGTTTGATCAGGCCTGGCTTGGGAGTGCCTCTGAGTAGAGCCCTTGAAGAGGCGCTATATAAATTCCATGATTGATTGATTGAAAAAACAAAACATAAAAATGATTTTTAAATTACAACTGTATCAGCTCCCCATAAATTGGAAATGAATAGGGGCCTACATGCATGAGAAGGTTAAAAAGTGCTGCCCTGCCTAACACCACTGGAAGTGGGAAGATACATGTAAGTTACCCCTCCATCTAACCGCTAAAAGAAACTTACCATACCCATTGCAAATAATGTTGATAATGGATACCGGTATATCGTAATTAAGTAACTCCTTAAACATTTATAATGGTGCACGCTATCCAAGGCTTTTCTGAGATCAAGCGCCGCAGCATACACGCAACTACCTCTCGTATAGAAATGATTGATGGCTGACTTCAAGGCCAAAATAGCATCAGTGCAACCCAGTCCAGGGTTGAGGCCAAACTTAAGTCGTCACTCGGTAGATATCTCTGACATTATATTAAAGAGCAAAGATGCAAAAAGCTTAGAATTACAGGTATCAAAGTAATGGGTCTGTTATCCTCAATAGTATTCAGATTCCCAGTTTTATCTTCAGTGGTAGGCACCATAGTTCCAGCACCAAAGCTGTCAAGTAGAAGTGCGTGGGAGAATATGCTCGAAATAATAATTTAAGATGAGCAATAAGACTAGGATGAGCATAGAGCAGGTGCTCTGCGGATAGGTAATCAGCATGGAAGGATTTTACACAACTGTCTACTGCCTCCACGGAAACATCAGTGTTAGAGACGTGCTGTGTGCACAGGGCGTGAATACCATGCAGTCTCAAAATCGTGTACCGCGTCTGAGTTCCGGTCTGACAAATGGAATTTTTTTTTACTAAATTTGGTGGCACATTAATTTTATTCGCAACACCAGGGTAAGTGCAGAAGCCAGAAAAATTAATTGGCGAATTATATTTTTTCTAAATTGCTTATGCCAGACTTTCAAAAACGCATCTGGTCTTTTATTGAGGAAATTGGATGTATGCAACAGCATCGTAAAGCATACTTTCGAAATGAACGTATACATCCCTTATATTTCAGTTTGCACTTTGGTTTAATCGCATGTAGCAACCCGGAAGAAGGACGTCCAGTGCTTCACCAAACATTATGCCGATACATAGGCTTTAAGACGGTAAGCTTATCATTCCAGAAGGGTTTAAGCGAACTGGACTGGGCTCTACACACAGAAGGTTCAGCCGCAGTATAAAGAGCTTTAAAAATAGCCCCGTAATAACTAATAATTAGCTTGCGATAATGCTCCGTGTCACAGGTCACTGAACACTCACAACACAAGATTCATAAGTTCCGGCTTCTGTCTTGTAGGCATGTAGTAGGCCTACATCTGACAAGCCAGTATCATCAGGCCGCTCAAGTAGCAGTCTATCGTTTTGGTCATGGCGACCAACACGATGGAATTTTACTTGAGCGGCCTAAAATATCACGGAGCCCAACTGCTCAGAGCGATTACTCCTGATAGAAAGACTCTTGAACTGGAAACTTCACACTAGTGGTCAATGGTCACCAAGGATAGCACCAGAGTCAACAATGAAAATGTTCTGACCAGCAGGACGTAAAGAACTGGTTTAAAAAATCTATGCACTAAAACTGATTGAGGCTGCAATTGAAATAGGTACTGATGAGCAGCTATGCATTTGCATTGATTATTCATATTTCAGTACTTCCTATTGGTTCTTAGTATTTTTTCGTATTTCTTGTATTCTTACTATTTCGCTGTTTCCGTTGGCTACTACAACATGACATTTTCACCTGTGGTTGATATTGTTTTTCTTGAATGTTTGTCATAGATCAGTGTCTATGCTCCACGACTTTTAGAATGTTACAGTCAATCAATCAATCAATTAATCAGTTGCGTTTATCATATCCAAGCTGACATGTGCGCAACTTGTTACAGAGTTAAGGCAGTTACAATAATATCCTGTCATCAAAAATGAGCCCGGCCAACGGGATTTAAGTCGCATGTATAATTATTTTTCTCCTACTGCATTACTGTATTGTGTTTTGTTCAGTGAATCAGTCAACCTATATTATCTCTGAGGAATGAAAACATCGGGTTACATACCTATATTATATCCATACATATCTACATACATGCCTACATACATACATACATGCACGTATGCATGCATACAAAGGTGCATACATGCATACATACATACACGCAAACATACACATCTAAGCACACCTATCCGAATGCAGTGACGCCTAATAAATGCTCGATGACCTTTCTTTTCGGAGTGTAGGAACTGTTAATGAGGAAACGGCGAAGATGATGGAGATGTCGAGATGCGGAGTTCGGGATGAGGCCGGAATGTCAATGGTTGCAAAGAGAAGAAGACGACGAAGATACGCAGCACAAGGTACCAAATATATTATAATACTAATTGTAGGGTTGACTTCTCAGTCGCCAGTAAGTTAATGGAAAGCATGCGAAAGAACTTTCACGAAGACCCCTCCCCCACTTCCTAGTCACCACTTCCTATGTGCTACTGACATGAGATAACCAAACCTCCCCAAAAGACGGCATAGACCTCAACACAAACCGTGTGACCCGTAAAGAAAAACTTAAAAACCCTGACATTTCTGTTCTGGTGCTTACACTACAGCCAAAACGCCCATTGAAACCAAATGATTGTGCCTCGAGTATTGGGCTACAGTTTACTGATGTATACATAACAAATATGCCAATACTTAATCGTTCTTTAGGACTTTACCTATCCGAACATAAGCTTACTACATCCTCAGGCCCGCCGAGAGGGGCAGGGGGGCAACTGCCCAGGGGCCCGGCGATTTTCCGGCGATTTTCCGGGACCCGGGCCGAGCCCTCAATCAACTTTTCTCATAAAGCCTAATGTACGTTTAGGGGCCCGTTACTGCTCTGCCTAGGGGCCCGGAATTTCTGTCGGTGGCCCTGTATATCCTTCCAAAGTTCGCATCTTACCTTGACCCATCTCCAACCTATGCATATATGCAACATGCTTACTCAACAAGTTCATAGGTACCTCTGATAACTTCTAAGTAGGCCTACTGTGAACACATTACATCGACGTCTTTATAACTTCTATATGTACCTATCTAAGGCGCTTTCACTGACCTAAATGATAATTGATAATAACAAAAAGTTCACCTGCTTAAGCAAATAATGCAGGAATGGTTGGAAAGGTCACCGGCGATCACTCGCATAGGCTATAATGTAGAACCCAACCAAGTTCCATCCAGGCTTGACAGCTGATATAATTTCCTGAGTTCATGGTCCATGTAACACTGAGGAAGGACTGACGAAACCAAATGTAGCGTTCACAGTATTCGCTTACATTCTCCGACTGTTAGTTCCCACGATGGCGGCAGAGGGCGCTGTGTTCTGATCATAGATTTTAATAGTCTATAAAACTCTATATAGATAAAAAAAAATTGAATTTCAGCTTTTTCTAAATGACACATTTTGTTTTCAAATCATTCGCCAGATAGCGCCATTATATCACATACGGCCTAGAGGGTGACGATGAGTTTAATTATATTATTAAATACATTTGGAACTAAAATAAATAAATGGCTTGTGTCAAAACTGCTTTGATATTGTCGACAGGAGCTAGATGGCAAAAGACTAGATTGACTTACCGCATCAACAACTACACTCCTGATCTGCCGCAGTCCGTTACAGACTCGGAAATACAAAAGGCTTTCAAGGTTCCTTCGTCATCTACTCGCATTTAGCAAAACGATCATAGACTATTATTCCGCGTAATGGAATAGAACAGTACTGAAACGTCTGTTTTGATATTGGAATCGAATGGAAACTTTTAAAACAGCTTAGAAAGCATGAAAGCGAATCGCAATGATTAGGCCTAGTATAGTGCCAAATAGAATAGATTGGCAGGATCAAGGAATATTATAGGGGCCTTTGGTTATTCATTCTACACTTGTTGAATTGGGTGTACACTGTACAGTCCATCTCAATTATTGGAGGGGCACGTGTCCTGGCTGCCCCCCCCCCCAGAGTCTACGCCTATGACCGTGAAAATGTAAGAAAACCTTTAGAGACCTGGCCCAGTACCTAACTGACGCGCCGTGATTGACTCTTAGGCTACCTGAGCCTGATTAAAGTTAAACGTTGAAGTGCCAAATGTACAGACAGAGTATAGCCGTAGAAAATATAACGAAATGGAGCAAGAATCTAGAAAAGCATACCAAGCTACATGTAAAAAGAGAAAATAATGACTCCGTGATGTTTTGTTTCCATAGCGCTGGAGTGACGTTTCACCCCTGACCTTCGTCAAGGTAACAGACAAAACACAAAATGTCGACATAGATATAAAATTCGGCAGCACAGATCACGGAGATAAATACAATTTCGACGGGCGAGGAAGAGTGCTGGCCCACGCCTTCTACCCTTCTAATGGGGACGCACATTTTGACGAGGACGAAGAGTGGACTTCAGAAGTCAATTCAGGTATCAATTATAAGGCATACTTTTTTACAGAATGGCTAATGAATCTAATACTTTCATGCGTGTCTTCTACGCCGCTTAATTGTAACGGAATGACAGATGTGGATGTCGTTAAACGGCTGCGGCTAAATCCGACGCCGACCCATATGTCTCGCAGCGGTCACGTATGTACGAAATGTGATGAAGTTGCGATTCCTTGATTGGAATCAATAGCTCGTTTTCCGAAAACTGGGTGTTTTTCTGGAGGGACTTATTGAAGGTGGATAACGTGAATTTCCTTAGTAGGTCCTGTTTCTGCCAGTTGTGCCAGGTATTGTATTGGTCATGCGAGGCAATCAGTCGTTCGGCTCTGCAGTGACTTTCATTCATCCGTTTATCCTAACGCGGCTGGATTACTGCATTTCAACCCATGCAGTAGGCCTACTACCAAGGCTCCGGTTTCACCAGCTGCAGTCCCGTTCTCAACAGCTCCGTTCGAGTCGTAGCCAAGAAGCCAAATAGTCGAATATCTCGTAGTATATATGTCGGTTGGCTTCCTATTGCCGACCGAATTTCTTTCAAACTCATGACGCTGATATGTGGCCTACTTCTAGGCGCTGCCCCGGCTTATACGGGGTAGCTCTGTTTTCTGTCAGATGGGTCGGCGAGCGATGAACTCTTCATCCCTGCGAAAATTCACAGGTGCTGTCCTTTCACACTTCATCTCGCCCGGTCTTACCTTTTTATGTATCAAACCGTACTCCTAGAACAATCTACCATTGTATTTATGTACTTCTGCATTTTGCTCTGCGCAGCTGATATTATCAAACTGTCTTAAAACTCACTTGCTACGATCAGTTTTATTGCCACATGTATAGCATTTTTATTAAGAACAGAAAAGGTGCTTTGCTAAGTGTATTAATACATACCTACATAGGCCCATGTCGCTTTGACTCAATAAATCCAAATTAAAGAAGAAACTTATCGCGCATTTCACAGTCTCAATATTCCTTCTTTGTACCATTGAATTTTTCTCAAGATCAGCCTAAACTGCCATCCAATTTGGGGAATCTAACCATTTGTGTGGTTTTGCATGCTGACCAACTCTACTCCACTCTGTTCCATTCGACTTCATTTTATGCCATTCAATTCCAGATCCCTCATCCAAGACTCTGCATCTACCAACACATTTACTGTCAGTTCTCCTGTTCGCAACTTACCTGTGATTTTCGACTAAAACCTTAGCTTCTCCGAACATATCACTCATCTTTCCCGCTCTTGTTTTATGCACATCCGGGATCTTCGCAGAATCCGCCCTATGCTTGACTTTAAAACTGAATCTACTGTCGATGCTAAACTTGACTGCTGCAACTCGCTCTCCAGAATGTTCTTCCACGTGCTGTCACTAAAACTCCAAAACACCATTATATCACTCCTGTCCTAAAAACATTCTATCTACTGGCTTGCTCAAGATACAAGCAACGGAGACCTTCAATAGATTAAAGCTCGTTTCCGTGCAGTGAATCACTCAATCTGCTGTGGATTTGTTTTGATAATTTAGCTATTAGTTTAATTGCTGTTCAATTTAACAGGTACCAACTTTCTTGCGGTGGCAATTCATGAGTTTGGCCACTCCTTGGGACTTGATCACTCTGAAGTCATGGACTCAATAATGGCT